>OZ010611.1:72905731-72940731 GCA_963932145.1 Acanthosepion lycidas
TATATATATATATATATATATATATATATATATATATATATATGAAGAAATATACTCTTAAGTTGTGCTATATTTATAGATAGAGCGTGTGTAAATATAAAAGTCAACATTGAAGTCAACACTTAGAGGAAACGATTGCGCCTAGTCTGAAACAGCCTGTCGCCTCTAAGTGTTGACTTCAATGTTCACATATATATATATATATATATATATATATATATATATATATATATATATATATATATGCATGTATGTATGTATGTATGTGTGTGTGTGCGTGTGTGTGTGTGTGTGCGTGTGTGTGTGCGTATAACATGGATTTAAGG
Organism: Acanthosepion lycidas; assembly: GCA_963932145.1. NCBI lineage: Eukaryota > Metazoa > Mollusca > Cephalopoda > Sepiida > Sepiidae > Acanthosepion > Acanthosepion lycidas. Next base: position 72,906,058 of record OZ010611.1, read on the forward strand.
AACTTTTCTGAAAAAATACAAAAATGCTGTTATGATTTCAGTTTACAAATGTAAGAATGTATGTGGGGTCTGCGAACATTACTGACAGATTGCACTTCTTATGTTGGCAGGATGTTGTTTTTCTACTTTCGAGGTTGAATTCACGAATATCTCTAAATATTATTCCAGAATTTCAATGTGACTTTAAACCACACAATGGAATAATTAATATAATTTTAACAGCCAGGCAACAAGAAAAATACCGACCTCAAAATTATTCCAGGCTTTTGCTGATTTAACGAATATGATTGACACTGCGAATATCCAAGACTTATGCGATGTTTTGCTTGGACTGGGATGTCCTGTACGCTGTCAACTTGGAGATCATTTCATGATGAAATGAAAGCTTGTGTGCGCATATGAGACATCTTTATTAAATCTTTTAAAGGTAGAACTGGGTGTAAAGCAGGAAATATTCTTGGGTCGACATTGTTTTCTATTTAGTTATCTGTTGTCTTGGAAAATGCATTTAATGTTTGCAGACGTAGCAGTTTTGGGCAATACAGAGTTTCATGTAAGTCATTCAGTCTCTGAAGATTTTATGCCAACTTTCAATCCTGTAATAAAAGATTTACTTTATGTTAATGGTTCTGAGTTGGTTGCGCACAGTTAGTGATATGCAGCACTAAATGATCAAGCTCAACGATTCCTGCAAAGCTTTTGGGCTTCTGATAAGCTTGGATAGGTCAGGTGATGTATTAGCCAGCGCCAACTAATTTTGATCGCATGATCAATTACGACTGAATAGTGAGTTCGATCCTCGCTGGGTGCCCCATACTTTCGATCTTGTGCCACATCTAAGCTACGCCGAGAAAATCAGCATAGCAGAAGCGCCAGACTAGATATGACAACAATATTCAATGCTTCATCTAACAATGGAGAGGAGAAGTAGTTGAAGGGGAAAAATAGCGAAGTAAAAACAAAAATTGGAGATCAAAGAAGAGAGAGATTTCCCTGGCTAAGTTCAACTAGCTTAAGAAAAGAAAAGAAAAATATTTGAAATTAACTTATACAAATAGCCTTTTTCTCAGCTAGTTATCCCAAGATGCAACTCTGAGATAACATGGGCGAAAGGGAATCTCAACAAATTGATGTGCGAACCATGATAAGATTTGAGCTTACCCTATTCAGTTCCAATATAACCTTCTTACAGCAGGCGGATCAAAGATCGAAAGTTCAGCTTGAAGCCAATCGCCTACATCACCATGATTCAATTGACGTCTGCGCTGGTAATCGATGTCAGTTCAGTCGGCAACAAAAGATTCTATTTTCCAGTTGGTCTCATCACAACTCCCCGATCAATGAATGGCTATGGTTAGAATTAGCAGATACTCTAAATCCTACACACCCAGCAAAGTCTGTTGAATTTCCATTATCCTGCTAGCCTCACTTTAACTTAAATGTATCTTTGAACACGGACTATCCTCTGGTGATTTTATATGCGCAGCTTAGCTGTGAAACAAGTCCGAAAGGATGGGGCACCTAGTGAGTATCGAACTCACTATTCACTCGTAATTGATCTAGCGAGACAAGCTTGTTAACCATAGCACCACGTCGAAATGCACGACCTACAAGTGTTTATGGTGATTCTCCAAGCGTAGCTTCTATGTGGCACAAGGCCGAAAGGATGGGGCACCTAGTGAGTATCGAACTCACTATTCAGTTGCAACTGATCTAGCATCTATTGAATCTGAACTATATTGCTTCATGTCAATTCTACACGTCGTAGAGCGAATTAAATCCAGTGATAAAAGGTGATCACTCTCCAAGGAATACCCCACTCTAAAAAAAAATACTTTCGCTTTAATGGTAACATCCAATACACACAGACTGCTTACCGGATCTGCCAAAATATATAACATTTACTTGAACTGATATGTCTCTAGTAAACAATATATATATATATATATATATATATATATATATATATATATATATATATATATATATATATATATATATATATATATATATTCTATGAAAACTTCTCGGACATTCAGGTCGGTAAATGTTGTTAATACTGTTTATTATAAACAGAGCATTTACTTAAATATTTGTATCTACAAAAACAACGTATAAACATAAAAAAATGTCTTAAATAATTTTTGACTTTGTCCATTTCATAATGTATGACGTCATTTGTTTACATTGGATACGCATTGAGCAGATATGAATGAATAAGAGAAAATCATGGGGAATTGTGTTTAAATCGACCTTGCTAACCGAGCGCTCTTCTGTGGCCGAAACGGTTAAGGCACGTCAGGCTATATGACGGTTCCGTATAGGATACAGGTTCGATTCCTATCGGAGGACGAATATTTTCTATGAAAATTTCTCGGGCATTAAGGCCGGTAAATGTTGTTAATACTGCTTCTTATAAACAGAGCATTTACTTAAATATTTGTATCTATATAAAAAAAGAATGTATAAACATAAAAATGTTAACATATATATATATATATATATATTTAAACAACTGTATGCCTACATTTGGCTAACCCTAGATAGATAGATATTTGAATAATGTGGTCATATTATGTCTATTTACGTTTATAATGATTATTTCTAATCATTTTCTTGATGTTGAGATGTAATTCATTAAGGAAGACGCCGTTGCTTTTTTTCCTTTCCCAAGTACTTTCGATCTCCTCCGAGATCATCTTCAGGGGTCATCTTAAATATACGCAATAACTTTTAACCGTCAATTAGTGTTTTGGCAAAAGACGAACAAGATATATATATATATATATATATATATATATATATATATATATCAGTTAAATGTCCTTTGGTAGATTCTAACTCTGGCAAAAAATCGTACCTATGTTGGCTTGACAACCACAACACTATCACGATGTGTCACGCTCAGGTAAAAGTTCTTTTGCCCAACATTTAAACACAACATCCTGTCCATCTTTACGTACAGTAACATACTTATTTGACAATACCAATATACTACAGCATGAATATAATAAACAAAAACTTTAAATTCTCCAGGCCATCTATATTAAAAGCAACCGTCCATTGTGAACGCTTGTTTACAGAAACACTATAGGTACAACTGCTAATTTGAAAATAATTATAACAGAGCACCTTTACGCGTGTTTACCATAATCAAAACTAAAAAGGTACGCATATTTTCTATGAAAATTTCTCGGACATTTAGGCCGGTAAATGTTGTTAATACTGTTTATTATAAACAGAGCATTTACTCAAATATTTGTATCTATAAAAAGAATGTATGAACATAAAAAATTGTTCATTTAATTATATATATATATATATATATATATATATATATATATATATATATATATATATATATATATCGGGGTGCTGAAGATCGCAAATGAATCTACCCCATCACCTACTTCAATCTCAAGTTTTGGTCATACAACATAGTTTAGTTAACCAAATGTCTACAATAAGTTTAGAGGTGAGAAAAGCTTGCACCGTGGTTAAGGATAAGGTCCATCTCGGTTGTGATCGTGGGTCCTTCATATTTCTTTGGCTCGGCTCCACTCCTCTTAAAGTTAAAATGAAGAACCCGCAAGTCTTTTGAACCCGTAAGTCTTTCAAGAAGAAAATTCTCCTGAGTGTGAGGGTCGTCAATGAAAAATGTTTACTCTCACTTGCACAGTGCTGTTCGATAAAAGTGACTCACCTGATTTTTTACTTAAAAATTTTTTCGCCTATTGTTTTTGGGGTCAAACTAATTTTTAATCATACTAATATAAAGACCCTTTCCCGACCACCCAGGAAAAAAGTTTACTAATCCTAAGGAATTCTATTGTCTGTCTATACTTCTGAGATGAGGTATTATGAACATTATTTACGTTATTCGGCCGTTGTACGCTCCAGCCTTCAGGTGGTTGGAATGTCGAACTGAACCCTTTATTTCGCTCACTGGGGTAGACGTTCCACGTGCCATGTTTTGATGGATGTCAGGTATCAGTTATCTCCTGTTGATTTCCCTCTGAAAGTTCTCCACTGCCTTAACACATGGCACAGTGGATAAAGGCATTGGTTAGATCCAGTGACAGGACCCAAAGAGTTGTGAGTTCAATACCCGGTTATCCTGCATAAAAATGAGATTTGTGGGGTCGATTTGCACCCTTTCAGCAGAAGGGAGCAGACAAGATTCTAAAATTCTCTTGTACTGCTCGCTCCTGAGGGTCTTTTCAATAGGTTTTAAGAAACCAGTTCCATGAAAAGAAAAGCATCCCCAGAACATTATACTGAACGGATGCTTGACAGTACTTACTGCTAAATTCAAAGAGCTATTAAAGTTTCTTCGGATTTTAGATTTTAGATCGCTTGTCCTTTGAATTTAGCTTAACATTCTTCCAGTCTTCTACGGTGAAATGTTTGTAATAGTGAGCCCATTCAAGTCTCTTGGCTTTGTTGGCTTTGCTTATTAGCGGCTTAAACCTTCGTGTACAAGATTTGTAGCCACCGACAGACTGTTGAAGAGGCAAGACTAACACCTTGCTCTTCGCTTAGACTGGCTGCAATTTCTTGGCTAGTTATAGTCCTATTATTCGCAACCTATCTCTTGATTACCCTGCCAGTTCTATCATCAATCTTTTTCTTTCGTCTCCTTGTTTCCTTCCTTGGAGCAGGAGTGGCATCATTGTGTGCCCTAAGCACTCGAAAGACAGTCGATTGCGAGGTTATAGCAATTTCTGCAATTTCTCTCGTAGACTTGCCTGTTTTTGAGAGGGCAATAATAGATGCCTTAGGTGGTTGTGAGTGGCTATTTCAAGCTGTTTTTATACTGTATGAGGCTTTCTGGAATATTCTGAAATACTCTAGATTTAATTTAAGCTCTTCTAGAATTCTCTAGAATATTGTTCTGGGTGTATTGTAAAATAGTTTTCAATATTTTGTCAAAAGCTCTTTAAATTTACCAGTTTAATCATTAGAATGCGATATCTGAGTCACTTTTTTTGCACAGATTTTTTTTCTGAATCTCATTTATATCCAAATTTATAATTATCAATAGAATATCTTAGGGTGAATAAACTTTTTTTCTAGGTGGTCGGGAAGGGGTCTTTATATTAGTAAGATTAAAAATTATTTTAACTCCCAAAACAATAGACAAAAAATAGTTTTAGTAAAAAATATCAGGTGAATCACTTTTATCGAACAGCACTGTATTTTTTATGTGCATTTATTTCGTGAGGGTTGCCTTCTCCCCTGAACTTTCTATGCAGCAGTTTTATTATCTGTTGATGTTGATTTTGAATGACGAGAAAGTGAGGGTGGTAGATTGTATAAATGGAAGATGGGGGTGAAGAGATTGATTAAGTGAATAAGGGGCGGTGAGGAGACTGTTTAGATGAAAGAGGGGGACTGCGAAGGAGAAATTTATCAGACTGGAGTAAATGAAGCTGGGGAAATGTCCAGTTTGTGTTTTTCTAAAAATGCTTTCATCATACAGTGTTTCTCAACCTTTGTTTTAATTCAGGGCCGTGCATTTTTAGAATAACTCAAACTCTGAGAGGAATTTGTAATTTTAATAAACAGAAAATAATTTCTGTCAAAATTTCTGGGATAAGGAGTTATTATTTCAATATTTATATTCGGATTATTGTCATCTTTGTTTTTATCACAAGGTTTTCTTCTTGGTCAAAAAAAAAAAAAAAGAAAAAAAAAGAAACAAACCTTAGTCAGAAGCAAACAAACCTTGTTCAGAAGAAACCAATCCTTCTTGGTCAGAAGCAATCGATCCTTTGTATCTATTCTCTATTTAGAACTTGGCTCTCCGCAATTCCGTGACATTTGTAGGTCACGTCCTTTCAGAACTTGGCTCTCCACAATTCCCTGTCTTTGTAGCTCTCGTCCTTTCTCTATCTTGCTAGTTTTGGTCTCCCATATTTAATTAAATCTCGAGTTTTTTTTTCAATTGACTGTTGCTGAATAACTGCTACTGATTTTTTTTAACTATAATTTTAACGTAAGGGAGTAGATAGTTTTTTTTATCGCCCGGTTTTCAATCCTCCTCGGTCTTTTGCACAGGAGTAGTGATTTATTTCCGGTTTAATATTGCGGTCCTGTTACTTCTAAACCTTTTCTTTTTCTTTCATTTCCGGTTGCCCCCTTTTGTCTTTGTAGCATTATCACTCTGCTTGGGTATTTGTCTATAAACCTGTGACTCGTGTAGCTCTTGTGACTTGTTCAGTGTGAACAACATTCAGAAAAAAATATATTTTTCTCCAAATTCTCTTAATTCTTAATTTTACTAATTTTTTTTAAATATATCCTTTTGATAGATATTTGGTTTTTAAGAGATTTTTAAATTGCTTTAAATTTTCTGTCATCAGTTTTTAATTAAAGTTGTAGATCACTCGTAAATTAAAAGTGGAAATGTTTTAAAAATATCTGAAAACCACAATGAAATCCGTAAACTATGTTTTTCTTTTCATATATTAGGTTTAGTTTATTATCTTTTAGGTTATTATCTTTTAAATAAAATCAAAAGTTTACTAAAAAAAAAAGGAAGCATTTAAAAATATTTTAAGGGCCTTTTTAAGGTTTGTCGCATCTCCAGAAGCCTAAAAGATATTTTCCCGCGGCAGAATTAAAGCATCCATTAACCTAGACATTTAGACGTCTTAATGTAAACAACACACAGGTTTATTTTCAACAAAATAGCAAAACCAGCAAATCAGAATAAAGAATTCAATGTTGACGAATCAAACAAAAGCTCCAGAATTTAAAATTATTTTCAAGTTGAACCTATCTGTACTGATATAAGCAGAGGAGAATAAGCATTTAAACATATAGCGTTATAGTAACAGAGTAGAAGCAACCAAATCGACAGACCAAGAACGACATATCTGTACGACACACCGGCACCGAAAATTCCACTCATTATTCCCGGACAAGGAATTTAACACGAGAACTATCGTTCCACCGATAGATAATTGTATTTATTTGTAAGTTTTGCAGATTAAAACCAAATACGATCCCGAAATGCATACACGTGTGATTTATGACCACAATGAACTAATTGCTCTGACAATGACTCATCCTTTTTCTTTTTCTCAGTGTTCCGCCGAATAAATAGCTATTGTATATTCTATAAATTTCTATAATAGCTATTGTTTGTCCGATGCTTGTGTTTATTCTTGTTTTTATAGTCAAACCCGTTGTTACCTTAGGACCGACGAAATAAATCCTAGCTATCGTACCCCTTACAGGCTCTTTTAAAAGTTAAATTTATGCAGGCTTTCTTTTTATGTGTCGTGTACTTTCAGGACGTAAGCGATCATGGCCCTCCACTTCCCCATATCCCTTGTGGCTCTCAATAAGTTTCGTGCCTCTCCCAGACCATGTTCTGCCATCCACTTGCTTAAGCTTGCAAGGTATGTCATGCATTACTTTCCCTTGTCTCTTTTTCCCTCTATTTGACCTCTGAGTATCAGATTCTCCAGACCCTCCTTTCTCTTTACGTGTCCCAGAAATTTCAGCTGCCTCTTCCTTAAGTATAAGCTTCCTCCTTGTTTGCATCCTCTCCAAGACCTCATCGTTGCTCACACGCTCGATTCATGATATACTTAGTATTCTTCTGTAGAATCACATCTCCGCTGCTTCGAGTCTCTTCTTCATCTTTGTGGAGACCGTACAACATTCGATGCCATATAGGAGGACAGATGTCACGTAGCAGCTCAGTACTCTTTTCTTTGTCACCAAAGAAATCCTCCTGTCTCGCAGTACCCTGCCCAGCTTTTGGAATGCATTCTTGACGATCCCAATCCGTCTTCGGATATGCAGTACCAATTAAAAATGATATTCAATAGATTATTGTAGTTTAAAAAAAAATTATCTCATGGACGTCCGTACGTAAAAAGAATCTTGTCGGGAAGCCATATTATTTTAATAGTGACAAATTAACGCAAAATCACGGCGACCACGAGATTTGAGAGAATATAAATATGCAGTGTACGAAAGACAACGAGACAATACGACAAATACATCTACACTTTGTCACTCAGGATTAGCGCCTACTAAAGAATTTAGGCTAGTCTCTCGAATTTAAACTACAATTATGTGGGTATTTTTGTGTGTGTTGGCATTTGATTATTGTTATGCCTTTGTATTATTAACATCAGTTTTTCTACTCTACTGTGGAGTGTCGTTCAACGAGAAATTTTTAATATTTAGCACAAATCGTCTAACACTGTTGATGTACTGATGGTGAAGGAGGTAATGCCGATGACATAGAAATCTATCCAAAAATGACCTTAGACAAAAAAATCAACACCTACCAAATAATCCAAAAATCAGGACTCACAGAATAAAAGGCAGTAATGCACAGACGTCTGGTGATGCCCGGGTCTAACTCCTTGATTATTTTATGCCCCTAAGACCCAAGTATGGAGGCCTAATACAGTCTCGATTATCAAAACATGGATCCGCATTCACCCCACCTTGTGGAACTGTAGGGCGCTTGTACAACGAAGTTATTAGAGACAATTTCAAATTTCAAAAATGAAAATTTTATTTCACTCTTTGATTGGATGCCTGCTGATATGGATGTCCGGGGCGGTCGCACACTCTGCCACAACCCTTCTTCTTCATGCTACTGATAACAGAGTAACCTTTCTAAAACAGAAACTATGGTCTGGAATTGGGATGAAAGCAGTGATGGCATGTAGCCTGAATCCGTCATTAAAATTCAGTATATGGAATAAATAAATGCTAAACACTGCAAATAAGTCAGTGTATGAATAAGTTATAACAAATTTAGTTAGGAGAGAAGGAAACTGAACATAGAATAGGCTGCGCTAGGCGCAGTTTCAGCCAACAAAATAAAATGCAACAAAACATTAACCTGAAAACTCGAGTCATATTCTTAAATAATCTTGTCAAATCTAGACATTCATATGGATGTGATGCATGGTGACAAACTCGTTAGAAATATCTAAACTGTCAGTTGTAAATATCTGATTTCACCGTTAAAAATGGCTTCGAGCGAATAAAACCTGCAGATTATAGCGAGTACTGTCCATCGAATTTTGTGGGCTGACGCTCAGTCAGTCAGTTATCTGCCATGCGTGATACACGCTTAGGCGATCATGTATCTTTCGAGGCAGATTTTTTCCCCCTTCAGTAGGTTGCCATTTCTTTCTACGGTAGACCAGTTGCCATCCGAGGCTACAGAACCCGGTCTGACATGCTATTTACCCATAGCTGGTGGGGAGGGGAGAAGAGGATTCATATCTTTCCCAAGGGTATTAGCACGTAAATAATTTAATACATTCGACTGGAATTCGATCTCGGCTCTCCGATTCCTCAGTCTGAGCCAGTATCCATTACTGCACCGTCTACAGAATCAAAAACAAAGAACTTTCAACAGCAGCAACAACTAAAATGTATAGCACATATATTACAAAGAGAAAATAATGACAGAATGATATCGGTATTCTACATTGCCACAAACAAAAGGTTAGGAAGGAAACCACCATCAATACTTGAAAGAACGATAACAGTAAACTTGAGGAACTTATTTTCCTGAAAATCTGTTTCAAGAGAAAGATTTTATAAATTTCAACCAAAAGTAGTACTGGCTGTTCAGTCAATGACTGCCGAATGTTTCCTTATAAGGAAATAGTTAATATTACCATTACTGTTGATTATTTACAATAGTTTCGCCTTAAACTGAACAATTTTAACTGATTTTTTACCCTTCTTAAAATAAAAAGTATAATGTACCGAAATTAAGCGAGTCTCGATCCATTGCTAAAGGTACTAGAAAAATGGTCAGTTCCTTGTATTGATTCAGAAAGTAACTAATTTCTACGACCATGCTCTATCTTTAAGAGAGTCCCTTCGTATACCATTAGTAATGAGGAAGTTCCACTTAACTATTCACCAGAAATGTTATGTTCTAGAACATATTCACGGGATGATATTTCCCAGACCACTACAATCTAGTCCTGGCTATGACTATAGAATACACCCGACAAGGCCACTGATCGGAAGATTGCAGCTGTGGAACCACCTTTTAATTGCTGTTGTTTTCAGGTCCACCTTAACCCTGGGTGGTAGCACCTGTTTGGGTCCCCGCTATGGGCAAATAATGAACTCTCAAACAAAAACAAAACACTATGAAAGTATAAATATATATTTTTATAATAAAAATACCAACAATACATCAATCAACATGCAAGAATTCTTTCATGACATTAATCCATATAATATCCTACAATTTCTTAAATCAAACTGTATTCCAAAATATAATTTCAACAAAACTACTACATAAAACACACATATCACCGCCCCTAGTAATTATGTCCACACAGACCTGTACATGTACAAAAGCTGAGTATCATCTACCATGTATTCAAATGTGAAAGCAGAAGAACATATATTTTTATTATTTCAAAGCTCTCAAGAAAATTAAATTTCAGCATTGAATGATCCATGAAGTTGATATGCCGTTAAACAAACAAACCAAATTAAATTACTATAATCTCAACCTCTTCAAGTCTAGGGTCAATAATTATATATCCTGCTTATCATCATAATATGCACTTCTTACCTCTTCCCTTTACCCCCTTACATTAACCGCATCCAGTGACCCTCCACTTTGAGTGGCTCTTGGGCCTTGTACTTGGCAAAAAATATTTTTAAAATCATCGTATTAGATCCAATAAGCATAAATGTGATAATTTAAAATTCTTTTATTTTTTGAAATGCACAAGACAAATTTTCAATCTTTTGTACATTTAGTTAAAACTAAACCCTCCTAATGCCATCTGACGACAAGATATTATGGCAAACCCAATCTGAAAGTTCAAGCACATCCTCCTCACACACAAAAGCGACAGAAGCCGACGGGAAGAAATGTCGAATTGTAATGGATGCGACGCAGTAAGTTTTGCATAAAAATAGATATAAAGGTAGAAATGGAAAGGGAGGAGAGAAAGAGAAAAGGAGGCGAGAGGGAGAGAGAAAGAAAAGAGAGAAAAGAAAAGAGAGGAGAAGGAGAAAGGGTGAGAGGGAAGGGGGTAAATAAGAGCGAAAGCGGGAGGAGAGGAGATAGAGAGAAAGAAAGAGATGACTGTCGTAAGACTTATTTCTATCTCAGCTTCCATTGTCGTTTTTACGGTATTTTGAATTTTGTCCTTTAACCGGCACCCAAGTGGGCGTCAAAATGTCGAAGGCACACATTATAAAAGCTGACCCCTTTCAAACTTGATCGGTTTTAAGGCGGAGAAGTTCCCCTACACACAGGTCGACTGGGAGTCTGCAGAGCGGGCCAAATATATGTCCCTGTCTCTCGCTCTTTTGCCCAGTCTCTTAATCTCTTTTTTGGGGTGCGCAAGCATGTATATCGCTCTGTGCGTGTCGTAGCTGATACGTGTCTGAGATTGCTGGACGTGTGGGGACGTCTTTTGTGTATTGACGACGAGGAATGAGACACAGTCATGGGCAAAAATACACAAAGGACTGACTTTTAAAAGTACATGAACAAATCACTCGTTGTTAGAAGCTTTACATTCAAAATACTGGCTTTCATACTTTGCTTATTGAGAGAACTCCTTAAAATTGGCCTTGTACAAGAATAGACTAAATCCAACATATAGATAGATAGATAGATAGATAGATAGATAATGTACAGACTGAGATAGATAGATAAATAGATAGATAGATATGTACAGAGTGATATATATATATATATATATATATATATATATATATATATATATATATATAGATAGATAGATAGATAGATACGAATGGATCGATATGAACATACTGTGGATGATAGATAGATATGAACAAAATTATATATATATATATATATATATATATATATATATATAAACTGAAAACATTTTAACATAAATAGATGAGGAAATAAACTTTATTATTAAATGAGATTGTGTAGGCATTTCTGTTTTACTTTATTTTTATTTATTTTTTGCGCTCTTGTTAATTCAAACCTTGCACTATCAAGAAAGTCTCTCGTGGCTGATTTGATTGCATCAGGTTTCGGGTACAGAAGCTGCTTCTGTTTCACTGTCGGGAGGTACAAAGAAGAATCTTTTGTAGATTTTCTTGACTTAATGCACTTGTTAATTTTACGGTTTAAGAAAAAATTAAATGAAAGCAAATCAAATTCACATCTCCACTATAAATAACGTTTAAGATATAATTAAATAATCCATTTAAAAGAAATACTGTTGTTTACGGATCCCAAATTGAAACTAGCATATAGAGGTTCGTAGAAGTCCCAACGAGAAATCTGGTCATTCAAATAGGAAACGTTTCTAAATTTAACACATTGCTTTTCGTGGTTAACAGTTTGTATTATTTGTGGTACCAACGCAAATCACTGGTATCTGGTGTCGATGGTATGAATTTGAAATCATTCTGGTAATTAAAACAAACATTTTCTGAATGGTAAAATAAATAAGGCAATAAAACTATAACATTATTTAATTAGAAAAGCTTTAAATGCTTTTAAGCATCAAATATATTATGAGCACTACTGTTACTTATATTATTTACCGTATTCGGGCTGTTATCCTCATTTTCATTGCCATATTGACAACGTTTCGGCCGTTGTACGCTCCGGCTTTCTTCAGATGATTAGAATTTCGAATCGAACCCTTTATATCATCCACCGGAGTGGATTATTCTAGTTCCACGTAACATGCCACTTCCTGATGATTAGAACTAAAACAATCTACCCCGGTGGACGAAATAAAGGATTCGGTTTGAAATTCCAATCCAGAAGAAGACCGGTGCGTATAACGGCCGAAAAAGTGTGAATATGGCAATGAAGATAAGATTAACAGTCCGAATAATATAAATAATGTAAGTAATCATAATACCTCATCTCAGAAATGTAGACGGGCACTATTGTCTTACGAAAACAAATCCGATGAATAATGAATTTTTACAAGAATTGTTTTCCTTTTTTTTTAAATTTTTTAATTTAATTAGAATAATTTATTAACTTTTAAGTCTTTTAAAAGTATGTCTTCATTTTCAGGGGTCAAGTGATATTATTATTAAATAAAAACTATATTTACTAATCGTAAATGGAAAATCTTACAATTCAGTGGCCCCAGAATTTTAAAAATGAATTTTTATGGGTTTTTTTTTTGTGTGTGTGTATGTATAAACGCGCCGATTTTTTGTAAATACGGACACTCATACACGACATTATCAGAAAATAAGTGCAGGAACTCTAGTAAATTAAAAATTTATTGGTAATTTTCAAATTCTTCGTTTAAAACTCATCCAAAAATCAATTACACGTTTTTCAAAATTTATTTGAAGAAAATTTAAAGTTTATTTAATATATTTTGGAAAAAAAAAACTTTTACATATATTCATCGCAGAAAAATGTTTAAAAAAAAAGGGAGCTGATCTTAACATCGTTGGCGATTAACAAGTGCTAAATGATGACATTCATTACGTATTGACAGCTAACGTGAGATTCGAGTTATCATACGGAAGGACAGAATTGACATTTTTAAGTGAACCAGCTTATCTAGTACCTCGTAATTATTAAAGTATTAGGTTGGTGCAAAAATAATGCCGTTTTTTTAAGTATGTTTTAACGTCAAAAACCGACATTATTTTTGCACCAACCTAATAAAAAGAAAAAAACTTAAATAAAGTCAATTCAGATCTGCTATGATAAAACATTGTTTTTTTGGGGTTTTTTTTTTTTAAATTGACTTTGAAATGTCTGAGTCAAAGGCCAACCAGCCAGCGATAGAACAAGCTCTCATCAGTTTGTAAATCTCACCACTTATAAGATAGGAGCAAAGAGTGAAAAAAAAGAGGCAATATTTGTAATAAAGGCTTGATATGGATTTTTTTTTTCAAACATATGTTTGAACAATGGCTTGATGTGTTTAGTTTTGTTTTTTAATACCTCGTGACCCGGGTGATGACAAAAACATTTAGTAGACGACATTGTCTTAAATGTTTTTCTTTTTTTTTTCTTCTTTTTTTTTTTTTTTATTTTTAATAAAAACGGAAAATAAAATACTCCACAAGTGTTTCGCACGGATAATTTGCAAAAATAAAGCCGTAAACAGTCGAAAACAACCATTAAATACTAGACAGAAAATCAATCCACGTGACGTTTTTTTTATTGCATTCATGATAGTTCTGGTCTTCCGTAGATTAGAATTACAGTCGTTTTTATGAACACAAATTATATATTTTATATACTGGTGTTCGTTAGTTTGTAAGAAGCTTTAGAAATTATAATCTGAAGTTATAGATCAACTTAATAATACCATTGACTAAATTGTACAGACTTTTCACTAATTTTAGAACAATTAACAACATTTAATGTAAAAATAATAAAATATTTTAAGAAATACAAATAATTGTTTTAAAAATTCATTTTTCATCGAAAAATTTTGCTTTCAGACAATATTATCAATATTCATTAAAACAAATAAAAGCAATTAAAAGCATTTGAAATTAAATCATTTTGTTTTATTGATTTTTGTATGATACAATTTAGAGATGATTTTCAGTTGGAGTTGTTCTTAAAAAAAAAAAAAAAAACCTGAATTGGTTTCCTCAGAGCCTTGTGCTTTTAACTAATATAATAACTACTTTGTCCCAAATTGAAATTATAGAGTTTTCGTAAAATCAGTTAGGAGGAGGGATATGAAATAAAAAAATTGCCATGACTTTAAAAAAGGAAAACATAATTTCCATCATTTGTGAATAGTTTTGAAAAGTTTCATTAAAATCCGACAATTATTTTTATTTTTCCAAGATTTTCCAAATGAATGTCCGTCATACAGAGAAAAAAAAAACGCTCTGAAATTTTATGATATTTTATTTAGTAGGTCCGCTGACACAAAGAGAAACAAGGTTTTGTTTAATCAAAAAATAAAATGTTCTAAAAAGAAGAAAATTTTTTTTAAAGATAATTAAAAAAAATACTTTGTTCTTTCCTCTTAATAATAACATAAACATTTAGACGATAAAATTTGGTTTTCGTCAACTCTGGCGTCATTTAGATCATTTTAAGCTCTTTTTTTAGCAATTTTCACGGAGGTACATAAGTTGAGAGAATAAAAAAAACAACACACTGAAATTAAAGTAAGTATTGTCAGTTTTAAACTTTAAATCAGTTAATCTTCCTCTAATACAGTTCCAGAAAAGTATATTGCTAACCATTACTCCACGTCGAAGCGCACCACTTACGAGACTTTATAGAGATTTTCTAAGAATAGATGTGGCACAAGGCCGAAAATATAGAGCACTCAGTGAATATCGAACTCACGACTCGGTTGTAATTGTTAGCTAACCATTACGCCACGTCGAGCTGCCCAACCAAACTATTGCAAATATTTCGAATAAAAAGTGATATTATAAAATAAATGATCATGTATGTTTATCATATAAATATTTTGTTAGAATTTATCAACATTGGTTGGTTAATAATACCAATTGATTTGCATAAGAAAATCTGACGGCGTGTTTAATGATGACAAAAAAAAAGAAGATAATTGTTAAACACACGCGCATTTCTGTTGGCATGATTTCCTTTCAATTTTTCTCTGAGGCAATTTCTTGTTCCTGACTGCCTCCTCAATTCGGGGCCTTCCCTGAAATGGTATGGTCGCTTCCGTGCAGAGGCCGACATCTTGGCGCACCGCCGGCGTGGCGCGTGTTTCGAAAAGGGAGAACCAGGGAAAACACGTTGGGAAGACGTGCATCGGTTGCCCGCCTGGCTGTCACCAGATTCGTTTTCGAATTGGCCGCTGCCAGGGGAAAAAAAAATGACTTCACCATCGGCTGCGTGCAAGAAGCTTTCAGTTGGCAATACGAGAAAGAGGCCACGAAGAAGAGGCGCTGCAAGTCGACGGCCTTCAATTTAGCGGCTAGCCATTTTGTCGACCGAAAAAAACGCGGTAATTTTCAGGCCGATATTTTCCTGGGATTGCGAACAAATTTTTCATCGCCTTCGGCAAACAAACACCAACTTATGAAAATATCCAAGTTTGTTTGCGTGTATTACAAACATTTTCGTATATAAATGCATGTGAAATGTGTAATTTTATAGATTTGTGAGTGTGTATAGTTATTTTTTGTGCCACTCAGTGTCTGCGTGCGTGTGTGTTGGGACAGGTTTTATGAGACCCTTACCACGGTTTACCTTCTATTCAAGTCATTAAATATGTTAAAACATTATAAAAAACATCAACTCCGTATTTAAAAGAATGCTTTTCTGTGATATTTTAAACTAAAAGTAATTAAGGTTTGTTCAAATTCAGATTAATTAAACTTTAAATCAGTTAATCTTCCTCATATAAAGTTTCAGAAATGTACATAAAAAAAGAGAATTAGGTTGTGTTGACATATTTTTCAATCTGGTTGATTTTAGCCATTTTAGCGATATAAAAAATATTCCAGTCAATTTAAATTCGTTTTGAAATACAGCAAAGTATTTTGCTTATTCGAAATATTAAATTTAATCAGTGTAGAATTAAAACTAAAGTAAAAGCTTCAAGAAATAGTTTTCATTTTAAAAATGCATTTTAAAGCTTAGGTATCGCTTTTTTTTTTGGAGATATCTAAAAATAGGTCAAAATCGCTCAAATCGGCCATATTGACAAATCTGTTAAAACAATAAAATGTTCTTCATTAAAAAATATTTCAAAAGTAAAATATACTTTTACCTTAATTGAGAAAAATTTAAAGTCTAATTAATCTGAATTAAAACAAATATTACTTTTAATTTGAAATATCACAGTGATGAGTGTTGACACCTTTATCGTCAGCCTGATGTTGCAGAAATTTATTGAAGGAAGAAATAATAGATATAATATTCAGTCAGTTATATACCACGCAGATTTTTTTCCCTGTAGTAGGTTGATATTTCTTTCTTGCCAGTTGCCATCCAAGGCTATAGAACCCGGTCGGTCCTGCTATTTACCCATATATGGGGGGGAGGGAGAGGATTCATATCTTTCCCAAGGTTATTAGCATGTAAGTGAATCTAATGGATTCGACTAGAATTCGAACTCGGCTCTCCGATTTCTCAATCCGAGCCACTATCCATTACTCCACCGTACCTCTTATACTAATATATGACAAATACAACATAAACGTAGATCAGTTTTAACTACTCTGTATCTTTATAATTTTTAAATATTTAAAAACATTCGAATATTTTATTGAATTTTAGATACTTTGGCTTTATAGTCTTACCAAAAGACTTGCTGAAGAAATGCAAGAAAATTACCAATACATTTTAAATTTACTATTAGTTACCAACCTTATTTGCTGATAATGCCCAAAACGAGCCTCAATATTTAAAATATTTTAACGAATCTTTGGAGGTACCTAATTATAAAGAAATAATTTATGATTCTTCTATTTCTACGCGCTGAGTCCCTTCACTGCTCTCCACTACTTCCTTCTTACCCTCAATATGTCAATTTTTCTACGGTTTATCGACCCTTTGCAGGTTATTCAAGGCCAGAAAATATTTTTAGATATGTTTGTTGAGATAATAATAACTTTTTAGTGATACTAGTTTTACTAATTAACCCATAACTGGGGAGGAGACGAAATGGGTTCATGCCTTTCCTTAAGCTATTTGCGCGTAAGTGAATATAAAGAACCCGACTCGAATTGAAAACCGGATCTTCGAGCAGTTGCCCATCTAGGTACTTACCAGTCCCGACGTTGCTTAACGTCGGTGATCGTACGGGAACAGGTGTTTCAACGTGATGTGGCTATAAGCCTTCAATATGACCAGTGTCAACTTTTTGGAGTTTTATGCTAGAAACTTCGACTCTTTCCTTTTCTGATTCCAAATTTGTGTGTCTTTTTTGCTTTCATTATTCTTCGAACTTCCTCCTTACTCACATGCTCTGTCCATGGTATTCTCTGTAGAGATAAATCTCTTTAATCTCATGTTTTCTTTTAATCTGAGAAAATTGTCCAGTATTCCCTTGCATAATACACAGAAGTTCATCACACATTTTTTTGTTTCTCACGAGATTTTGCTGTTTCTCACGAGATTTTGCTGTTTCTCGCGAGATTTTCCTGATTCTTAATACTTTGCTTAGCTTTTGAAAGGTATCTTTCGCTATCTCAACGCCCCTTCGGATTTCGGTGCCACCCGTCTGCTATAACTCTTTCCAGAGAGTTAAATTCCTGCACTCGAATTTATAGCTCACGTCTTGGGATGCTCTTCTCGTTAACGACCATACATTTGATCTTCTTACATTTGAACGTTAGTCCTTTCTTCTCGCTTTCCTTTATTAATGTGACTATCATCAACACGAACACATTTGCGTATATGATGTCGGACAGAGGATTACTAAGGAAGATAATCCATCAATTCCGGCTCTCTACGACTGTCTATATTTTGCAGCAATATTTATCCTTTTATGGCCTGCTCCATTCTCTGTTCTGGCCTCCGCTTACCCAAGCTTATTAGGTGGGTGTGTATATATGGGGGGGAGAGGTAGTCGCTTTTTCCGCCACCTCTCTTGCCTTCAATGTGTCTCGTGAGAGTCAAATTCTCTAAGCCGTTTTTCCAAAATTCAAGTGACTTTTTGTTTTTCATTTTCCTTAAAACTTCCCCCTTCCTTACATATTTTGTACATAGTATTCTCAGTATCCTTCTGTAGAACCACCTCTGTTACCTCTTATTTTCTTCATCTTCGGATTTCGGTGTCACATTTCCCATCGTCTGCTAAAAAATTCCCCAGATAGTTAAATTGTCCTACTTGCTTGATTATGGCATCTCCAATTTATAGACTGCCACTTGGGCTGTCATTTTTGGTGACAACTATACATGTCTGTTTTCTTACAATTAATGGTTTGATCTTTCTTGCAGGTCAGGAACAAAAATAATGTTAAAATAACGAAAACCAATATGGTTGAATCATCAGTTGCAGATTATTATTTTTACCTTAAATATTCCTTGACAAATTAAAGGTGCACATTATATAGTGAGGAATATTGTATAGGTTTATTTATTGATAAACAGAAAGATATCTTTGAGCATCAGTACTTGAGCATATATATATATATATATATATATATATATATATATATATATATATAATGGGTGTGTTTTTGTGTCCGACATTCTTGTGGGTGTATATGCGATAATTTATGTCGACCTCTTCAAATTCACACTTTATAAATCTGTCGTCACTTTTTGTATTAATTCTGTCTTTTTCATTGTTATTATTGTTTTCTTTTTGTCTTCATGACCCCCACCCGATTCCCTGACTTCTGCTTTAACCCCACGACCCCCGAAGTTCCGTGAATGTCAACGGGATACAACATAAATCTGACAAACACTGAAAATGACCATCGACCCCACTGGCAAAAGACTGAGAGTAAAAGAATTGAATACAAAGCATTGCATGGAGGATATATATATATATATATATATATATATATATATATATATATATATATATATATATATATATATATATATATAAGGGGTAATAAAGAAGTATGAATATATAAGAAAAAAGAAGAATCGGAGAGAAAGAACAAAGAAAAACAAGAAAGAGAAAAGAATAAACAGAAAGGAAGAAAAGAAAGCAAATGGAGTTTGAAAGAAAAACAAAAGAAAAAGGAAAAAATAGGAAAGGCGGTGAAGAGGAAGAAAAAGAAGTAAGAAGGATAAGACAAGGAAAGAAAGAAAAGAGAAGAAAGAGGAGAGAGAAATAAGCTGAAAAGAAAGAAAACTGAGAGAAAGAAGGAAAAAGAAAAGAAACGAAAGAAGCGATAGCGAAAGGGAAAGAAAAGAGAAAGAATAAAGAGAAGGAGAAATGCAAAAGAGAAAAAGGAAAAAGAGAAGAGAAAAAGATAAGGGAAGAAAAAAGAAAAGAAAAAAGAAGAAAGAAGAGAAAAAGAAAAGAGAAGAAAGAAAAGAAAAAGAGAAAAAATGAAAAGAAAGAGAAAGAGACGAGAAGAAATAAAATGAAAAAGTGAAGAAAGGAGAAGAGAAGAAAGCAAAAGAAAAGAGAAGGAAAAAAAAAGAAAAGGAAAAGGAAGAAAAAGAAAAGGAGAAAAAAGAAAACAGAAGAAAGAAAAGAAAAAGAGAAGAGAGAAAAGAAGAGAAGAAATAGAAAAGAAAAAGAGAAGAAAAAGAGGAAAAAGAAAAAAAAGAAGGAAAGAAAGAAGAAACGAAAGAAGTAATAATATAAAATTGAAAAATGCAAAATGGGAAGCCCAATGATGAAGAAGCTAAAGACGAAAGAAATACTATGAGTAAAGGAGGAAACAGTGAAGGGAGATAAAAGGAAGAAAAGAAGGAAAAAAGCAAATGGAAAAAAAGAAAAGAAAGAGGACAATTGTTCTTCTAAGGAAAGAAAGAAGGATCCGTGGCAGGAATGACGTAGGAGAAAAAAGAAAGAAAATGATTATAGAAAGGGACAAAACAAACACAAAACAAATGAAAAAGAGAAAAACAATTTACGAACGAGAACTGAAGTGGAAATCAAAATGAAACGAAAAAGAAAATCCAAAAAAATGAAAAGTAAAAGGAAATAGAAAAATCGGGAATATAATTTAATAAAAATATTTAAAACAAAATAAAAAGAAACGTTGTTCTATAAATCGGCACGTATATTTCTCTCTTCCTCTTTCTAGAGCAGCGTTTCTCAACTGGTACCGCCCGGGCGCACGAATGCGCCCTGGAAGGTGCCCAGGTGCGCCACAAGTTAATAGATTTATTTATGAATTATTTTTATATTAAAAAAATCTTTATTTTTAAAAAGCTAGACACCAAGGAATGTAATGACTTAAAAATAAATACATTTTTCTTTCAGGAGATTCTTTATTATTTTCCTATTTTCAAATTTCATGATTTATTTTTCTTTATATTAAATTTAAAGTGCTCCCCAGAGTTTTAATTATTTGACAAATACATGGTCCTGAAGTAACAAAGGGTGAGAAACACTGTTCGAGAGAGACAAAGATATGTATGTGTGGAAATAAAGCCCGATCACTTAGTACGTAACTTTGCTGCAGTGAAGTTCATCCTGTACAAGGTCCGAGAGCCACTCTAGGTAGAGGGTTGAAGAGTAAGCAGAACAATTTATACGGGTAAGTGGAGACATATAGCATAATGTTGATCTAAAATTTTCATTGTATAATGCTTGATGGACACAGTTAATATTTACAACTAAATTAAATTTGCAAGGATTGATTCAGCTGTGTTTCGGGATATCAACCTGCAGGTTATTCAAAACTATTTAAAGATATTTTTAGATATTAACAATTTAACCGACTACTTAACCCATAGCTTCGAAGAGAAATGGGTCCATGCCTTTCCCAAGGCCATTTGCGCGTAAGTGAATATAACAAACTCGACTGGAATTGAAACACAGTTCTTCGATTTCCAATTCGGAATCGTTATTTATTACGTCCTCCGTACACCCGAGCTTACAGGAGCTTGTATTCTCAAGCGATTACAAAGGATAAATCTCTATTCCTGTTCAAAAGACTGGAGAGGAGTGTGAAGCAAGCGATAGGCAAACCTATCTACTTCTATTGAGAAGGAAGAAAAATAAATAAATAATTAGGAAATCAAATTTCAGAGTTCGGGTGGAGACGTTAGAAGTATAGAGTAGAAGTAGACTTTAGAAGGAACTGGAAACCCAATCCTAAAGAGGAACCAAGGGATAAATCTTTAGTCTTGTTTAAAATACTGGAGAGGATTGTGAACCCGACGATAAGCGATCCTATCTACTCCAGTCATAATCCGCACTCATACTAGATTATACTGGAAACCATTTTTTTAAAGTAAATGCTTTTCTATCATCCTATGGCGAATGGATTCAGCCATTAGCAAGCAATAAACAATAATAGTCCAACAGCAGCACGGAAGGTGATACAGTTTTGGCTTCAGTCTCTTGCCTATCCGGTTCAATTCTAGAGAATTTCTTATCGTAGATTGGTTCCATTGTCTTGATCTCCTTCTTTCTGTATTATGTCCCTTCAGGGCGCAGGCGATCATGGCTCTTCACAACTTCCCTTTCCTTTGTACCTTTTAATAAATTTTGCCTTTCTGTTATTTCGCCTAAGCACTGTTCCGTCAGCCATTTACTCAAACTTGTTAAGTATGTTATGCGTTGTCTTCCGCTTTTTCCCTTGCATTCAGTCTGTCCTGTGAGTATCAGATTTCCAAGCCCTCTTTCCTCATTACATCTCCCAGGAACCTAAACTCTTTCTTCCTGGTGTTAAGTCATAGTTTTCTTTTTGATTCCATTTTCTCCAAAACGTTGTCGTTACTCTCAAGTTCGGTCCACGATATATCTACTTTTATATGCCGTGTCCCTTCAGGACGTAGGTGATCATGGCCCTCCACATCTTCCTGTCCCTTGTAGCTCTTAATATGTTTTGTCTTTTTGCTATTTCTCCTAAACTCTGTTCTGCCATCCATTTGTTCAAGCTCATCAAAAATGTCATGCGCTGCTTTCCTCCGTTCTTCTTTCCCTGAATCTGTCCTATGAGTATCAGGTTCTCTAAGCCCTCCTTCCTCATTACGTGCAGCAGAAACCTCAATGACTCTTCCTGATATTAAGTATAAGTTTCATTTTTGTTTTCATTCTCTCCAAAACCTTATTGTTGCTCACATGTTCAGTTCATGTTATCCTCAGCATCTTTCTGTAGAACCACTTTTCTGTTACTTCAATTCTCTTCTTCATCTGTCCAGCATTTGCTGCCATATATGAGAACAGATATCACTTAACGGTTTAGTACTCTTTTCTTTGTTTCCAACAAAACTTTCCTGTCTCTTAATACTCTGCTTAGCTTTTAGAATGCATCTTTGGCCATCCTATTACGTCTTCGGATTTCAGTGTCGCACTTCCAGTCCTCTGTTAGAACACTTCCCAGATATTTAAATTTCAGTACCTGCTTGATTTTAGTATCCCCGACCTGTAATTTGCATTTTGGGCTCACCCTTTTGCTGATAACCATGCATTCTGTGTTATTAGGTTGGTCCAAAAATAATGACGTAATAATGTCGTTTTTGACGTATTTTTTTAACGTCAAAAAACGACATTATTACGCCATTATTTTTGCACCAACCTAATATTTTAGTTTAGGCATAGTCCTTTCTTCTCGCTTTCTTTCGCTATTCATGTCTCCACGACGTGTGAAGTGAAAACGAATTATCTCAGCTGAAATTTGAAGGCCGATTTTCGCGCCTTCAATCGTTAAGACATTCTCACGTCCACTATTGGCGAACGTCCGCATATTCAAACGTACAAATCTGTATACGTGAAGGGCGTGTATGTTTACGTGCGTGTGAGTATGTGTGCGTCTTAGTTTATGTGCATATATGTGTATGTATATGTGTATGCGCGCGCACGCTCGCAATAACATGTTAAAACTCATACGAGACAAG
Source organism: Acanthosepion lycidas (assembly GCA_963932145.1). NCBI lineage: Eukaryota > Metazoa > Mollusca > Cephalopoda > Sepiida > Sepiidae > Acanthosepion > Acanthosepion lycidas. Next base: position 72,929,495 of record OZ010611.1, read on the forward strand.
AGGCGATAATTCTTAAAAACTTTGTTGCATACAAAATGGCTATAATGTTTTGTCGAGGGATTCTTTTTATTTTTTACTATTCAAAAAAGAAAGAAAAAAAAACAGATTCTTTCGACGAAAGGTGACTCGTCAATTTTAAAGGGTGCCACCATTGACTCAGATGTAAGAAATAAAAAATGGTAGGGATAGATGTAGTGGTATGTCAGGGAAACGAAGGCGCGCTTGCATGTACACAAGTATACACAAATAGAATTACGTTCTCGGTTTGAAAAAATTCGGCTACGACGTAAAGACAAATAGACAGACATGAAGAATGAAGATGAAGGAGAGACAGCCCAGTTGATAAACTGGACTGTGGGTCAGAACGTGTGAGGTGAATAGCAGAATATGAAGGCGAGACACTTTGCAGAAAATGAAAGAAACGATGATTCAGAAGAAAAAAGTTTTTTTTTTTAAATTTTTGTTTCATGCGCCTATACTTTTTGTTTTTTGCTTTATGTGTTTCATATTTTTTTATTTATTTATTTCACGTAGTTCCATCTTTGTTTTCGTTTCATTTGCTTCACATAATTGTCATTCTGTTTCATTTGCTTCACATAATTGTCATTCTGTTTCATTTGCTTCACATAATTGTCATTCTGTTTCACGTGCTTCACATAATTGTCATTCTGTTTCACGTGCTTCACATAATTGTCATTCTGTTTCGTGCGCTTCACGTTTTTTTCTATTTGTTTCGTGTTCTTCAATAATTTAACTTTTGCTTCATGTGATTCACTTTTTTTGTTTTATGTGCTTTGCATATTTGTTTTATGTTTCATCTGGTTTACGTCATTGTTTCTGTTTCATGTACTTCACATTTTTTTGTCTTGTGCCTGTTATTTTGTTTTGTTTCATGATCTTCACATTCTTTTCATTTCATGCGCTTCATGTCTTTTTCTTATGCTTCACGGTGTTGTCTTATGTTTCACACCTTTGGATTTGTTGCATGCGCTATATATTGTTTTTTGTTTCATATGGCTTACATATTTATTTTTGTTATTATTTCATGTAGTTCAAATGTTATTTTTGTTTCATGTGCTTCACGTTTTCTTTTGTATTTTTCACAGTTTTGTTTTGCAGGATTCACGTCTTTGTCTTATGTTTCATACGCTTCACATTTTTCTTTCATGCACTTCACGCTTTTGCATTTTGCTTCACGTGATTTGTTGCCCGCTTCATGCGCTTTACGTCTTTCTGCTTCGCATCATGTTTTTTGTCTTATTTGCGGCGCACCGTCATGTTTCATATGCTACACATTTTGTTTTTTGTTTCATGAATATCACATTTCTATTTTCTTTTCAGTATAAATTTCCTTCAATTTGAACGTGGATTTAGATAAGGAACGTTCTAGAAATGACCAAAAACTTTAAATCATTTGCAAATTCTCGGAAGATATCTGGTGATCGTTTCTGGAGTTTGAACTACGGCAAGTTTCCTCAGTATTCTAGTAGACCCCAAATACACCGTTGTCTAGACACATAAAACTCTTCATCGAGTCATTAAACCATCCAGTTAAGCCTACAACTGCGAACCACCCAGACCGGAGTGGAAACTTTCGTTTTATGCAACATCTTTCCAGGGAGCGCTTTGTTTTAGCTGCATAGATAAAGATTTTGAAGAGGAATTTTGAAGGTTGAGTCCAGTAACATTCAGTGTCACAGGAGCCAATGGCACTCTACTTAGGCGTGGTTATGCCTAACGTGCTCTAAGTGGATCTACGTCTCTCCTCATTTTAGATAGAAGTTGCTCAGACCCGGGGATTCCAACCTTGCGGCAGCACCTTCCGCGTTGCTCTAAAGGAGTTGGGTGGGTGTAATACCGATGCCGGGGTTGGGAGCGGAACAACAATTTTTGTCTTTGGCCCATATGTATACGTATGCGTCTGGCGCTCCTCACGTTAAAAGAGCCTTGTGTCACATCCAGCCTTGACGGGGAGGTCGAGTAAATATATCTTGAGTGATTGTCTCTATGAAGCATAACCTTGCAGAGCTCAGGCCGAAAGAGAACTGAAGCCATGTAAACTGGACAGACAAGTCTGATGGTATGAGGTGAATTCTTCGAATGAAGTCATCTTCATTTTCATTAGCGCCAAAAATGATTTTGTTGCCTTGATGATCAATTCCATGCCCATGCAAAGACACTTCGGTTTCAGATTTTCACATGGTTCAATTTTTGACAATAGGATTGTGAGGTGGCGGCATGCGAGGCGATTAGAAGGAATTAAAGAATTCAGTTCCAAATTGAACTGTCGGATCTTGGTTGACAACGGTGGATCGGAATTGTGATCTTTCGGACATGAATGATATCCACGTTTATTATCAACTGTATGTATCATAGCTTTGACCCAGAAGATCTCTTTATCACATAAACACTTAAGGTTCTCTTCTATGTGACGAAAGAGTTGTTTTAGAGTTCCTTGACAAGTGAAACAATCTGTCCATATGAGAGATCATGCAGTTGGCTCTGTCCCGGAAGAGTACCATTTCCAATTCCCAGTAGCTACTGAGAGAACTGTCCTGCTAACTCGTCTCCAAAAAGATATGCCTACATGCTAGTGGCAGGTATCTATCTATCTATCTATCTATCTATCTATCTATCTATCTATCTATCTATCTCTCTCTCTCTCTCTCTCTATATATATATATATATATATATATAAATATATATATATAATTATTTATTTTAAAATTATAACATAAATATGTTATAAAATCATTACAAAAATAATATATATATATAAATATGTATATATATATTATTTTTGTAGTGATTTTATAACATATATATATATATATATATAGATAATATTAGTGGTAAATATACATATATATGCAAAATCCACAGGTGCATATATACACATGTATATTTTAGAATAAAAAATTTCCGAGAGGATAAAATCCAGGTAGAACTCAATGTCCAGGACAGAGTAAGGATATAATAAAAACTAACATTCGTACCACACTCTCATAATTACACTCTCTCTAAATTCTATTTTTATTTCCGGAGTAGGTTTTTTTCTGTTTTCTTTTTGAATTTGTAGGTCTGATGAATTGGATCGTATTTACGATTCCAATGGAATCAATTATGACCATGGAATATTAGGGTTTAAGCCTTTTTATTATATATATATATATATATATATATATATATATATATATATATATATATATATATGTAAGCAAATATATGGATATAGATCCGACAGTATGAAAAAAAATATACGGAAAACCAAACAAAAATCCTTATATGCAATTATGCTGTTTTAATGTTAATATGTCAACGTCGGACGTTTCGGTCTAATAAACCATCTTCAGGACATATTCATAAAATATAATTAACATTATCAATTCAACATGAGAATTATATTTTATGAATATGTCCTGAAGATGGTTTATTTGACCGAAACGTCCGACATTGATATTATATTACCATTAAAACAGCATAATTGCATATAAGGATTTTTTTTTTTCCGTATATTTTTCTTCATACTGCCGGATCTATATCCATATATTTGCTTACGTATATATATATATATGTATATATTATTTTTGTAGTGATTTTATAGCATATATATATATATATATATATATATATATATATATATATATATATATATATATATATATCCGCAAACCCACGTCGTTACAGAATGTGACACAAGATCGAGACACCGTTCGAAAATCCAGAAATGCCCACCCGCTACTTTCCTTTTTGGGGACGCCTCAGGCGCCATGTAATGACTCTTCCAAAAGGAGAGGTATCGCCTTGAGCCAATTTCAAACTTCCCCAGTTGGTGGGTTATCTATCCATGCGACTACGACGCAGAATGTCGAGCTTGAAGTGGGATTTCGGGTAACCGTTCAAAAATTGCTCAAGCTACATCAGCACATCACTTTAGGGGACACCCCAGGCATCCGATAATGACCACTCCAGAAAGAGCGTATATTGCCTGGAGAGATGCCCCCACCCCTGGAGGTGGGAGGTCTTGAACTAATATGAATTTCAAACTTTCCCACATGATGCCAGATAAGCAGATAGAGATGTACGTACCTTAGTGAATTTTATTGAAGATTAATTTGAATAAGTTTAAATTCTTGTTTTCAAAAGAAATAATAGACTAAAAAAAAAAAAGGTGTAAATGTTCTTATAATTATTTTCCTATTGTAAGTTTTTATTGGTTAAAATTATATTCTTTAAAATATTTATTCTAATAATATTCTGGGAGGGAAAAGATTTTAATGTAAGTTGGATATTTTAGTGTTCAAATTTGTAAACGTTGAATATATCGTCTGCAAATTGAATGTTCTTTTTCGAGATTTCTCATTGGTTAATAAATTTTGAATAATACTTTGAGCTGCTATTTTGCATAAAATTTAACAATTAGATTTTAGTAAAGAATTTTTACATTTTCCAATTCGCACTATTTAATTCGACTAAATATTTATTAATAATTTTAAAATATCTTTTTATTAAAAAAAAACAAAGGAATTTGGAACGCGTAACTATTATTTTAATTAAACAATAATTTAATAATTTTAAAAACCGATTTATTAAAAACGCGATAGATAGATAGATAAACAGAATGAGATAAATAGATAGATAGATAGATAGATAGATAGATAGATAGATAAAGAGAATGAGATACATAGATAGATAGATATTAGGTTGGTGCAAAAATAATGACGTAATGATGTTGTTTTTTGACGTTAAAAGATACGTCAAAAAACGACATTATTACGTCATTATTTTTGCACCAACCTAATAAATAAACAGAATGGTATAGATAGATAGATAGATAGATAGATAGATAGATAGAGAGATAAACAGAATGAGATAGATAGATAGATAGATAGATAGATAGATAGAGTGAGATAGATAGATAGATAGATAGATAGATAGATAGATAGATAGATAGATAGATAGATAGATAGATATTTGTTAAAGTAATTATTTACCCGCTCTTCACTGAGACGTGATGTGACACAAGGTCGGGTTTATTGTGGGGAACTCGAGCACGTAAACCCCGGCCATGGATAAAAATTCCCCAAGGCCCCGCAATCGTCGGTTGCTCTGGCCTCGGTGGCAAGCCCCAATCCTTCTCTCTAATGCCATGAGACGGGGCAGCCTCGGGCAGTTGTTCCCCAGGGCTCGTCACTTTACACTGTTTATTTTCCTCAGTTGCGTCGTACTCTGCCCGTAACTTGTTAAAGTATAAAGATTTTTTTACGATTTGAAAATAGCATACATTTATTAAATATCAAACAATAAAATTCAACACAAGTTTCATCGTTTTCATTTATTTATATTTTCAAAATAGTTTTTTTTTTCAATATTTTATAACGGAAAAAAGTAGATATCTCCCAAAAAAAGAAAAGAAAAAAGGACGATACCTAAGGATTTAAATGCATTTTTAAAAATGAAAAATTTTTCTTGAAGCTTTTATTTTAGATTTAATTCCAAGTTAATAAATTAAATTTAATACTTACAACAGACAAACTACTTTGCTGTATTTTAAACTGAATTTAAATTAATTGGAATTATTTTTTTAAATTCTAAAATTGGCCTTATTGGCACCATAATTCTGCCTATTAAAAATCTTTCAAAGATAAATATATACTTTTCTGAAAATTTATATGAGGAAGATTTACTGACGTAAAGTTTAATTAATTTGAATTATAACAAATATTATTTACTTTTAGTTTGAAAAATCACAGAAAAGCATTTTTAACGCGGTTGAGTGTTTTTATGTGGATTTGACACATCTATCGATAACCTGATGTTTGCAAGAAAGGGGAAATAATTGTTGTAAGATTACATGTCGAATACAACATAAACGCCTTTTTTAGATTATTTTTTAACTACCCAATAATCTTTGAAATTTAAATTCTAATATTTTATTGAATTTTAGGGACTTTGGCTTTATAGTCTTACGCATGAAGGCGCTTGTTAAGGAAATATAAAATTACCCATAAATTTTAAATTTACTATAGTTATTGCTCTTGTTTTCTGATAATGTCGTGTATTTTGCTTCTTGAAAACATTAAATTTAATCTATTAGTTTTGAATTAAATCTAAAATAAAATCTTCAAGAAAGATTTTTCATTTTTAAAATGCGTTTTATGGCAATTAAAAAATTAAATGAAACGATTAAATAAAAAAGCGTCTATTATTTAAAATACATAAATAATTTATCAAATTAAAATAAATAATAATAATGACATTAATAAAAAAAAATAGATAAATAAAAGAAAATAAAATAAAATTCAATAACAATATCTATACATTTTCATCTCTTAGGCATTACATCACTTAGCATCCTCCATAGTTTACCTTGACTTTCACAATAAACCTGATTTATATTTATGAGCGTTGTTAAATTTTTAAAAATTAAAAAAGCCTAACGATATTTTTTACTTTTGTTCATAAATACATATTTCAAAATAAAATCCTTATATTTGCCTTGCTAAAGTCCATCAGAGGACGAAACGTGTTGGTAAAGAATAGTTTTATCTTTTGTCTTTATCCATCCATCCATTCACACACACACACACACACACAGACACACACACACACACACACACACATATATATATATATATATATATATATATATATATATACACATACCCATGTGTAATGAGAACGAGAATAATGTAAATTCTAACGTTCACAGCATTAATTCAAAAAGGGGGGTCGATATCAAGAGAAGAGTAATAATTATTTATTATTTCCCTTCAGTCGAAATGCAATAAGGAATCGAAACAAGAATGCATTTCTGTAATGGGTAATTCTTTTTATCCACATGTAAAAATATATATATATATATATATATATATATATATATATATGGATAAAGACAAAAGGAAAAGTTAGCCACTGCATTTCGTTCTCAGACAGACTTTATCAAGGCAAAGGTGAAATTTTATAAACAAAAATAAAAAATTTTGTTAGTTTTGAAAATATTTAAATTTAAGCGACGCTCATAAATATTCATTAGGTTAACTGAAAAGTCTCGGTAAATTATGGAAGATGCGAAGTGATATAATTTAATAAACGAAAATGAGTAAATGATGTTGATTTTTTTTCTTTTAATCTCTCGACGATAGAAATCACTTGGTTTTGGCTTGAAAAATTCATCAAGTCACGTTTTAAGCTCCACATTATTGTTGATCGAACCACCCCTCAAATTGTTAGAAAGCGAACAAAAAAGGTAGTAGTCTGAAGGGGCTAAATCAGGAGTATGGTGGATGTGGTAGATCTTCCCAACCGAGCTCTTCAATATCATCTTAGAGACGTGGGGCGAGCATTGTCATGTTGAAGAATCGCGCTGTATCGCTGGTCAAGTCTTTTCTGCTGAATTGCCTCTTTGAACCTCTGTTCATTTGGTCAACATACATCTTATCATTGACCGTTTGGTTGCTTTAAAGAATTTCATATCATCCTGTCGGTAGTGTAGTCATCTCTGTACAAAGGACAAATATCTCGAACAGTTTTGTGACCTTGGTTAAAAGCAAAGAGAAGAAAATGTCGAAGATGCTCATTCTTGCCTACTTGGCATTCCATCTCATATCTAATAATAATAATTTCAGTAACGTTAGACGACCGTTTCACACGATGACCAGAGAAGCAAAGAATGTTATGAAAGAATATTCTTCGAAATCATTCGCAGAACACCAGAAAAAAAAAACGAACGAATATATGAAACAATCTAATGAAAGCCGTATCTCAAAATCTGAAAAAGAAAATAGAAACAGCACCCCATTAATATTACGGTCAGTCTAACATCCTTAAATAAATAAAACTGCTTGTAATTCCAACAAATATTAAGACTAAAACTAGAAAAGAATTTAAAGTTGAATTTAGAAAGTTACTTGACCAGTCATGAAAATCTGACTTGCCAATTTGCTGAATTCTAAGGAAAAATCTTTTTGTGAGAGATTCAGACACTTCGCTAATCCTTGAGCTCTAGACATTCCTTTTATTTAAGCCTGTCTAGAAAAGAATTAATTCCTCTCCACGACGGGAAAACTTCGTTTATAGTTTAAGAATTCCAAATGCGATTTTATGTCATGCAATAAATTTAAGAAAAAATAATTTTAGAATCAGTTTAAGTGAAAAATGTTCCCGTTATTTATGGAAATTAATTATCGTCTTTTTTAATGTTTCGATGTGATATGACTGTAAGCCAAACTCCATTAGTATTGTAACCAGTTTTGCATCACTACACAAAGATAACTTAGACAAATGTTTGGACTAAAACAAGAAAACCCTTGACAGAGTTATTCCGAAAGTTACTTGAAAATCTGAATTGCCACTTGCTGAATACTAAAGAAAAAATATTTTATGGGGATGTTCAAGTACCCCACGGTATTAACGGAAGGTTAATAAACTAATCTTTTAGCACGAGACATTGTCTGTAGATTACTACGTAAGACAACAGTTTCACAGGGGTGTCTATCTTGATGTTCATTTTTTATCAGTTTAAATTGAAAGGCAACGTTACCTATCAATATTTTCATTCTTTTCCTTCGGACTATTGTCCTCATCTTTGTTGTTATTATCACAACATTCCGGCCGCTGTTCTCTTCAGACTTTCATTCAGGTAACCTTCAATATATTTCGAACTGAACCCGATGGCGGTAGATTGTTCTCGGTCCGCGCTGTCCATGTCTACAGATATCTCGTCTTGTTCGTATTTTATACTAGTGTTTTTGCTTGCCATATTTCCACGATCTGAACTACCCGACATAGAGATTGAACTCTCAGTTACTATGTCACCAAATTCACGAACCAACCAATTTGTAACTTCTCATTTCAGAAATTCCAGACAAAAAGTCACCTGGAATATTTTTCTGTTAAAAGAAGAAAACATCTAATATGCTGGACTGAAGTGTACGATCCTTGTAAATCGGAAAAAAATGCACAAACAAATTTTTATTATTTAGGACAATTTCTTATCTGGATTTATTGTAGAACACCTTTTTTTTTTTTTTTTTTTAGAAAGTAATGGATTCTGTGTATAAATTTGTTCGTGTCTTGAACTTAATTTTCCCTCGATGTCCGACTATATTGGCCTTGTGTTAAGTTAAGCTAAGCTAAGCTTCGTAAACTGGGACTAAAGATCTCAAGTGGAACTCATCTATACGTTCCATCGCTAAATGGTCGGCTGATTATCACACTCCAGAAATTATCGAACTCCTGTTATACTTCATCTTTACAAGAGTCAAATCTGACCAGAAATGGAAAATTGCTGGCAATGTCTGGGCTGGAGCTGCTCAATCATAACTTTCCAGCCTTGATAGAGTTTAAAATCGTTTGCATGATCTCTCGTGGGAGATGGCTTGTTTTTCACTCGACAGACTCTTTTCCCACAGACGCAACGTCACAAGCCTCTCGCTACTCTAAGTCTGTTTTCATAGCAAATGTTCAGATGAGCGCCTCAATCCATTAGTATCACCAACTCAGATCTTTATGACCAAAACCCGCTTTGCTTCATCGATGTGGTTGAATCAGCCTTATTCCTTAAATATTGGTAAGAAGGATGTTCTATTCAGAAAGCATCTTTTCCCAAAAACCGCTGATGTCTGTAGCAAAATCCCGAGTGGATGCCTTTCTGAACATTAGAATCATAACATTTTCATGTCTAGAGTCAATCGTTATTGCCTGCCCTCCATATCCTCAGGATTTTCACTTTGTACTTTCTCCTCATACGTCCATATCACACACCGCATTCAGTCACCCTCTACCCTGAGTGGATATCTGGCCTTGCTTTGGGTGAATATGTTTTAAAAGAAAAACTTTGGTAAATCATTTCGCTTCACTAAATTTGGGGTGAGTCGATTAAATGATGGGTGAGCAGCTGAATAAAGTTAACAATGATTGTCCGTTTGGCGAGGAGAGTAAGGCTAAAAAGAAGGAGAAAAAGAAGAGCTGTGAAGATGAGAGCAGGGAATAAAGAAGCCAAAATGGGTGGGTAAGACGAAATAAAAAAGAAAAGAAAGAGGTGGTGTTGGTGAAGAATGGCTCAGACAAAATAAAGAGTTGATATTCGCTGCTGGCTAACGCGGCAGGGGTGATGGCGGAGGTAACTGCTTCCAAAACTTCTTTTTTTCATCTGTTCAGTGTTCAAGTCGCGTCTGCTTTCGGTGTTGTCGCCGCTGTCGCAAGGCGAGGCCCTCTTGGTCTGAACGCGACATGCTGGCGTCACACAACTGTTAGACCCACCTCGCCACTTTCACTACCCCGACCCCCGACCCCTCTCGGGGCTTGAACTTTGACACCCAATGTTCAATGCCTCAGCATTATCCTTGAGACGACAGCTTCGCATCTCGCTACTAAAAAAAATGGTTTGCAATCATGTTGTCTGCAATGGGATTTTTTAAGAAAAGAAAATACAAATATATACACACACACACACACTCATATATATATATATATATATATATATAAGTGTCACAAACTCATATATATATATATATATATATGAGTGTGTGTCTATATTTGTTGTATCTATGTGTGTGTGTATGTGTGTATACATATATATGTATGTGTATGTGTGTAGAAAGAGAGAGAGGGAGGGGGAGGTACAGTGGAGTAATGGATAGCGGCTCGGATTGAGGTCATCAGTAGAGCCGAGTTCGAATTCCAGTCAAATCCATTGCATTCATTTATGTGCTAATAATAATAATAATAATAATAATAATAATAAATGAAAAAAAGATCAGCCAATCGAGGACCTGATTTAGTCATCGTTTTTAAGATTGTAGATGTCGCCTTTCCATCAGACCAGAAAGAAAATAACCAAAAAGAGTGTTCCTACCTTTGGGAAAGGTAGGGGACACACTTCTTTTCCCCCCATCTATGGGTAAATAGCAGGACAGACTGGGTTTTATAGCGAGAAGGTAATTCTGAATTCAAAACTGTATATTATAATGAAAGGCTCGTTTGGAGTGGCTCGATGATTCCGACTATGGTCGACAACTGATATACAGGTTTCACGAAGGGAGAAGATGGCGATCGACGTTATATTTAAATTCTTGAAGATTGTAGATGACAGGGAAGCAAGAAACGGGAAAAAAACGTTCCAAAGGCAAACAGTGCGAGAGAAGAAACTATTTGAATAAAACTTACAGCTGTATCTAGTTGAAAGGTAAAAGGGTGAGACCTAATTGCCAATCTAGTAATATGCGTAAATTCAT
>OZ010611.1:72943231-72948231 GCA_963932145.1 Acanthosepion lycidas
TTATTTTTCTCTCTGGTCTGATGGAAAGGCGACATCTACAATCTTAAAAACGATGACTAAATCAGGTTTTCTGGCCTCGATTGGGTGATCTGTTTTCATTTATTATTATTATTATTATTATTAATTTTGTTGTTTTCATTTTGTCGACAAAAAAAAAAAAAAGTTACGGATAACGAAAGGTAGGTCCCTACCCAAATCTCATCTTCTACCACACACCCTTTCTTCATCGACCCCTAACCCATTACTACCCCCAGCCCCTACGCGATTCAACATTTGGCTCGATTCGTAAACACGTTAACGGCCCGGCGGCGAGAAATGACGACACGCGATTCGAGAAATGGCGCCACATCGACTCTAGCTTTTTGTGCTGAGAATTTCACGCCGACGACGTCACCCTCGTTGCCATTTTGGCACAAGCTTGTTGTTGATGGGAGGAGATCTAACATTATTATTATTATTATTATTATTATTATTATTATTATTATAGTTAAAAGTAGTGGCGGTGGTGGTGCTGCTGGTGGTGGTGGCAACAGTGTCTTTGTTGGTGAGGTCAACGTATTAATGTTGTTCTGGGTTTGTGCTTAATTTCTTGTTTATGCCATCGTTTCTTTCTTCTCCTTTATAAACGTTATTATTATTATTATTATTGTTATTTTCTTCTTCTTTTTCTTCATTTTCCTCTTCCTTTCTCTTCCCCCCTTCCTCTTCTTACTGCTTCTTCTTCCTCCATCTAATTACTCCGCCTCTACACCTTCTTCCTTCTCTTCTAATTCCTCATTTTCCTTTCCTTCTTCATTTTCCCATTCCCTCTTCTTCCTTCTCTTTTCCATCTATTGCTTCTCTTCTTCCTCCTTCTTTTTAATTCTACTTCGTTTTCCTCTTCCTCTCCCTCTTGTTATTTTTATTCCTATTCCTTCCTCCTCTTCTAATTAATCTTCGTTTACCTCTTCCCCCTCCTCCTATTACTTCTATCCCTCCTCCTTCCTCTTCCTCTTCCAAATTTTTTCATTTTCCTCTTCCTCCCATTCTTATAACTTTTACCCCTCCTCCTTATTCCCCCTCTTCGTTTACCTCTTCCTCCTACTCTTATCACTTTTATCCCTCCTCCTCTTCTAAATCTTCTTCGTTTTCCTCTTCCACTACCTCTTATTACTTCACCTCTCCTTTTCCCGCCGCTTCTTCTTCTTCTTCTTCTTCTTCTTCTTCTTCTTCTTCTTCTGACCCTAACCACCTGTCGACCAAATCAATAGAAAGTTGCAAACTTAGCAAGTTCTCGTCGCTGAAGTTGTTGGTTTTCCGTCTGAAACGTTTCATACACGGATCCACACGAAGGCCACCCGGTGAAGTCCCGAGTAGGAACAGTTTCCGATCAAGATCAGATTCACGAAGTTTTGTACAGCGGGATTTGAAGGCCAGACAACGTGCTAGCTATCATGTGATCTTACACTGGACCATAATAGTAGGTTTCACAAAGATCAAAATTAAAGGTCTTGACAGACTGACTTACTTCAGCGTCATGCATACATAGACAGATATAATGAGACCGAAATATATATATATATATATATATATATATATATATATATATATATATATATATAGAGAGAGAGAGAGAGAGAGAGTGTGTGTGTGTGTGTGTATGTGTGAGAGAGAGACGAATAATGAACAGGCATGATGAATGGCTTGAAGTAAGTTCTATGCTAACAGTTTCTTTTATTGCACTTCTCGCTTGTGGAACTCTTTTCCGGATTCTTGCTTCCCAGTCAGATTTTCAAAAATTTAAATGCAATGTCAATCGTTATCTACTATTTTCCTAAATTCTGTTCTTTTATTGTTCTACCGAATAATGTTTTTCTTCTTCTCATATTTTTTCACATTCAATAACCCCTTGCGTCTTAGTAGCTTTATTGCCTTGCTTGGAGAGAAACGATTAAAATTTATATGCAATGTCAATCGTTATCTTCTGTCTTCTTAATTGCACTTCTTTATTGTCCTCTCTCCTTAATAATGTTTTTCTTTTTCTCATATTCTTTCACACTGAATAACCCCTCTTACGTCTTCGTGGTTTTATTTCCTTGCCTGAAGTGAAAAGATTAAAAAAAATGAGATGATGAAAAATTCTCGGTGTGATCAAATTATTCCAAAGAGACCAAAGATCGGATTTTTCTTTTCTGAAGTGCTTCTTAGTGGGTTCGAAACCTTTTCATTGACCCTTCGATCAATTCTACCAGATGTAATTATAGTCTTCACAATAAAATGGTGTTGACAAAATATTCAGGATGTACTTTGTTTACATGAGAATTCGATCGTACAATTTTCAGCTTATAAAATCTCTCATTAAAAATACTGATAAAAATTGTTTAACGCTTCATATTTTTTGATGAAAGCAAAACTCAGCATAAAGTAGGCTTTTATTAATAAATAAAATATGTAAACCAGAACAACACAACACAAAAACTAGAAATATTTTCATGACATCTGCTTTCAGTAACTTTTTCTCCTGGTGCCCTGACTACCTGAATTTAAGCTTGCTGCTAGGTTGGCAACTAGGTCCCATCGTTTAACTGTTCATCTAGCTAGATGCAAGCGACACTTCTACTTTAACAATTTGTTTATTCACACTGCCCACCTGTGAAACTCCCTAGCTGATTTCTTGCTTTCCTGATAACCTACCATCTACAAAAATGTAAATGCAACGTCAATCGCCATCATCTGCTTTCTTGAACTCTGTTCCTGTTTTTTGCCCTTTTCCTCAATCCTCCCCATTCTCAGTCTTCTCATTCTTTTTCATTTTCATGCCCCCTGTCACCTACACCCCCCCGACATTCTAGTGGCATTATCGCCTTGCATGGGGGTGAAACGATTAAAAATCCCCCCCTCCACGAACACATGCACACGCGCGTGCATACACGCGCGCACACACACACACACAAGCGCGTGTGTGTTGGTAGGAAATTGAATCCGAACAAACTTTTTGATAAATCAGACAAAGGGGAAAACTATTTTATTTACGACGCGTTTCACCTTAATACGATAGGCTTCTTTTGGTTGAACACACAAACACACAGACAGACACATACACATGCACTGACACATACACAGACATTTCTTTCACTCTACCCGGAGAAAACCTATCGAATGAAAATGAAATACATCTGTCTATATTTCTGAGATGAGGCAGTACATTATTTACATTATTCGGACTATTGTCCTCATCTTTGTCGCTATATTTATTACAACGTTTCGGCCGTTGTACGCTCCGGCCTTCTTCTCAAGGATACATGGCACAGTAGATAAAGGCGTTGGTTAGATCCAGTGAGAGGACCCAAAGAGTGTGAGTTCAATACCCGGTTAAGGCAGTAGAGAACTTTCAGAGGGTAATTAACAGGAGATAACTGATAACTGACATCCATTAAACATGGCACGTGGAACTAGAACAGTCTACCCCAGGGAGCGAAATAAATAATAATGTAAATAATGAAAGTGAAATGCTTAGTCAATACAACAGTTTTACACTTTGATTTATCATATATATATATATATATATATATATATATATATATATATATATAAAAGTGAACATTGAAGTCAATACTCAGAGGCAACAGACTGTTTCATGCTGGACACAATCGTCAGGCCGTCGATTGCGTCCAGTATGAAACAGTCTGTCGCCTCTGAGTATTGACTTCAATGTTCACTTTTATTATTTACATATGCTCTATCTCTGATATTGAGCACTTTATCCAATAAATATAGCACACCTTAAAACTATATTTCTTATGTTTTCTTTGAGAAATGTTTCATTGAATAATTTAGACATTTTTTTTTACTTATTTTCAGTTGGTTCCTTTCATATTCACAGACAAGTTCTTTGGTGTCATTATTAAAGAAATATGTACCAACACGGTATTTTTCTCTCTTCCTTTAATAATGACACCAAAAAGCTTGTCCGTAAATATAAAAGGGTCCAACTGAAAATAAATAGACAAACTTGTCTAAATTATTAATTGAAACATGTCTCCAAGTATATATATATATATTTTAAGACATTTTTATGTTTATACATTCTTTTTATTGATACAAATATTTAAGTAAATGCTCTGTTTATAATTAACAGTACTAAACAACATTCAACACTAACAGCCTGTATGTCCGAGAAATTTTCATAGAAAATATTCGTTCTCTGACAGGATTCGAACCTGTATCCTATACGGAACCATCATTTAGCTTAATCGATTTGGCTACAGAGGCGCGTTCGGTTAGCAAGGTCGAATTTACTGTATTTGAACTTCAATCTTCTATGAATCTCTCACGTACATCCATATCTGACAATTATTTTAAGACATTTTTATGTTTATACATTCTTTTTATACTATAGATACAAATATTTGAATAAATGCTCTGTTTATAATAAATATAAGTAAATACTCTGTTTATAATATATATATATATATATATATATATATATATATATATATATATATATATATATATATATATATATATATATATATATATATATATATATATATATCAGTGGTGAAGTGTGACTTTGATCCAGGGCATGAAGTTGTGAATATTTTGTCATATACGGCCCAACATAATATTTCGTCACTTTCTTTTTGTGGTTTAATCTTGTTCACAATTCATCAAATTAACAGTTTCTGACATAGACATTTTTATTTTAATTAAAAAAAAAAAATGTTTAAATAAGTTTCTGATCGCTTGACAACAGGTGTCAGAAATTGGCGCTGATTGATGGCACGAAAAGTGAAGATTCGTAATTTTGATGTAAAGTTACGTAAAAATGACGAATTTTCACTTTTCAATCAACGTCATTTCTGACACCAGCAGGCGTACACACGAACACAGAGTATAAATAAAAAAAAAAACGAAAATATATAAGCAGTAAATTGCTGATAGCCACTGAAGTGTGGATGGTCCGTCTACGAAACTCTACTGAAGGTAACATCAACCATTGACAAACCTTTTACTTGTAA
>OZ010611.1:72953231-73030731 GCA_963932145.1 Acanthosepion lycidas
CATCCAGCTAACCAGCCGTCAACAGCTCCATCTAGCCCTCAGCAACTCCATTCAGCTAAACAGCCGTCAACAGCTCCAGCCAACTCTCAGCAGCTCCATCCAGTCCTCAGCAGCTCCATCCAGCCCTCAGCATCTCCATCCAGCTAACCAGCCGTCAACAGCTCCATCCAGCCCTCAGCAACTCCATTCAGCTAAACAGCCGTCAACAGCTCCAGCCAACTCTCAGCAGCTCCATCCAGTCCTCAGCAGCTCCATCCAGCCCTCAGCATCTCCATCCAGCTAACCAGCCGTCAACAGCTCCATCCAGCCCTCAGCAACTCCATTCAGCTAAACAGCCGTCAACAGCTCCAGCCAACTCTCAGCAGCTCCATCCAGTCCTCAGCAGCTCCATCCAGCCCTCAGCATCTCCATCCAGCTAACCAGCCGTCAACAGCTCCATCTAGCCCTCAGCAACTCCATTCAGCTAAACAGCCGTCAACAGCTCCAGCCAACTCTCAGCAGCTCCATCCAGTCCTCAGCAGCTCCATCCAGCCCTCAGCATCTCCATCCAGCTAACCAGCCGTCAACAGCTCCATCCAGCCCTCAGCAACTCCATTCAGCTAAACAGCCGTCAACAGCTCCAGCCAACTCTCAGCAGCTCCATCCAGTCCTCAGCAGCTCCATCCAGCCCTCAGCATCTCCATCCAGCTAACCAGCCGTCAACAGCTCCATCCAGCCCTCAGCAACTCCATTCAGCTAAACAGCCGTCAACAGCTCCAGCCAACTCTCAGCAGCTCCATCCAGTCCTCAGCAGCTCCATCCAGCCCTCAGCATCTCCATCCAGCTAACCAGCCGTCAACAGCTCCATCCAGCCCTCAGCAACTCCATTCAGCTAAACAGCCGTCAACAGCTCCAGCCAACTCTCAGCAGCTCCATCCAGTCCTCAGCAGCTCCATCCAGCCCTCAGCATCTCCATCCAGCTAACCAGCCGTCAACAGCTCCATCCAGCCCTCAGCAACTCCATTCAGCTAAACAGCCGTCAACAGCTCCAGCCAACTCTCAGCAGCTCCATCCAGTCCTCAGCAGCTCCATCCAGCCCTCAGCATCTCCATCCAGCTAACCAGCCGTCAACAGCTCCATCCAGCCCTCAGCAACTCCATTCAGCTAAACAGCCGTCAACAGCTCCAGCCAACTCTCAGCAGCTCCATCCAGTCCTCAGCAGCTCCATCCAGCCCTCAGCATCTCCATCCAGCTAACCAGCCGTCAACAGCTCCATCCAGCCCTCAGCAACTCCATTCAGCTAAACAGCCGTCAACAGCTCCAGCCAACTCTCAGCAGCTCCATCCAGTCCTCAGCAGCTCCATCCAGCCCTCAGCATCTCCATCCAGCTAACCAGCCGTCAACAGCTCCATCCAGCCCTCAGCAACTCCATTCAGCTAAACAGCCGTCAACAGCTCCAGCCAACTCTCAGCAGCTCCATCCAGTCCTCAGCAGCTCCATCCAGCCCTCAGCATCTCCATCCAGCTAACCAGCCGTCAACAGCTCCATCCAGCCCTCAGCAACTCCATTCAGCTAAACAGCCGTCAACAGCTCCAGCCAACTCTCAGCAGCTCCATCCAGTCCTCAGCAGCTCCATCCAGCCCTCAGCATCTCCATCCAGCTAACCAGCCGTCAACAGCTCCATCCAGCCCTCAGCAACTCCATTCAGCTAAACAGCCGTCAACAGCTCCAGCCAACTCTCAGCAGCTCCATCCAGTCCTCAGCAGCTCCATCCAGCCCTCAGCATCTCCATCCAGCTAACCAGCCGTCAACAGCTCCATCCAGCCCTCAGCAACTCCATTCAGCTAAACAGCCGTCAACAGCTCCAGCCAACTCTCAGCAGCTCCATCCAGTCCTCAGCAGCTCCATCCAGCCCTCAGCATCTCCATCCAGCTAACCAGCCGTCAACAGCTCCATCCAGCCCTCAGCAACTCCATTCAGCTAAACAGCCGTCAACAGCTCCAGCCAACTCTCAGCAGCTCCATCCAGTCCTCAGCAGCTCCATCCAGCCCTCAGCATCTCCATCCAGCTAACCAGCCGTCAACAGCTCCATCCAGCCCTCAGCAACTCCATTCAGCTAAACAGCCGTCAACAGCTCCAGCCAACTCTCAGCAGCTCCATCCAGTCCTCAGCAGCTCCATCCAGCCCTCAGCATCTCCATCCAGCTAACCAGCCGTCAACAGCTCCATCCAGCCCTCAGCAACTCCATTCAGCTAAACAGCCGTCAACAGCTCCAGCCAACTCTCAGCAGCTCCATCCAGTCCTCAGCAGCTCCATCCAGCCCTCAGCATCTCCATCCAGCTAACCAGCCGTCAACAGCTCCATCCAGCCCTCAGCAACTCCATTCAGCTAAACAGCCGTCAACAGCTCCAGCCAACTCTCAGCAGCTCCATCCAGTCCTCAGCAGCTCCATCCAGCCCTCAGCATCTCCATCCAGCTAACCAGCCGTCAACAGCTCCATCCAGCCCTCAGCAACTCCATTCAGCTAAACAGCCGTCAACAGCTCCAGCCAACTCTCAGCAGCTCCATCCAGTCCTCAGCAGCTCCATCCAGCCCTCAGCATCTCCATCCAGCTAACCAGCCGTCAACAGCTCCATCCAGCCCTCAGCAACTCCATTCAGCTAAACAGCCGTCAACAGCTCCAGCCAACTCTCAGCAGCTCCATCCAGTCCTCAGCAGCTCCATCCAGCCCTCAGCATCTCCATCCAGCTAACCAGCCGTCAACAGCTCCATCCAGCCCTCAGCAACTCCATTCAGCTAAACAGCCGTCAACAGCTCCAGCCAACTCTCAGCAGCTCCATCCAGTCCTCAGCAGCTCCATCCAGCCCTCAGCATCTCCATCCAGCTAACCAGCCGTCAACAGCTCCATCCAGCCCTCAGCAACTCCATTCAGCTAAACAGCCGTCAACAGCTCCAGCCAACTCTCAGCAGCTCCATCCAGTCCTCAGCAGCTCCATCCAGCCCTCAGCATCTCCATCCAGCTAACCAGCCGTCAACAGCTCCATCCAGCCCTCAGCAACTCCATTCAGCTAAACAGCCGTCAACAGCTCCAGCCAACTCTCAGCAGCTCCATCCAGTCCTCAGCAGCTCCATCCAGCCCTCAGCATCTCCATCCAGCTAACCAGCCGTCAACAGCTCCATCCAGCCCTCAGCAACTCCATTCAGCTAAACAGCCGTCAACAGCTCCAGCCAACTCTCAGCAGCTCCATCCAGTCCTCAGCAGCTCCATCCAGCCCTCAGCATCTCCATCCAGCTAACCAGCCGTCAACAGCTCCATCCAGCCCTCAGCAACTCCATTCAGCTAAACAGCCGTCAACAGCTCCAGCCAACTCTCAGCAGCTCCATCCAGTCCTCAGCAGCTCCATCCAGCCCTCAGCATCTCCATCCAGCTAACCAGCCGTCAACAGCTCCATCCAGCCCTCAGCAACTCCATTCAGCTAAACAGCCGTCAACAGCTCCAGCCAACTCTCAGCAGCTCCATCCAGTCCTCAGCAGCTCCATCCAGCCCTCAGCATCTCCATCCAGCTAACCAGCCGTCAACAGCTCCATCCAGCCCTCAGCAACTCCATTCAGCTAAACAGCCGTCAACAGCTCCAGCCAACTCTCAGCAGCTCCATCCAGTCCTCAGCAGCTCCATCCAGCCCTCAGCATCTCCATCCAGCTAACCAGCCGTCAACAGCTCCATCCAGCCCTCAGCAACTCCATTCAGCTAAACAGCCGTCAACAGCTCCAGCCAACTCTCAGCAGCTCCATCCAGTCCTCAGCAGCTCCATCCAGCCCTCAGCATCTCCATCCAGCTAACCAGCCGTCAACAGCTCCATCCAGCCCTCAGCAACTCCATTCAGCTAAACAGCCGTCAACAGCTCCAGCCAACTCTCAGCAGCTCCATCCAGTCCTCAGCAGCTCCATCCAGCCCTCAGCATCTCCATCCAGCTAACCAGCCGTCAACAGCTCCATCCAGCCCTCAGCAACTCCATTCAGCTAAACAGCCGTCAACAGCTCCAGCCAACTCTCAGCAGCTCCATCCAGTCCTCAGCAGCTCCATCCAGCCCTCAGCATCTCCATCCAGCTAACCAGCCGTCAACAGCTCCATCCAGCCCTCAGCAACTCCATTCAGCTAAACAGCCGTCAACAGCTCCAGCCAACTCTCAGCAGCTCCATCCAGTCCTCAGCAGCTCCATCCAGCCCTCAGCATCTCCATCCAGCTAACCAGCCGTCAACAGCTCCATCTAGCCCTCAGCAACTCCATTCAGCTAAACAGCCGTCAACAGCTCCAGCCAACTCTCAGCAGCTCCATCCAGTCCTCAGCAGCTCCATCCAGCCCTCAGCATCTCCATCCAGCTAACCAGCCGTCAACAGCTCCATCCAGCCCTCAGCAACTCCATTCAGCTAAACAGCCGTCAACAGCTCCAGCCAACTCTCAGCAGCTCCATCCAGTCCTCAGCAGCTCCATCCAGCCCTCAGCATCTCCATCCAGCTAACCAGCCGTCAACAGCTCCATCCAGCCCTCAGCAACTCCATTCAGCTAAACAGCCGTCAACAGCTCCAGCCAACTCTCAGCAGCTCCATCCAGTCCTCAGCAGCTCCATCCAGCCCTCAGCATCTCCATCCAGCTAACCAGCCGTCAACAGCTCCATCCAGCCCTCAGCAACTCCATTCAGCTAAACAGCCGTCAACAGCTCCAGCCAACTCTCAGCAGCTCCATCCAGTCCTCAGCAGCTCCATCCAGCCCTCAGCATCTCCATCCAGCTAACCAGCCGTCAACAGCTCCATCCAGCCCTCAGCAACTCCATTCAGCTAAACAGCCGTCAACAGCTCCAGCCAACTCTCAGCAGCTCCATCCAGTCCTCAGCAGCTCCATCCAGCCCTCAGCATCTCCATCCAGCTAACCAGCCGTCAACAGCTCCATCCAGCCCTCAGCAACTCCATTCAGCTAAACAGCCGTCAACAGCTCCAGCCAACTCTCAGCAGCTCCATCCAGTCCTCAGCAGCTCCATCCAGCCCTCAGCATCTCCATCCAGCTAACCAGCCGTCAACAGCTCCATCCAGCCCTCAGCAACTCCATTCAGCTAAACAGCCGTCAACAGCTCCAGCC
This sequence comes from Acanthosepion lycidas, assembly GCA_963932145.1. NCBI lineage: Eukaryota > Metazoa > Mollusca > Cephalopoda > Sepiida > Sepiidae > Acanthosepion > Acanthosepion lycidas. The sequence continues at coordinate 72,958,345 of OZ010611.1, forward strand.
AACTCTCAGCAGCTCCATCCAGTCCTCAGCAGCTCCATCCAGCCCTCAGCATCTCCATCCAGCTAACCAGCCGTCAACAGCTCCATCTAGCCCTCAGCAACTCCATTCAGCTAAACAGCCGTCAACAGCTCCAGCCAACTCTCAGCAGCTCCATCCAGTCCTCAGCAGCTCCATCCAGCCCTCAGCATCTCCATCCAGCTAACCAGCCGTCAACAGCTCCATCCAGCCCTCAGCAACTCCATTCAGCTAAACAGCCGTCAACAGCTCCAGCCAACTCTCAGCAGCTCCATCCAGTCCTCAGCAGCTCCATCCAGCCCTCAGCATCTCCATCCAGCTAACCAGCCGTCAACAGCTCCATCCAGCCCTCAGCAACTCCATTCAGCTAAACAGCCGTCAACAGCTCCAGCCAACTCTCAGCAGCTCCATCCAGTCCTCAGCAGCTCCATCCAGCCCTCAGCATCTCCATCCAGCTAACCAGCCGTCAACAGCTCCATCCAGCCCTCAGCAACTCCATTCAGCTAAACAGCCGTCAACAGCTCCAGCCAACTCTCAGCAGCTCCATCCAGTCCTCAGCAGCTCCATCCAGCCCTCAGCATCTCCATCCAGCTAACCAGCCGTCAACAGCTCCATCCAGCCCTCAGCAACTCCATTCAGCTAAACAGCCGTCAACAGCTCCAGCCAACTCTCAGCAGCTCCATCCAGTCCTCAGCAGCTCCATCCAGCCCTCAGCATCTCCATCCAGCTAACCAGCCGTCAACAGCTCCATCCAGCCCTCAGCAACTCCATTCAGCTAAACAGCCGTCAACAGCTCCAGCCAACTCTCAGCAGCTCCATCCAGTCCTCAGCAGCTCCATCCAGCCCTCAGCATCTCCATCCAGCTAACCAGCCGTCAACAGCTCCATCCAGCCCTCAGCAACTCCATTCAGCTAAACAGCCGTCAACAGCTCCAGCCAACTCTCAGCAGCTCCATCCAGTCCTCAGCAGCTCCATCCAGCCCTCAGCATCTCCATCCAGCTAACCAGCCGTCAACAGCTCCATCCAGCCCTCAGCAACTCCATTCAGCTAAACAGCCGTCAACAGCTCCAGCCAACTCTCAGCAGCTCCATCCAGTCCTCAGCAGCTCCATCCAGCCCTCAGCATCTCCATCCAGCTAACCAGCCGTCAACAGCTCCATCCAGCCCTCAGCAACTCCATTCAGCTAAACAGCCGTCAACAGCTCCAGCCAACTCTCAGCAGCTCCATCCAGTCCTCAGCAGCTCCATCCAGCCCTCAGCATCTCCATCCAGCTAACCAGCCGTCAACAGCTCCATCCAGCCCTCAGCAACTCCATTCAGCTAAACAGCCGTCAACAGCTCCAGCCAACTCTCAGCAGCTCCATCCAGTCCTCAGCAGCTCCATCCAGCCCTCAGCATCTCCATCCAGCTAACCAGCCGTCAACAGCTCCATCCAGCCCTCAGCAACTCCATTCAGCTAAACAGCCGTCAACAGCTCCAGCCAACTCTCAGCAGCTCCATCCAGTCCTCAGCAGCTCCATCCAGCCCTCAGCATCTCCATCCAGCTAACCAGCCGTCAACAGCTCCATCCAGCCCTCAGCAACTCCATTCAGCTAAACAGCCGTCAACAGCTCCAGCCAACTCTCAGCAGCTCCATCCAGTCCTCAGCAGCTCCATCCAGCCCTCAGCATCTCCATCCAGCTAACCAGCCGTCAACAGCTCCATCCAGCCCTCAGCAACTCCATTCAGCTAAACAGCCGTCAACAGCTCCAGCCAACTCTCAGCAGCTCCATCCAGTCCTCAGCAGCTCCATCCAGCCCTCAGCATCTCCATCCAGCTAACCAGCCGTCAACAGCTCCATCCAGCCCTCAGCAACTCCATTCAGCTAAACAGCCGTCAACAGCTCCAGCCAACTCTCAGCAGCTCCATCCAGTCCTCAGCAGCTCCATCCAGCCCTCAGCATCTCCATCCAGCTAACCAGCCGTCAACAGCTCCATCTAGCCCTCAGCAACTCCATTCAGCTAAACAGCCGTCAACAGCTCCAGCCAACTCTCAGCAGCTCCATCCAGTCCTCAGCAGCTCCATCCAGCCCTCAGCATCTCCATCCAGCTAACCAGCCGTCAACAGCTCCATCCAGCCCTCAGCAACTCCATTCAGCTAAACAGCCGTCAACAGCTCCAGCCAACTCTCAGCAGCTCCATCCAGTCCTCAGCAGCTCCATCCAGCCCTCAGCATCTCCATCCAGCTAACCAGCCGTCAACAGCTCCATCCAGCCCTCAGCAACTCCATTCAGCTAAACAGCCGTCAACAGCTCCAGCCAACTCTCAGCAGCTCCATCCAGTCCTCAGCAGCTCCATCCAGCCCTCAGCATCTCCATCCAGCTAACCAGCCGTCAACAGCTCCATCCAGCCCTCAGCAACTCCATTCAGCTAAACAGCCGTCAACAGCTCCAGCCAACTCTCAGCAGCTCCATCCAGTCCTCAGCAGCTCCATCCAGCCCTCAGCATCTCCATCCAGCTAACCAGCCGTCAACAGCTCCATCCAGCCCTCAGCAACTCCATTCAGCTAAACAGCCGTCAACAGCTCCAGCCAACTCTCAGCAGCTCCATCCAGTCCTCAGCAGCTCCATCCAGCCCTCAGCATCTCCATCCAGCTAACCAGCCGTCAACAGCTCCATCTAGCCCTCAGCAACTCCATTCAGCTAAACAGCCGTCAACAGCTCCAGCCAACTCTCAGCAGCTCCATCCAGTCCTCAGCAGCTCCATCCAGCCCTCAGCAACTCTAGCCAACTAACCACCCCTCAACAGCTTCACTCAGCCCTCAGTATCTCCAGTCAGCCGTCTCCGCGAGCAGCAACGATATGCAACAAACTGTCCTTTTCAGGACGACATTTTTCAACGAAAAAAATTTGCGAATTGGGAAGAAAAAACAAACAACCTGGAATGACGTCAAAATACACGCAAATGTGTCATCCTTTCACAGTCAGTTGTACTTAGTTTAATTTGTAACAGCTATAAATGGAGGTAGGAAAAAAGCAAATGTTGATAACATAGCGAGTGTCACAAAGGCTTGAACCTCCCCACCCCAGTTCGGGGAGTTGGGAGGAGAGGGGGTAGTACACACCGGCCTTGGTAGGAAGTATGGAACGGCCTAGGTTTATGAAACATATATCCATCATAAGGAGTAATTAGCCTTTAATGTTACATTTTTGCTTGCATATAACATTGGTCTCGGGTTATATATATATTTTTAGTCGTTGTGTACATTTTTATTTTTTGTTACCTTTTTTTTTTCTCCTCGAGTTTTATTCTGATGAGAGAGGGCGGAAAAAAATGTGGTTTAGCCCTTTTAATCGTTATATTACAAATTTATTACAAATTTATGGTAATAAATATTTTTTGGTACCCCCTCAAGGACACTTGGCCCAGTGGATAAAGACGTTGGTTAGATCCAGTGACTAGACCCAAAGAGTTGTGAGATCAATACCAGTTCTACAGCAGTTGTGAACCAAAAAATCTTGGAGAGCTGAATTAAAGGGAAATAAGTGTGACAGGCACGGCACGTGGAACTAGAATAATCTATCGAAAATAAAGGGTTCGGTTCGAAATTCAAATCACCTGAAAAAGGACGGAGCGTACAACGACCGAAACGATGTCAATATGGCAATAAAGATGAGAATAACAGACTAAATAATGTAAATACTTGCTCTTTCTTATGAATTGTTTCTTGTTTGTTTTCATGATATGTTTGCTTTTATCACGCTAATAAAATCATAAATGATTGACTAGTTTCGTGACAGAACTTATAAAATAGCTCAGTTATTTAGATTTTATCAATATAAGGTTAATCCAGTATTTGTAGCGTTTTTATAGTCAGCGAAAGAGGCTCCTGGATGCGGCTGGTGTAAAGCAAAATGGGCAAATGTTTCCATTGGTCATGAATTCAAAATTTTTAAGTAAATGAAAGGCGGTCAATTGTAATTTGAAGTTGTGGAATCTTCCACAACAAACCAGCCTTACCTCTTTTTAGGAAATGCACTCTTCCTATCTGGTAAGTAAAATCTTACTTTCACATAAATATAACAAGTATTCATTGGTCAATCACTTCTAATCTTGCTTGCTGATTGGTCAGTTTCGACCAATCAAACCACCTGTACGCGACCAATCTTTTTTCCCGCTCATATGCTGTGATCCTCTCACGTGGTACACGGCCATTATATAAACCGAACACGTGTGAATTTTTGGAGTAGTTCTTCTCATTCAATTATTTATTTGTATAAAATACAAAATGTGGCACAAGGCCTAAAAAGGGGGTGGGGAAGGACGGTCTTCATCTGTCTTAAATCTAAACTCAGCTAGTCGCAGACACTGACCCAATCAAGCCAACAATATTCCAATCACCAAAACAACACATTCACTCCTACCTTTCTTACTACGTCCACCATAATACCTCAAATTCTCGATGATGTCCTAACTAGTCCCCTTATATACAATTATTGTTCGTGGGGGGGGGGAGGGTAAAAAATTAACAACTTTTAAAATGATCCCCAAATGAGTATTTACAATATGACTGAAATATTTACAATAAAACTAAACAAAACTGTGTTAGTAATAAAACCCCCCACAACTTGCTACCAAGTGCCAAGATGTAACTATCAGGAACTCCCGTCTTAGTCATTGCTAACCAGACGTTAAAGAAAATTACCAACATTCACGAACTCTGAAATCACTCCTGAACTTTTACCAATTTTAGAACTCACAATTTCAAACTTTATTCTTCTAAATTACAAGTTCAATATTACTTCTTCTTAATATGAACTCCGGTACAACTATTACCAAATCAAAGGGACACGACTCTGTCCTACCTTTTCAGTTCGCATGCTTGTACATCAAACATTAATAAATCTAATTGTTATGTTTTGAAATCATTCCGTTGAGTTTTGTATCTTATTCTATGTATGAATATAGTGATTTTTAATGTTAGTGGAAATCGTTAATTTTCACACAGCCTATTCTCAACAAGTAATTACCCATTATAATTAACACATCCACTACATTTTTGGCGACCCCGACGTTCGACGTGATTTCAGCCACTACAAAGTCAAAAAAGTCACAATTTCAAATATGGACGTCGCTATCACATTTATTTGTTAATTCGTTTCACATTTTTGAAAAGCAAATTTGTAGCAAATTCAGTTGTCCTCGTTTTGTTATATTAAAAATTCGAACATCCGAATTCCAAACAATAATAAAATAAAAATAAAGAAAACATGGTTTCATGCCTGTTTATTGGAATGGTTGGCAAAACATTGGCTAATTGCCAATCGATTTAAAATGGTAAATAAGGACTTCATTATAGTTGGTTTACATATTTTAATAATTTACTAAATGTTTATAAATTTATGAATAAAAAATTGTTTTAATATTTATTTCTATATGAATTGGTAAATATTTCATTGCATTAGTTTTCAGAATGTTGTAAAGATAAAATTATTCTTGTAAATGAACAAACTAATTAAATAAATAAATAGGGTTTAATATTTTTGTTATAAATTCTCAAAAAAAAAAAAAAAAAAAAAAAAAAAATGTATAAATCAATTTTCATCATTTTTTAGCTGTCCGCTACCACTTTTTCATCAATGTCGATTTTCGTGCAAAAAGCGGATCGCATCTTCATACATGTTTCTGAAAACCTGAACTTCTCATTGGACAATAAATATTAAAATTATCTCGTATATCTTCACGTGCATTGTTCTCAATAAGCAACACAAAACATATCAGGCTCCAGACTGAGTTTCGTAAGGTGCTTTCTGAGTGGTTAACGGATATTAAAAAAAACAATTTACCTGCTCACCACTACGTCCGAATAACATCAACCTTGTTTTTGACCTGACGAAAAAACAATACTTTCTTTCAGGATCCTGTCACGTGATTAAGAAACATATAAATTGAAGATACGAGCGAACCCAGTCAGTGAGAATTTACGACGACTAGCATTTGCTAAACGAGTTCATGACGCTTGTATCATTACTACTGCAACAGCGAAGTACAAAGTTAGAATCTCAAGTTCTTTAACATGAAATAACTTCACTGTAATTCAAGCTAAGATTTCAACGAAACAACTCACTCACCAACTTCTACAACTTACTAAAACTTATTCAATTACGTTATTGAATCTTACGAAACTTAAGTACAAACAATTACGAACAATACATCAACTACGTCGACTACGAGCAACGAAAACAAACGGAACATTCACTTCTCCAACTTCTTTAAAGCTAAAAGTTTATCAACATATTTTCAGCTTTACAAGATTCTTTAAACTCTCTTTCAGTGAACGTTTTGAACGACAAGATAATTCAGCTTTTTGTGAGCTCCGATAAAATTTTTTTATTAGTATTAGGTTGGTGCAAAAATAAAATATTTAGCCCAGTCAAAGGGAAGTAACTCATATTAATATTAGGTTGGTGCAAACATAATGTCGTTTTCTCATATATGTTACTATGTGAGAAAACGACATTATTTTTGCACCAACCTAAAACTGTTGTCATATAAATATAAATATTGTACCTGTTTTGAAAAGTTATTTTCTTGTTCTTTCTCTTGTTTGCTTACACATTCGTAAAGTAAAAAAAAATGTGTGGGCTGATTTATGCCGTCAATACCACTACAATTTGTTTAGGTTTTATGACAATCTTAATTAATTAAGCAATTCTGGTGTATTTCAGATAGAAACTATATACATTTGATTGTCAAATTTAATTTCAAATTTTTAAATTTTCTTAAAAACGGCCATTTTCTTAATTTTAAGAAATTTGTAAACAAACACAAATTTATCGATTTTGAAAATATTCAAAAAAAATTTCTGACACGTTATTTTAGTAAAATTAAAAAATTTAAAGTTAAAGTAATCTGATTTGAAAGAAATTTTTCTTACTTATAGCATAAAAAAATAATATACAACCAATTATTAACGATCGATCCTGAATCTGACCCAACTATTGATGCTTTTTGTTTTCTTACACATTCGTAAAGTAAAAAAAAATGTGTGGGTTGATTTATATGCCGTCTATACCACTACAATTTGTTTAGGTTTTATGACAATCTTATTCTTAATTATCGCTTTTTAAAACAATAAACATTGGCGAAGAGTAAAGATAGTTAAAAATAATAATGGCAGTGTCAAGGGAGAAGCCGTCCTTTTGATAATCCCGTTTTTTTTTTTTTTTGTTTTTTTGCGAGCAGTAAGGTCCAAATTTTTATTTACTCTATCAGTTTGTGTCTGAATTTCAGAAACGAGCGATTCGAGCAATTAAAAAATATTTTGTTGTCTTTCGCCATAATCTTTTTAGGGATATTGAAGGAAATTATTTATTTCTTTTGTAATCGTCTGTTATTTTCATTCTTTGCTTACTCTTCCGGCCATTGTCATCTGTGTCCAGTTATTCACTGCACCTAAATTTAGATCAGTTTGATAAGGCGAATAACTCTAGAAAACATTAGTCAACGTTATTCCCCTTGTCAAGTGAAACTTAAAAAATACAACTTGACTAGGCACCACCAAAAAAAGCGATACGTAAGGTTTAAAAATGCATTTCAAAAATGAAAAAAATCCTCTTTGAAGCTTTTATTTTAGTTTTAATTTCAAGCCAATAGATTAAATTTAATATTCCAATATGCAAAATGTGTTGCTATATTTCAAACCGAATTAAATTGATTGGAATTATTTTCCTTTTAAAAATCGTTAAAATCGGCCATATTGACAAATTTCGTCAACACGACATAATTCTCTTTATTAAAAAATCTTTAAAATCTTTAAAAAATAAAATACAGTTTTCTGAAACTTTATTTGAAGAAGATTAACTGATATAAAGATTAATTAATCTCAATTAAAACAAATATTACTTACTTTTAGTTTAAAATATTGCAGAAAAACATTTTTAACACAGATGTGTGTCTTTTTATGGGGTGTACTGTTGACAGTTTTATCGATAACTTGATGTACGGGGGAAATACTTGAAGTAAAATTACATGTCAAATTCAACACAAGCGTTTTGTTTTTTCTTTTTTTTTTCTTTTTTTAGATATTTTTAACTACCCAGTAATCTTAAAAAATCTAAAATATCTTATATATTTTCATATTTTATTGAATTGTAGGTACTTTGGCTTCACAGTCTTACTTGAGAAAACGTTTGTTGAAATATGTTAGAAAATTAGCAATAAATTTTAAATTGTCTTATTTTCTGATAATGTCCTGTATGGACATCCGTATTTACAAAATCTGTACGTTTATACACAAACAAAAAATTATTTTTAAAATACTGGGGGTGACTGAATTGTAGTAAGCTTTCCCATTTATGATTAGTAGTTTTTATTCAATAACGATATCCTTTGATCGATGCAAATTAATATAGAATTTTTAAACAATTAAAACTTTATAAATTATTCTAATTAAATTTCCAAAAATGAAAACAATTCTTCTGAAAATTCATTATTCAACGATTTCTTTTCTCAAGACAATAGTGTCCATAATATATCTTATTCATAAAACAAAAGATTTTCTTATTAAATAATATCTTAGTTTTATTGCATTGTTTTTTATTTTACGATTCAGAGCAGATTTTCTGTAACAGTGGGTCATGTTTCACCAAAGCAAAACTGATTATTTAAATTCTCAGAGGACTTGTCCTTCTAACTTATATAACATTAAACATTACAAAAAAGAATTTCTCGAAATTTCATAAAATTAAATAAGTTTAGGGTAACAAATGTAAAAAAATATATTTTGCCAAGATCTTCTAAAAAGAAATGTTTTAAAAAATAATTTAATTAATTTCTGAATAAGTCTTGAAAGTTTCATCAAAAACCGACAATTATCTGACTTTTTTCAAGAATTTTCAAATCGATATGTTTTTCATCAGAAAAAGACACTCAAATTTCCCATACTAATTTATGGTCCATCTTTGACGACAGGAAAAGTTTTTAACTAAAGTTTCGAAGGTTTTAAAAAGCATTAAAAAATTACATAAGAAAATCCTTTGGTCTTTCCTCTTTTTTTGACGATAAAACTTCGTTTACATCAATTTTTTTTTTAATTTTTTCATCTTGGTCTGCTCATTTTTTAGCAAATATTTGAAGGTGTCTAAATTTGATGTTTGGGTTTTTTTCGAAGTTTGAAACAATCCTTTATCAAATGACTTAGTCAAAATTATCTCAAAATCTTTTGGAGTTCCTTTCGAAAATTTAAAAAATGCTTCTTTTGCCAGCAATAAAATAAACGAGATCGGCGTTTCCATGAAGAACGTCAATAAATGCCGATACGATGTTCAATGGTCAGTTCTTAAAATCTCGAATAAATCAAAGACACTAAATAGAACAGTGAACTGCTAAAGTTCGAGTGTCTCTTAAAAACGGAAAATACAGAAATCATTTAAGGAACATCGTTTCAAAAAACAATTTTCAAAATAAAGATAAATGATAGACAAGAGATAAAATTAGACTTAAACATTTTCACAGGGGGAGAAAATTATTTATCGGGTCTACCTCCGCCTCTACTGGTGACCAGCTTGTCTAGTGGAAAGAAATATTTTCAATTTAGAATACAAACGGTTATGAGTATCAACAAGAGACTATTTAATTTCTACATTGAATTTTGGAGAACAGGTATAAAAATCACACGTTTTCAATGAATTTCTATAGTAAACTAATTAGTAAAGCATTTCTATAATAGTCATTAGTAATATATTACATTAGACTAGTGGTTCCCAACCTTTTTGGGCTATGACACACCTAAGTTTCTCTCAAATATTGATGACATATACATTGGAACCGCGTTTCACGAATTCAATTCTTTTCTGAAGACCGTTTGTAGCCCGAAGTGTTCGTAAGTCGAAACTAATTTTCCAATAGGAATCAATGTAGAAAAAATGTCAACGTACAATAAAGAAAAGCACGGCACACGAATGTAGACAACATGGCGATCGACGCAGAAATAATTCAGTTCGGGTTAATACGGTTCGGCAATGTTGTTCGAGAACCGAGGCATTTTCATCTCGAATTTTCTGTTCGAAAACCGATTTGTTCGACATGTGAGACGTTCGATAACTGAGTTTGCACTGTAATTCATGCTATTCAAAAAGTAAACTATTGACATGAAGGAAAAGCATAAAAGCCCGTTAACATAAAATTCCTTAAGAACTTGACACTGCATATATGCAAAAGTATTATCATTTAATTTTGGAATTTTACAAATTTTTAAAAAATATTATGTTACTAATATATATATATATATATATATATTAACAGTATTACTCGCTTGAAAAACCTCGGATGACTCAACTTGTAGACACCTGAGTGCAAATTGGTACCCGAAGAAAAAATTGGAAGTAAAAAAAGAAAGAACTAAAAACATCAAAACAAAACGAAAAAATCAAATGTCTTAAGTCCTTAGTCCAAAGAAAAAAACAAATCGAGTATAGACAAAATGAAAACGTAGAGTGCTCAATACGCTAAGTAGAGCGGTAAATTAAAATAAATCCTAACGAGCCAGGCAAATCTACCTAGGTTTCATCTAAACGGATCTTCAGGGTTATTATATATATATATATATATATATATATATATATATATATTATACAGTACAGGCATAATAACACATGTACATACAATACATGCACACAAATATTTTTATGCATACATACTCAGATTGTATATGCACCGTATGTATGAACTCGCACACACTTTCATATTACCACAGACTCGCTAGAAAAAAATTCTCTGTTAATAACTGATTCTCGAATTGGCCACCTTTAAAAATGAAATTCCCCCCTCCTTGTGGGGCGTGCGTCCAACTTTGAGAACCATGGCATTAGACACAGCCTTCATTTATTAGCAATGGCAGCATTAATTCTTGACCACTAATAACGCACTAATTACTTGATTTTAAATGCATTATACACATTATAACCCAGTTTTGCCTTCATTGCTGACCACTGACAATCCCTTTCTTCCTTGTTTTTCAATGCATTCCTATAGTAAAATCATTAGTAATGTATTTATTAGGTTGGTGCAAAAATAATTTCGTTTTCTAACATATGTTACTATGTGAGAAAACGAAATTATTTTTGCACCAACCTAATACATTATACATAAAATAGCCCTATTCTATCAGTAATGCTTGCTTTTATTCCTGTCCACTGACAATCCCTTTCTTCCTGATTAAGTGCTGAAATTTTTTTCGACATATATGGCTTTTAATCAGATTTTTACCTCTATTCCACCCCATAACTGCAGAAAATTGTGAAAATTAGGTGAAGGGCGAGATGGTGCCTGCAAATCTGAACTTTTGTATATAGATGCGCGCTTCAAATACATCTGTGATTACTGCTTGATTTTTTCTCTTACCGCCAGATGTTAACATTAAATCAAATGAAAGTTTGAACGTATTCGTTTACAAAAACCTACCCGTGATATCACAGCAAATGGGTAGAACAAAAGGCTTTCTAAAGTTTCCATTAAATGAACAAATTTTTATTCCTTTGAATTTCGGAGATTTTATTTCGTTTTTGTTTACATTTGAATTTGCCACAATTATTTTTAATTAAAGTTTCGCAAATTTCAATAACTGATTGGAATCTCGATTTTAAAATATCAAAAAAAAAAAAAATGGTTTATAGCAACTTTCTCAGCCGTAGAAAATTTGTCCTACATGTTTGGCAATGTTTTTCGGACAACGAACTTTTTGTTATTTTGGTTATTTCCATCATGTTTCGGTCGATCCTTTCTACGGTCTTCTTCAAGTCTGTATTTTACATAGTTTTTAATTAACGAATACAGTAAAAAATATTTTGCTTGTGGTGATTCATAATTAGAATTCTGATTTTAATATATTTTCCATTGGGGCGAGACCCGACTGAACATTGCTTAACTCACTCTAACAATCATCATTACGTAAAACAATTTTTAATTTTGTTTTTCGACTAAGCAGAGTCGAAAAACAAAATTAAAAATTGTTTTACGTAATGATGATTGTTAGAGTGAGTTAAGCAATGTTCAGTCGGGTCTCACCCCATCCGTGCAGTCATTCGACTTTCCGGCTGATGGCCTGACCAGCAAAACTTTAATGTTCAAAAATGTTATTAAACTAAAACTACTTTAGAACACCTATGGCAAAGGTGTAAAAAAATCAAAATAAATTCATACACAGAATATGCAAATAATAATGGGTTGAAATCTTCACCCCACACCACCACCACCGCAAACCATCAAATTCTACGTCATCAAACCCAAAGAGGAGAATATTAAATTAATAGAAAAATATTTTAATTCATTTTATTGTTACATTTGAATCAAATATTTTCGTGTGTGGGAGTTGTGTGTCTTCTGTCACCAAATGGGCTAAAATTGCATAGTAAAACAACGCCCAAGCCGAAATAACGGTTGCAATATCGCGGTGTTAGTATACAACTATAAAGGTTCGCTAGCAATCTACATTTGTTCTAAATTTTCATTAGCTGGTCTCAAATATGACTTATCAATTTATTGCAAATTGAAGTAAAAATTGCCTTTAATACAATCTGATTCTATAGACACACACACATATATTTATGTGAAAAATCGCTACACAATATCTTTCATGTTTCAGAACTCAAACTGTGCCTCCTCTGATGATAGTAAATAACCGGTATGTAAAAATTATTTTAAAATTTAAAAAACAGGCGACAATAAAACAAAATTAAAATGAAGCTTGTGAGTTTACACTGATTAACCAATTTGATGTCAGATCTTCGTTAAAAAATGTAAATTTTGATCATAGTAAAATGTAAAATATAATCCTACTAATTCTTAGTACACCCTATATAAAATTTTTCAATGGTCGGGTTTTCAATTGTAGAAGATTAATCTTTTGTTTTGCAGTAGGCAATCGTTTTAATTTCTGCAATTACATTTGTTAGTATTATCTTGGAATTAACATTACTATTCAGGTTTCATATTTGTTTAAAATTTTATTATGTTTTTTATATTTTTTTCGAGGTTATCGGTGCAGGTATAGCTTAGTTTTAGTGTGTTTCTATTTAATATTTTTTATGGGGAAATACTTATCAATTAAATGGAGGAACTTCTGTCCTAACTTAGTACTAACCATTTAATTAAATGGTGGGTGGTGTACCAAATGATTTTTCTGTCCCTATTCTTTTTTCTTCGATCATTATTATCATGTTTTCTGTACATGATTTATTTGTACTTGTAACCACTATTTTTAAGGCATTATTATAAATACTACTATACTTATTGAAAATTCTTTGTTAGATGAGTTAATGCTAATCCTATATTCTATTGAGGCGGATATATGTTTAAGTACAGATGGATGATGATTAGAGTTCGGGTGAATAGATATTAGGTTGCATTGGTTTTCATATAAGGTTGGAACGCATCATTCACAAGATCTAACGAAACATCCAGAAAATCTACCCGTTATTAGGAGTGATTATAAATTTAACAGTCTTTTTAATTCTCTATGTATCATTTTTCTTAATTTGTCAACCTTAATTTTAGTTGAAATTTTTACTAACATAAGACCATCGTCTCTATATAAGCCTATATTATCAACACTAACATCACCATAAGTACACAGATTATGCATAATAAACAAAACCACCAACTATTGTGTAGCTATTTTAAACCGGTTTTTGTGTTAATCTCATATAATAAATAATATTAACCTGTACTTTATATTGAACCCTTTTCTAAAAATCAAATGCTACAGACAGTGGAATTATACTCCATTTGTTTTTATCTCATATATATATATATATATATATATATATATATATATATATATATATATATATCATATACTCCATTTGTTTTTATCTCATATATATATATATCATATCTGGATATATATATATATATACATATATATATATATATATATATATATATATATATATATATATATATATCATATCTGGATATATATATATATATATATATATATATATATATATATATATATATATATATATATATATATATTAAAGTCAATGAATACTAATAACTTATGCTAGCACGGTTTCCACCGGTATGGTTTCTTCAGGCATTAGACGTTAATTTCTTGAACCTTCTGCTTGAAGAAACCCTTAGCGGCGGAAACCATGGAAGCGTAAGTGGCTAGTATTCCTTGACTTTAATATTTAATAGCTTTGTGCATTTGGTTTTTCTTTTGTACATTCTATATTGACCACTCTTGTATATAAGCGTTTTCTAACTTTGCCTGAGAAAACTTTTCATTGAAACATGTTTAGTTAAATAATTTAGACATATCATGTCAATTAGTTTTCGTTGTAATCATTTCAAGTTCGCGGATTAATTTCTTGGTATCCATAGAAAATTGATTAAGAAAAATACAAAAATTTTCTTTCGAATAGTTTTTATTTTGCCAAGTACTTTCAATCTCATCTGAGACAATCTTCACGGGGTGTTAATTTGTCTGTGAGTATATATATGTGTTTATGTGAATTTAAAACATTTCAAATGTTTTTTTTTTGTTTGCTTGTTTTTTTGTTTTTTTTTTTTGTTTTTTTTTTTGCTGCTTATGCAGCATTCTAGATTTCAAAGTTTAAAATTTACGTGTTCCTTTGGGTTTTTTTCCAATATAAGGGAAGTAACTTATTTTTTGTTCATACGTATATATATATTTTTTTCTCTCATAAGGATTTAAGGACTTTGTTGCTATATTCATATTTGGCTTTATTTATTTTGGGCTTTAACTCTCTTATATAAAGGGCTTCAAGAATTTTTACTTTTTGATTGTTAATGTTTTTATGTAATATAGATGTATTTTCAACTAATATCCGTCTAATCTGTGAGTATGAGTGTCCCTTTAAGTGCTGAGATATTGAGCTATGTTCAGCCATATGAAATGTAAGTCTTTTTGTTAGCATCGTCGTCTAAGTGTACCAAAATATTAATCAGCGAACTTGAAAGGATCACAACGGAAACTAATCGACATGATATGTCGAAATTATTTAACCTAACCTCTTTGAATGAACATATATATATATATATATATATATATATATATATATATATATATATATATATTATTATTATTATTATTATTATTATTATTATTATTATTACAAGTAAAAGGTTATACATTTAGCTGATTGATGTCACATTCAGCATCCCGACTCCAGAGTTTCGTAGACGAACCTGTCCGTCCACTCTGCACGAGGTAAGTGAATTTGACTGCTTATACTTCTCGATTTTTCTGTTTTATATGCACTTATTATTGGTGTAAGTATTTGTTTTCATAGTGTATGTGTGCATGTGTGCGTGTGTGCGTTTGCGCGCATGCGCTCGTCTACGCGTACATGTATGATGTTAATATTTATCGTTTTCGTCAATTTTTGCTTCACTTTACACTCATTTCTTAGCCTGTTTTTCTCTTTTTTCTTTTGCCTCTAATATATATATATATATATATATATATATATATATTGACAAATATTTCTTTTCTTGCGAAAACACCGCTGTTGTAAGCATGGATGTGTGGATGGTGTAATGATTAATGACTCGGAATTGTTAATCAGAGAGCTGAGTTGGTTTCGATATATTCGGATACGCGCAAAAACTCCTGGAAAAGTTATGAATACCCCCCAGTTATGGGTTAATTAGTCAGACTTGTATCCCTAAAACCATTATTATCTCAATAAATAAATAAATAAAATTGCATACAAAATATTTAGATAGAGGCATTAAATAACCCATATAATTGTTGATATTCCTCTAAACAAATACAACCAACCAACACATTGAAATTTTATGTTATTAAAGCAAGGTTTTTGCTATCCCGGTAAAGTTTTTGGGAACATACCCAGAACATCTGGATCACGATTATCCACGGATTTCGCCATACACGGAGGATCCTCGGTGCTGGTTTGATTTAGTTACAAATGTAGCAAATATTAAGGGACCCGCATTTTTGAGGGCTCGCATTTTAGGGATCTAAAGGGCGTTAACTGAAACTTGGATATTCAGAAAGGGCATGGAAAAAGAACGATCTATCCCCGTGGACTAAAGAAAGGATTCGGTTCGAAATTCCAACGTATATCGCCTGAAGAAGCCCGGAGCGTACAACGGCCGAAATATCGTGAATAAAGATGAGAATAACAGTCCGAATAGTGTAAATTATAACAACTATTATTTTTCTCCAAATTAAATGCGATTTTCAACACTGCTTTTTCTTTGCAATGTTTTTTCCGTTGACTTTGAGAAACTGGCTTGCGTCAGTGTTTTGAGATTCTGTTGGAGCGTTAAAATATTTTTTAATTGGCTGATAATTATTTTTAAAACTGGAAACGCCTGAAATGAAAATCTTCTCTTTCCGTTCTCTTTCGACAGACACGTCTAGTTTTCTTTCTGACAATTCTTCTTTTGTTGGCATAAAATGGTTGTTAGCACGTTTGCCGCAGCCGTTAACTTTTGCCGGGCAAAGCACCATCCGTAGTCGACCAATAGCACTATCCGCTTCGCTTGCCGACAGTCGACTTCCACTCGTCTGTAACGCCCCTAAGTGTCGGGAAGCCACCTGACGAAATCTCTCCTCCAAGCAGTCACTTTCAATATAAAAGTCATGGCGATTTTGTCTTGAGATTCCTTCAAATGTATCGGTTCGTTCCCGTTTGAAACCGAAATCTGACCTGAGCAATGAAAAAGAAGAATCCAATGACAACCTGACCATTTCCGGTCGTGCCTCGTACTCATTTCCTTCCAATTGTCTATTCCTGTTCACTTCCCACATTCCGGAATGAGTCTGAAGACGATTACTTCCGGTGACCTGTAAATTGTAACAATCACTCACCGGAATGGATTTTGGTTTTAAACGATTCATCTTTTTGCGCCCCGTGAAGCATTTAAACAGCACCGTTTTGGGAAATGTATCAACCATAATAGAAATAATATATTTGTATAGACAATTATAAATATACTTTTTTTATGAAATCTGCTTGTAATATAGCAACAAATCTAAGTAGAAGCTTATGAAGCTTTATTTGACTAATTCAGCTTTAGTGATGAAAACGTTTATTTTATTGTAGTGGATGGTTACAAGCGAGAGGGGAGATGGGATGGGCATTGTTGTTTAGAAATCTAGTCGAAAATGGATTCTGTATATATCATTTGAACATTTTTTTCTAATTTTTCTAACTGTATCTACATAGACTTTTTTTTAGCTTTGTCACCAAAACAATGTCGATGTTCGCTAGAACAACACAAGAAACGATATTAAAATTAATTTAAAAACCGTCCCCAAATTCCTCAGAATGTTTCGTGTTCATTG
This sequence comes from Acanthosepion lycidas, assembly GCA_963932145.1. Lineage (NCBI taxonomy): Eukaryota > Metazoa > Mollusca > Cephalopoda > Sepiida > Sepiidae > Acanthosepion > Acanthosepion lycidas. The sequence continues at coordinate 72,975,681 of OZ010611.1, forward strand.
AAAATTTATATTCAGTATAGTGATATGTAAATGATTGGCATAGACTAAATAAATGCCCAAGGCAGTAAGGGTAGAGCAGCTCTCAGTATAGGAGATAAATGACTAACCCTAGACTAAAATGCGATGGAAAGCACACTTGAAACATTTAGTTATACTGAAAATTGCAACGAACATTATTATGAATTCTGATTTCCAACAAATACTGATTTTATTTTTATTGGTTGAAATTTGAACCGGAAGTCTTTAGGCCTTCCAGACTTGAGTTAATTGACGTTGAAGAAGCATCCATATTGAATTTTCGTTCATTCACTGAAATCGTCTCTCTGATTGCGAGGTTTTATGTCAAAGCTGACAGTGGTAATAACAGCTTTTACTGTCTGGGCGGTGGTTATATGGAATTAGTTTGCAAGATTCTGTAAAGAAAGAAAATAAAGAATACGATAAAACTTTTATAAATTTTCAGCTTTCGAAAAAAAGATTTTTCTTTGAATTTTCTTATTTTTTGCTTCATTTTACTTCGAATGTGTCTTTTGTTTTCTATTATTAAAATGGCGAACTGCATGAAATTTTTTTTTTATTTTTCAAATTGACTTTATTTGTAAAATAATAACATCCAACAAAAGCTGAGAAGAGCTTGAACTTAAATAACAATTGTTTCTCTCAGGATTTTCCTGACTTCATCGGTTAGTCAGTCTTTCGGTGTCGTCTGCTTTCGATCATTTTCTATTGACATGCCACACATAACCGCTTGTTATAACAGTAATAACCTCCTTTTCTCACACATGCAGAGATACATGTGAAACTGATTGCCATTTTCATTAGACATCTATCGTAACGGACAGTGAATGAAGATTTCACGCTTTCTCAATTTTGTACAACAGGGTTCGGCATCTCATTCGACCCCGCGCGCCGGATCGTGTTATAAGGACGGGTCGCGGGCCGGACGAAGGCCATTAATGAAAAATTAAGGAAAATTACATATGCAGACCCCTGTCAACCTAAATATTTAAAACAAATAATGAAGATAAACATTGAGAAATCAGAAAAACAAAAGAAAATCTAAAATTAAAAAACAACTAACAAAAATTACTTTTCCTCAAGGAACGTCAAAATAATTCAAAGTGAGAAAAATTAACCGAAGTGAAATGGATGAAATTATGACGTGTAGGTTTGAAACTGTTATTGAAAATTGTTCCACAAACGAACCACGCATACACACACACATCAAACAAAAACGAAGCACATATACCTATACATACGAGTACAAACGTACGTACACATGCGGTATCATCCACACATTCATGAGGCATGTATGTATAATGCGCGTATGTTTAACTGTCTTTAGATTTCTGCTACCTCGCATGTCAATCCCTCCCTGGCCTCTTTCACTTTATCGTTCCTTTCGCTTCTGTTATCTTTTAATGTAGCCAAGGGTCATAACAAATATGTATCCATTATTTGACATTAAACGTAGGCAACGCAACTTGGTAAAATAAGTCTCATGAAAGATAACTGGCAGATAGTTTAATATTTTTAGTGCACTGAGATGTGTAGACATTCTATGGAAAATGAGATATAACAAATTTCATTTGAAGGTCGTCTCTCATGTTAAAATAGAGTCATTGGTAATCAGGCTCGCGGGTCGGTCAAAATGCCTTTATTACATATACAGTTTATCAAAAATAAATTCTTTTTTATTACACGACTTTTGTTTAATTTTAAAATATACACAAAATAGAATATTTATACGGGATTCTTTTGAATGTTATTAGAATTAAATTTGAGAACCACTACTACAATGTTTTACAAGTTCACGTTTTAGACTCTTTTCTGATCTTTGTCCCGATTTTCACCCCTGCCTTCATATCCGGCTCCAAAGCCTTGATACTTATCAGAGATAAGAACATATATTTTTTGACAAACAAGGGAGCTGGAAAATATAAAAAGGAATTTGACCACCAGAATTTACTAAACAAAAGATCAGAGATAATCTCCAAATGTAGGCATGAGAATAAATACCTATTATCCGAATTTATATCAAACGGATAAAAAACAAAAAAAACAAAAACACCAACAACCACTCTTTAGTTCAAGCTACCATCAAAATAATTACATTTATTGTTATTATCATTGCACCACCATTAGTAATCACTTCTACCACTTTACAATAACTATTAACTACTAATATTATCATTAAGACCAACAACCAACACCAGTACTACCACATCACATCTACTATTAACATATAAATCCACTATAATTATTAACGTAAATTACCCCCCCCCAGCATATTTAATACCACCAAATAAAAACCAATAAGATCAGAGATAATTTCCAAATGTAGGCATGAGAATAAATACCTATTATCAGGATTTATACCAAAATAAATAAATACATGAAATAAATATAGAAAATAAAATCAAACACCAATAATCACTTTTTAGTTCAAGCTATCATCACAATAATTACATTTATTGTTTTCATCATTCTCCCACCACCATTACTAATCACTTCTACCAATTTATAATAACTATTAGCTACTTATACTATCATTGCCACCAATCCCCCTACAACATTACTATCACATCACATCTACTATTATCATATAAACCCGCTATAATTATTAACGTAAAGTACCCGCTCCCCCAGCATATTTAATACCACCATAAAAATAACCAATAAGGATTACAAACTGCAATTTCTACCAGTTACATATACATAGTCATAAAAAACAAGCAAATAACCAGCTTTAAAATAATAACAAATAAACTTTAAAAAATTAAAAATAATAGCAATTTTTACCTATCATAATTTTATACAGTCCCCACCACACGTATATACGTGCATACGAGGAAATATTATTCAGCGCAAAAATATAAACATGCTCTGATTGCTGACATGTATACATTCACGAGACATTCACGAGACATTCACGAGAAATTTTCGCTACACTTCTGCTCTTTGAATTTCAACATACAAATGCGTATGTATATAGACAACAGCACACATATACATATATATGTCAAATCTCATACTGTCCACATATGTTTATGTCTGTATGAGCCGCGGCGGACGGGCGAGTGTGTATGTGGTCTGCGTACCTCATCGGGTGCACGAACATGCATGTATGTTTGCGTTAGCACGATGACATCATGACGACGATTCCCCCCACTTTCATAATAACACCAATACACGCAATCTACATAAACCCAAAATTTTAAAAATTTAATCAGTTTGTCTGCCGATCGCAAAAGCGTGAAACCCAGGGTCGCAAACTCACATCAATCCAACCATATATATATATATATATATATATATATATATATATATATGTGTGAAAATATTGTAGAAAATAGGAAAGAAACTGGTTTGGTAAATAATCCAAAGTTCCTTAGTATTTTTGTAATTATTTTTAAAAAATAGTGCTCGATACGAAAGTAGAGCATAAATATAATTATTTATTTAAAAATATGATTCCAACTCGCTACATAAGAGGTCTCATGTTTCAAAACAAGAGCCGAAAACTTCAAAATAATATTTGAATTAACTTGAGTTAAAGTAGGCTCTGTTCCATCTTCAAGCGAAATTTTTTTGGGAATGACTTATTTCTGAAATTTACGAGTTTTCATTATGACTTCTATAGCACTGCTCTAAAAAGTAGTGGTTATAAAAATGCTAACATTAAATATAGGGACAATTGCAATAACCAAAAGAAAAAAAACAGGAAAGAAACATCATTTGGTATACACCGCCGTTCAACCAAATGGTTAGTATTAAACTAGGACAGAAGTTCTTAGCTCTAATCGATAAACACTTTCCCACCAAAAGTAGGCTTAGTAATATATTCAATAAGAACACACTAAAATTGAGTTATTGCTGCACTGAAAATCTAGAAGGTATAATAAGAAGACACAATAATAATATCCTGAACAAACCCCCTTACCTGAATAGTTTTAATAACTCTACACTTAAATCAGATAATGATAGGGAAAATTATGCGATTGTAGAAACCCGGTAGACTGCCCATTAGAAAATAAGTGCTGCATCAAATCTGTGGTATACCAATGCACTATATCATCCACGGAGAACCCTAACAATAATATGATATACATTGGGTCCACGAAAAATGCCTTTAAAACCAGATGGAGGCAGCATAAATGCTCCTTCAACAACATAAACTTTAGACATCAGACCTCTCTATCTAAATATTTTTGGCACCTGAAAGAAAAAAATATGACACCTAAAGTAAAATGGAAAATCCTTAACAGGACTAGAACTTGCAAAACTTGGGATGACCCATGCCCTTTGTGCCTCCATGAGAAACTACACATTATTAAGCTTCTAAACAATAAAAACCTATTAAACAACAGGCAAGAATTAACGGTTTTCTGCCGACACAACCGAAATTACGCTCTGAATAACTACCTAAAACACGCATACAATAAAATAAATTTTAAAATCCATAGCCCATATACATAGTTTTAATACCCTACAAAAATTGATAACCCTTTATGAAGTCGTCAAATAACAAACGCTACGGCCTTTTCATATACACAAACCCCTTTCATAAAGAGATATAATAAAAGAATAAAATAAAAATAAAAATAAAAAAATAAATCTCCGTAGACGCTCAAGCCAGACTATGCGAAAACTTCCTCCGTCGTAAATTTAGCCACCGCCACCTTACCGTGACCCGGCATCTATGAAAGTAACTCTATATTGATACAAATTATTAACACCCTACCCCTGCCGATTCTAAACAATCCGCCCTTGATGTTACCATGGAAATTTTTGATTTCAATTCTGACCATACTATTAAAACTCGTAAATTTCAGAAATGTCATTCCCAAAAAATTTCGCTTGAAGATAGAACAGAGCCTACTTTAACTCAAGTTAATTCAAATATTATTTTGAAGTTTTCGGCTCTTGTTTTGAAACATGAGACCTCTTATGTAGCGAGTTGGAATCATATTTTTAAATAAATAATTATATGTATATATATATATAGAGAGAAAGCGCTTAGTCTCAGAGATAGAGCTAGATATTGAATCAGATATATGTATATGTGTATATGTGTGTGTGTATGTATATGCATGTGTGTATTTGTGTGGATATGTGGATATATGTGTATATGTGTACATGGGTATAGGTATGTGTGTATGTAGGTACACGCCTATGTGTATGTATATACGTGTATAAGTTATTGTGTATGTGTGTATTTGCATGTGTTTTGAACATAAAAATATAGGTCCTTGCTAGATTAGATAATCGTCATATTTATTCTTTATATTTTTATATTTGATTTGTAACCTGTAGTCGATATTATTTTTGTCAAATTTTCTCAATTACACAGCATCCCTTTCAATTTTAATTTCACCCGCCCCATCTTTCTCCCCCACCACTTCTTTCCTTACCTCTCCCTCCTTCTTATTCTGATCTTTAACATTAGATCGTCCATGGTATGTGTATGTCACCACGAAATGTATCTTTAATGTATTTGACATCCGAAAACATTCATTTTCCCCCTTCCACTCACACCTAGTTGTAAAAAACCCTCTCTGTTAAGTTTTAATCTTCCAAATGTTACCCCTCTCTTTAGAACTAACATTCGTCCCACACTCTCATATTCACTCTCTCTAAATTCTATTTTTATTTCCGGAGTTGTTCTTTTCCGTTTTCTTTTTGAATTTGTAGGTCTGATGAATTGGATCGTATTTACGATTCCAATGGAATAAATTATGACCATGGAATATTAGTGTTTAAGCCTTTTTATCATATATATATATATATATATATATATATATATATATATATATATATATATATAGAGAGAGAGAGAGAGAGATGATGATGAGTTAGGTATTTGGGAATGATTTAATAGAAAGTTATCGGTAACCACCTTTAATAACAAATCTAGTTTCCTTTTTCATCACCATTATGGAAGCTTTAACTCTATTGCAGGAGATGAAAAGGCCTGCCTCTCTTATTGCTTTAGGCGCCAATATTTACAAATTCGAAAATTGCGACCTTCTAAATTATCGCCATGTTCTTCGTGCCTGCGATAAGAAAAGAGTTCCAGGCCTTTGGTAAGAACGTATCTTCTCTGGCTGAAATTAAAAAACCAACCCATTCTCTACGGTCGCACATCGTCAGAAATTTCGTAAGTTCAGGGTATCATCGACGAGAACTGGAAATTAATGAGGGCCATTGCCAATCAGCTCCGTGTATTGAATTCAGCAATCCGACGTGTGCTTACACGAAGACATTAGATACAAATCCTACGAGACGAGGAGAGGTCAATTCATGTCCAATATTTCCAGGAAGAACAGTGTGATCCTGTCGAAGTGAAACTAAGTCAAATCCTTCCACGATCATCTTATCCCTAATATTTGGCCCCCTCTTTTAATTTAAACCGTTGAGAGGGTGACTAAGAAGCGTTACCCCAATCCTCTCTCTCGGTCTGTCTCTCTCGGTCTGTCTCTCTCGCTCTCTCAATATATAAAGATAGATAGGTAGATATTATTAAGTATTTGAGAATGAATTTATATCAAGCTCTTTCACGATCATGTTATCCCTAATATATGGCAACCAAAATTAGTCATTTTTCAAAAATCTATAACCGATAATCGATAAATATAAAGTTTAAATGGGAATTTCCATTAGTTTGGTTGTTTTTAAACTTTCAGACTTGAAGTCTAAACCCAAAAGCCGATTTTAATGAAACTTGATAAGTGTATGCAACTTACTCTCACGCTAATTATACGCTATATTGATTTTTGTTTCTCTCGACACTGACACACCCAGGGTGCCCCAATGGGACCCCCAAAAATTCAAATTGCTTTGATTTTGATGAAATTTTGCATGTTTGTTACACTCGTACAATGAGATAGAAATTGGTTGTCAGATTTTTTAAAATACAAGAGCCCCCCTTCCAGGATGACCCTATAAACCCTTGATGCCTCAATTGCTTTTCAAGTGTATTTTGTAGCAGTATTCCCTAATTTCAACGAAAATTTCAGTACATATTGAGATTATATCAAGTAACTGAAGTAGTCACTTGGAATTCACTGAAAATCATCACTGGGACCCCCACGAGTTGGGGGACCAGCAGGGAACCCGGAAATTTTCAATTAAGTCTACAGCCTTGGCCATAAAGTCGATTAAATAGAAAACTTAAAAAAGATGTGCTTTATTATTTCAATTACTATTAGTCTTAAACTTGTCATTTGGCTAGAAATTTGGGACCCCTAGGGTGAACGAAAGGGACCCCTAAATTTTCAAATTGCTTCGATTTCGACGGAATTTTACATGTATGTTACAATCTTAAAATGAATCAAAACGATTATCAGATTTTGAAAACTACATAAGGGGCCCCCAAAATGACCCATGAACACTTTGCTGTCCCATTAGTCTTTCAATTGTAGTGGTTAGCAGCATTCCGATAAAAATTTGCATATAATTTGTGTTTAGATCAATCAATTCAAAATCAAAATTGACACCCCATGTGTCATAAATACATTATGAAAAATATCAGTTTTTCCCATGGATTTCCCGTTTTGGTAATGAAATACACATTAACTTGACGGCAAGAATTATATCCTTCCTTTAGAAAAAAAAAATAGTGCAAACGAAAGTGTGCACCGATGAGAGAAGTGCACGTAGGTATAAGACGCGTGTGCGAGATCGATCGAGATGTGTAGTGTGTACAATTTATTTTGCTCCACGTGCAATGATCGACCGAGTTATGTAGTGCGTACTATCGATTTTGCTTCACGTGTAGTGTTCATTAGTGCTATGTGATGAAATAAATGCAAAAAATAAATCTCATTCGCATCAAAGTTGTCATCCAGTAAAAAGGTAGGCTGCCTTCATGCATGTATATTTTGAATTTTTAATACTTTAAATTTAAATTTGTGAAAATCATATTATTAAAAAAGTTTAAGCATAGATGCCAATTTTTAATTATGCATTTACCATATTCTAATCAGCGTTTAAATAATGCTTACTAACTCATATATTTGGAAACTTGAGCCCTAAAATTTTGACAGTTTTATTCTGAAAAATGCACTTATAATAATGTAAAGACCTTCTTTCAATTCATTTATAATTATGCTAAACTTAGCGTGTACGTTTTAACATTCATGGTGAGCAGGTTTCTCGCTGTACGTTAATTTTTATTTTTGTCACTAGAACGTTTTTTGGTAGTCTATTTTTAGATAAATCCTAACTTTACGAGTTTGCTTATAATTGTTTACCACGTTCCCGTGGTCTTCCTTATAAACTTGCATTTAATTTATTGTGGCTATATTTCTATTAATGTGTTAAATATTCTTGCTTTTTAATTGATTACTTTATTGTTATACAAAAAGCTTAGCCAAACCCCTCCAACTACAGCCTGACAGTAATGCCAAGAAAGCGAAATCCTTCACTTGGACGTGCTACTACTACAGCCAAACGCATGAAAGCACGGAGAAGAAACGCTTCGCAACAAGAAACTCAAATTAGACTGACACAAAATGCTATTCGTACGGCTAATGCAAGGTCAGCAGAAACTAATGAGCAACAGTTAACTAGACGAGAAACGAACGCTGCCAGAACCCCTGCTACTTGAGCTGTCGAAACTTAGGGGTAAAGAACAATTCTATAAAGTCTTTGTGAATGTTGGTTTTCAGCCTTAGCACGGCTGCTAGGAGAAGTCTTTGTTGAATTTCTTCTCCTTCCAATGCATGTTGTTCATTCGATGTTGTTTGAACAAAAGCTGTCAACAAAGCGTTTCTCCTGAACAATTTTCGAAGATAGATTGCGATTAATGTACTCTTCATTTGCAGACAAATATTTTTTTGTATCTTCTGTGCTTCTGTAAAAAACAACTTTCTCCTGTTATAAATATTTTCACACTTGATGCCATTAGAATTTTTTGCCATATAGATAAGAGGCACTAAAAAAAATCTTCTTTATTTTAACTTTACAGATTGGATGAGGCTCGGGATCTTTTTCTGAATAAACCCAGGCAACGCCGGGTAATGCTGCTAGTATATATATATATATATATATATATATATATATATATATATATATATATATATATATAGAGAGAGAGAGAGAGAGAGAGAGAGAGATAGATGCTGTCACGTATTTGAGAATGAATTTATATCAAGCCCTTTCACGATCACTTTATCTCTAATATTTGGCCACATATCTCTTTTAATTTAAAACGTTGAGAGGGATGCTAACAAACGTAACTCCAATTTTCTCTCTCTCTCTCTCTCACTCACTCTCTCTTTCTCTCAATATATGACCTGACGATTACGCCTAGCATGAAACAGCCTATCTCCTCTGAGTGTTGACTTCAATGTTCACTTTTATATCTATCTATCTATCTATCTATATATATATATATATATATATATATATATATATATATATATATATTCATTGTGGGTAGTCTATTCGAACGGTTATTTTGGCGAGAGTGGGTTGTTAATTTGTTTATTATTTATTTATTTATTTGGATGAATTTATTTTACTTGTAAAAGTAAAATAAATTAGTTACAAGTAAAATAAATTAATCCAAATAAATAAATAATTAAATAAATAATAAATTAACAAACCACTCTCGCCAAAATAACCGTTAGAATGGACTACACACAATGCAACAGACTACCCACAATGCATCACTGACCCGTATATGTAAATAGTTGAGAAAAAACACAACGCATGTGACTTGATGATTGAGTTTAGCATAAAACAGTCTGTCGCATCTGAGTGCTGAATTTAATGTTGATTTTTATATATTTTTACATACGCTTTATCTCTGATTTTGAGCACTTTATCCCATAAATATAGCATACCTTAAAACTATATATATATATATATATATATACATGATCACTGTTGACCTATTAAAAGTTTTGATCAATATTTTTGAGAACGACAATGACGCTTGAAGCCAGCAAATGACTTGCTATGCTTATAACGTTGATCCTGGTCAATACCAAGATAGGTGACCGCTTGGGAAGACCAGGTGTTGTGACCGTGGATGTGGAAGTGGTGTAATGGATGATATCTCGGAATTGTTAATCGGAGAGCCGAGTTTCATTTCCCGTTGGGTTCGTTATATTCACTTCAGCGCAAATACCGTTGGGAAAGGTATGAATCGACCTGTTATCCCTCTAGCTATAGGTTAATTAGTAAAACATGTATCACTAAAAGCGTTATTAATTTTTTTAAAATGCGTATAAAATATTTCAATTTCGACATTAAATAACCCATAGAGGTTGATATGATGCTAACCAAAAACAACCGACAACAACAACTCATTAAAATTAGCTCAAAGCTCAGAGAGTTGCTGTCGTAGAGCAATGACAGACTTGATAAACATTGACTTGTTTCTCAGAAATGGTTCCGTGTATATTATTAGGTTGGTGCAAAAATAATGTCGTTTTCTCACATATGTTACTATGTGAGAAAACGACATTATTTTTTCACCAGCCTAATTGCAAATGCCAGATATGACCTCGACCAGTAAATTTCATTTACGGTGGTCATCTGACTGTGTCACCACCATTTTCGCCAAGGATAACTTTTTACAAATGTGGATTACTAGTCCTGTGTATGACGATAAACTACATCTGGCAGCCAGGCCTCTGATCAGGAGATTGGAGGTTTTGGGGAGGGTGGCACCACCTCTTAACTGCTGTTGTTCTCAGGATCACCCTGATTTGCGGTGGTAGAACCTGTTAGGGTCCCAGCTATGGGCAAATAATGAACTCCCAAACAAAAACAAAACACTATGAAAGTATAAAAATACATTTTTATATAAAAAATACCAATACATATATTTATAACATATATTTAGTTGAAGCCATAACGTTGTCTTCAAAATATTTCGATTTCAGCATTAAATGACCCATAGAAATGTTGATATGCCGCTGAACGAAATCATCCCAACCAACATGAAAGAACTCTTTCATGATATTAATTCATATAATATCCTACAATTTCTTAAAGAAATCAAAATATATTCCAAAATATAACTTCAACAAAACTACGACATGAAACACATATCACCGCTTATAGTAGTTATGTTCACACGAACATGCAGATGCACAAAAGCTGAGCATCATCTACCATGTATTCAATTGTGAAAGCAGAATAACATATATGTTTATTACTTCAAAGCTCCCAAGAAAATTAATTTTCGGCATTAGATGTGCCATAAGGTGTTGATATGCGGTTAAAGAAACAAATCAAATCAAATGGGATTTGCATCTGTCTGTTGGGATTGGCTTAGTTTAACCTGTGAGGTACACAGTGACGATTGAACTCATAAATCAGTTGTAATGATTTTTAAAAATAAGCGTGCTAACTGTTGCTAAAAAGAAAGGCAATCGTGTCAAGGTCAAATGTCATTTATTCATGAAGCGGCTAATTTTTTTCTTCTTTCTGCAGTATAAATTTTTCACGGTATTTCTAATTCAAAACCCTCAATCTCGATATATGAACCACTTGGCTATATCTTAGTACTTTTTTTCTTCATTGAAAAGACTTGTTTCTACACATCTTTATTCACACGCCTTCCTATGGGATTAGGTTTTATCTTTGTTTGTACAGCCCACCCGCCAACAAACAAGCAAAAAAGAAAAAAAAGAAGGTATTAAATGGAGACAAGGCAAAAGATATCAGGGGAGGATTTATGAAACTTTTCTTGATAATGGCAATTTATTCCCGAAGAAATCATATAAACTCAAAATTGATACGGAAATCTCAAGATAATTTTCTGCAATTTATATTAGATTTAATAAAGGAGATAAGAAAATTAAACATAGATTAGAGTTATGTACATAAATAGCCTTGTCAACCCGAAACTTTCATATGAATGTCACGCATAGTGCCAAACCCGTTTAGAAAAATCTATGACAAAATGAAAAAAAAAACTATGTGACGAATTTCGACATTTAGAACTTCATCGGACTAAAGGAAGAAAGGAGTCATACGAACTTTTTTACTCCATTTTGTCATTGATTTTCCTAACATGGTTCTGATATATAGAAGTTCATTATATCTTTTTTCTAAACTACCATCTGTATACAAATCGCTTTCTCAGATCAAAAATTTAAAATGGCTTTGAGCAAATAAAGCCTCTAGATCTTAGCGATGACCTAATAAACTGGTGCTACACGATCATAAACAAAGATCCGTACCAAAAAACAGAAACGACATCACTTGAGCACTATCAACAACAGAAGTTAATATAATGTGATTCAAAGAGAAAATAAGAATATAATCAAGATTGTGATCTCTACACTACAAGAAACAAAAGCTTAGTAAGGAAACTCCCATCTATATCAGGAAGAGTGACAACATTTAGCGGAACTTAGAAAACTATTTTCCTGAAAAATACTTTTAATAGAAATATTTTAGAAATTTTACCTGAAAATAGCACTGGCTGATCGGTCAATGAATAGCGAATGTTTCCTTATAAGGGAACGTTTATTATTACAATTCGAGATTAGGAAAACACATACTGCCTTTCGATCCCAATCTGACGGCCAAAGAGTGAAGAAAAGCATAACTCGTGTAGCACTGCTCGGCTACTGAATACCGAATGTTTGATTATAAGAAAACGGTTAATAATACAATTAGAGATGAGGAAAACATATACTACCCTTTGATCATAATCTGACGGCCAAAGAATGAAGAAAAGCATAACTCGTGTAGCACTGCTCGGCTAATGAATACCGAATGTTTACTTATAAGGAAACGGATAATATTACAATTAGAGATGAGAAAAACGCATACTACCCTTTGATCCCAATCTGACGGCCAAAAAGTGAAGAAAAGCATAACTCGTGTAGCACAGCTCGGCTAATGAATAACGAATGTTTCCTTATAAGGAAACGGTTAATATTACAATTCGAGATGAGGAAATTACATACTACCCTTTGATCCCAATCTGACGGCCAAAGAGTGAAGAAAAGCATAACTCGTGTAGCACTGCTCGGCTAATGAATGCCGAATGTTTACTTATAAGGAAACGGTTAATGTTACAATTAGAGATGAGGAAAACACATACTACCCTTTGATCCCAATCTGACTGCCAAAGAGTGAAGAAAAGAATAACTCGTGTAGCACTGCTCGGCTAATGAATACCGAATGTTTACTTATAAGGAAACGGTTAATGTTACAATTAGAGATTAGGAAAACACATACTACCCTTTGATCCCAATCTGACTGCCAAAGAGTGAAGAAAAGAATAACTCGTGTAGCACTGCTCGGCTAATGAATACCGAATATTTACTTATAAGGAAACGGTTAATATTACAATTAGAGATGAGGAAAACACATACTACCCTTTGATCCCAATCTGACGGCCAAAGAGTGAAGAAAGTATAACTCGTTAAGCACTGCTCGGCTAATGAATACCGAATGTTTCCTTATAAGGAAACGTTTATTATTACAATTCGAGATTAGGAAAACACATACTACCCTGTGATCCCAATCTGACGGCCAAAGAGTGAAGAAAAGCATAACTCGTGTAGCACAGCTCGGCTAATAAATGCTGAATGTTTCCTTATAAGGAAACGGTTAATATTACAATTAGAGATGAGGAAAACACATGCTACCCTTCGATCACAATCTGACGGCCAAAGAGTGAATAAAGCATAACTCGTGTAGCACTGCTCGGCTAATGAATACCGAATGTTTCCTTATAAGGGAACGTTAATTATTACAATTCGAGATTAGGAAAACACATACTGCCTTTTGATCCCAATCTGACGGCCAAAGAGTGAAGAAAAGCATAACTCGTGTAGCACTGCTCGGCTAATGAATACCGAATGTTTCCTCATAAAGAAACAGTTAATATTACAATTAGAGATGAGGAAAACACATACTACCATTTGACCCCAATCTGACGGCCAAAGAGTGAAGAAAAGCATATCTAGTGTAGCACTGCTCGGCTAATGAATACCGAATGTTACCTTATAAAGAAACGGTTAATATTACAATTCGAGATGAGGAAATTACATACTACCCTTTGATCCCAATCTGACGGCCAAAAAGTGAAGAAAAGCATAACTCGTGTAGCACTGCTCGGCTAATGAATACCGAATGTTTCCTTATAAGGAAACGGTTAATATTACAATTAGAGATGAGGAAAACACATACTACGCTTTGATCCCAATCTGACGGCAAAAGAGTGAAGAAAAGCATAACTAGTGTAGCACTGCTCGGCTAATGAACACCGAATGCTTCCTTATAAGGAAACGGTTAATATTACAATTCGAGATGAGGACATCACATACTACCCTATGATCACAATCTGACGGCCAAAGAATGAAGAAAAGCATAACTCGTGTAGCACTGCTCGGCTGATGAATACCGAATGTTTACTTATAAGGAAACGGTTAATATTACAATTCGAGATGAGGGAATCACATACTGCCCTTTGATACCCATCTGACGGCCAAGAGTGAAGAAAAGCATAACTCGTGTAGCACTGCTCGGTTAATGAATACCGAATGTTTCCTTATAAGGAAATGTTTATTATTACAATTCGAGATTAGGAAGACACATACTGCCCTTTGATCCCAATCTGACGGCCAAAGAGTGAAGAAAAGCATAACTCTTGTAGCACTGCTCGGCTAATGAATACCGAATGTTTCCTTATAAGGAAACAGTTAATATTACAATTAGAGATGAGTAAAACACATACTACCATTTGACCCCAATCTGACGGCCAAAGAGTGAAGAAAAGCATATCTAGTGTAGCACTGCACGGCTAATGAATACAGAATGTTTCCTTATAAAGAAACGGTTAATATTACAATTCGAGATGAGGAAATTACATACTACCCTTTGATCCCAATCTGACGGCCAAAAAGTGAAGAAAAGCATAACTCGTGTAGCACTGCTCGGCTAATGAATACCGAATGTTTCCTTAAAAGGAAACGGTTAATATTACAATTAGAGATGAGGAAAACACATACTACGCTTTGATCCCAATCTGACGGCAAAAGAGTGAAGAAAAGCATAACTAGTGTAGCACTGCTCGGCTATTGAACACCGAATGCTTCCTTATAAGGAAACGGTTAATATTACAATTCGAGATGAGGACATCACATACTACCCTTTGATCCCAATCTGACGGCCAAGAGTGAAGAAAAGCATAACTCGTGTAGCACTGCTCAGCTAATGAATTCCGAATGTTTACTTATAAGGAAACGGTTTATATTACAATTCGAGATGAGGAAAACACATACTACCCTTTGATCGCAATCTGACGGCCAAAGATTGAAGAAAAGCATAACTCGTGTAGCACTGCTCGGCTAATGAATACCGAATGTTTCCTTATAAGGAAACGTTTATTATTACAATTCGAGATTAGGAAGACACATACTGCCCTTTGATCCCAATCTGACGGCCAGGAGTGAAGAAAAGCATAACTCGTGTAGTACTGCTCGGCTAATGAATACCGAATGTTTACTTATAGGGAAACGGTTAATGTTACAATTAGAGATGAGGAAAACACATACTACCCTTTGATCCCAATCTGACGGCCAAAGAGTTAAGAAAAGTATAACTCGTGTAGCACTGCTCGGCTAATGAATACCGAATGTTTCCTTATAAGGAAACGTTTATTATTACAATTCGAGATTGGTAAAACACATACTACCCTTTGATCCCAATCTGACGGCCAAAGAGTGAAGAAAAGCATAACTCGTGTAGCACAGCTCGCCTAGTAAATGCTGAATGTTTCCTTATAAGGAAACGGTTAATATTACAATTAGAGATGAGGAAAACACATACTACCCTTTGATCATAATCTGACAGGCAAAGAGTGAAGAAAAGCATAACTCTTGTAGCACTGCTAGGCTAATGAATAGCGAATGTTTACTTATAAGGAAACGGTTAATATTACAATTAGAGATAAGGAAAACACATACTACACTTTGATCCCAATCTGACGGCCAAAGAGTGAAGAAAAGCATAACTCGTGTAGCACTGCTCGGCTAATGAATAGCGAATGTTTATTTATAAGGAAACGGATAATATTACAATTAGAGATGAGGAAAACGCATACTACCCTTTGATCCCAATCTGACGGCCAAAGAGTAAAGAAATGCATAACTCGTGTAGCACTGCTCGGCTAATGAATACCGAATGTTTACTTATAAGGAAACTGTTAATATTACAATTAGAGATGAGGAAAACACATACTACCCTTTGATCCCAATCTGACGGCCAAAGAGTGAAGAAAAGCATAACTCGTGTAGCACTGCTCGGCTAATGAATACCGAATGTTTACTTATAAGGAAACGGATAATATTACAATTAGAGATGAGGAAAACACATACTACACTTTGATCATAATCTGACAGGCAAAGAGTGAAGAAAAGCATAACTCTTGTAGCACTGCTAGGCTACTGAATAGCGAATGTTTACTTATAAGGAAACGGTTAATATTACAATTAGAGATGAGGAAAACACATACTACACTTTGATCCCAATCTGACGGCCAAAGAGTGAAGAAAAGCATAACTCCTGTAGCACTGCTCGGCTAATGAATAGCGAATGTTTATTTATAAGGAAACGGATAATATTACAATTAGAGATGAGGAAAACGCATACTACCCTTTGATCCCAATCTGACGGCCAAAGAGTAAAGAAATGCATAACTCGTGTAGCACTGCTCGGCTAATGAATACCGAATGTTTACTTATAAGGAAACTGTTAATATTACAATTAGAGATGAGGAAAACACATACTACCCTTTGATCCCAATCTGACGGCCAAAGAGTGAAGAAAAGTATAACTCGTGTAGCACTGCTCGGCTAATGAATACCGAATGTTTACTTATAAGGAAACGGATAATATTACAATTAGAGATGAGGAAAACACATACTACACTTTGATCATAATCTGACAGGCAGAGAGTGAAGAAAAGCATAACTCTTGTAGCACTGCTAGGCTAATGAATAGCGAATGTTTACTTATAAGGAAACGGTTAATATTACAATTAGAGATGAGGAAAACACATACTACACTTTGATCCCAATCTGACGGCCAAAGAGTGAAGAAAAGCATAACTCGTGTAGCACTGCTCGGCTAATGAATAGCGAATGTTTATTTATAAGGAAACGGATAATATTACAATTAGAGATGAGGAAAACGCATACTACCCTTTGATCCCAATCTGACGGCCAAAGAGTAAAGAAATGCATAACTCGTGTAGCACTGCTCGGCTAATGAATACCGAATGTTTACTTATAAGGAAACTGTTAATATTACAATTAGAGATGAGGAAAACACATACTACCCTTTGATCCCAATCTGACGGCCAAAGAGTGAAGAAAAGCATAACTCGTGTAGCACTGCTCGGCTAATGAATAGCGAATGTTTATTTATAAGGAAACGGATAATATTACAATTAGAGATGAGGAAAACACATACTACACTTTGATCCCAATCTGACGGCCAAAGAGTGAAGAAAAGCATAACTCGTGTAGCACTGCTCGGCTAATGAATACCGAATGTTTACTTATAAGGAAACGGATAATATTACAATTAGAGATGAGGAAAACGCATACTACCCTTTGATCCCAATCTGACGGCCAAAGAGTAAAGAAATGCATAACTCGTGTAGCACTGCTCGGCTAATGAATACCGAATGTTTACTTATAAGGAAACTGTTAATATTACAATTAGAGATGAGGAAAACACATACTACCCTTTGATCCCAATCTGACGGCCAAAGAGTGAAGAAAAGCATAACTCGTGTAGCACTGCTCGGCTAATGAATAGCGAATGTTTATTTATAAGGAAACGGATAATATTACAATTAGAGATGAGGAAAACACATACTACCCTTTGATCCCAATCTGACGGCCAAAGAGTGAAGAAAAGCATAACTCGTGTAGCACTGCTCGGCTAATGAATACCGAATGTTTACTTATAAGGAAACGGATAATATTACAATTAGAGATGAGGAAAACACATACTACCCTTTGATCATAATCTGACAGCCAAAGAGTGAAGAAAAGCATAACACTTGTAGCACTGCTAGGCTAATGAATAGCGAATGTTTACTTATAAGGAAACGGTTAATATTACAATTAGAGATGAGGAAAACGCATACTACCCTTTGATCCCAA
The DNA here is from genome assembly GCA_963932145.1 of Acanthosepion lycidas. Lineage (NCBI taxonomy): Eukaryota > Metazoa > Mollusca > Cephalopoda > Sepiida > Sepiidae > Acanthosepion > Acanthosepion lycidas. The sequence goes on from OZ010611.1 coordinate 72,993,836, forward strand.
TCTGACGGCCAAAGAGTAAAGAAATGCATAACTCGTGTAGCACTGCTCGGCTAATGAATACCGAATGTTTACTTATAAGGAAACTGTTAATATTACAATTAGAGATGAGGAAAACACATACTACCCTTTGATCCCAATCTGACGGCCAAAGAGTGAAGAAAAGCATAACTCGTGTAGCACTGCTCGGCTAATGAATACCGAATGTTTACTTATAAGGAAACGGATAATATTACAATTAGAGATGAGGAAAACACATACTACCCTTTGATCATAATCTGACAGGCAAAGAGTGAAGAAAAGCATAACTCTTGTAGCACTGCTAGGCTAATGAATACCGAATGTTTACTTATAAGGAAACGGTTAATATTACAATTGAGATAAGGAAAACACATACTACACTTTGATCCCAATCTGACGGCCAAAGAGTGAAGAAAAGCATAACTCGTGTAGCACTGCTCGGCTAATGAATACCGAATGTTTACTTATAAGGAAACTGTTAATATTACAATTAGAGATGAGGAAAACACATACTACCCTTTGATCCCAATCTGACGGCCAAAGAGTGAAGAAATGCATAACTCGTGTAGCACTGCTCGGCTAATGAATACCGAATGTTTACTTATAAGGAAACTGTTAATATTACAATTAGAGATGAGGAAAACACATACTACCCATTGATCCCAATCTGACGGCCAAAGAGTGAAGAAAAGCATAACTCGTGTAGCACTGCTCGGCTAATGAATAGCGAATGTTTATTTATAAGGAAACGGATAATATTACAATTAGAGATGAGGAAAACGCATACTACCCTTTGATCCCAATCTGACGGCCAAAGAGTAAAGAAATGCATAACTCGTGTAGCACTGCTCGGCTAATGAATACCGAATGTTTACTTATAAGGAAACTGTTAATATTACAATTAGAGATGAGGAAAACACATACTACCCTTTGATCCCAATCTGACGGCCAAAGAGTGAAGAAAAGCATAACTCGTGTAGCACTGCTCGGCTAATGAATAGCGAATGTTTATTTATAAGGAAACGGATAATATTACAATTAGAGATGAGGAAAACACATACTACACTTTGATCCCAATCTGACGGCCAAAGAGTGAAGAAAAGCATAACTCGTGTAGCACTGCTCGGCTAATGAATACCGAATGTTTACTTATAAGGAAACGGATAATATTACAATTAGAGATGAGGAAAACGCATACTACCCTTTGATCCCAATCTGACGGCCAAAGAGTAAAGAAATGCATAACTCGTGTAGCACTGCTCGGCTAATGAATACCGAATGTTTACTTATAAGGAAACTGTTAATATTACAATTAGAGATGAGGAAAACACATACTACCCTTTGATCCCAATCTGACGGCCAAAGAGTGAAGAAAAGCATAACTCGTGTAGCACTGCTCGGCTAATGAATAGCGAATGTTTATTTATAAGGAAACGGATAATATTACAATTAGAGATGAGGAAAACACATACTACCCTTTGATCCCAATCTGACGGCCAAAGAGTGAAGAAAAGCATAACTCGTGTAGCACTGCTCGGCTAATGAATACCGAATGTTTACTTATAAGGAAACGGATAATATTACAATTAGAGATGAGGAAAACACATACTACCCTTTGATCATAATCTGACAGCCAAAGAGTGAAGAAAAGCATAACTCTTGTAGCACTGCTAGGCTAATGAATAGCGAATGTTTACTTATAAGGAAACGGTTAATATTACAATTAGAGATGAGGAAAACGCATACTACCCTTTGATCCCAATCTGACGGCCAAAGAGTAAAGAAATGCATAACTCGTGTAGCACTGCTCGGCTAATGAATACCGAATGTTTACTTATAAGGAAACTGTTAATATTACAATTAGAGATGAGGAAAACACATACTACCCTTTGATCCCAATCTGACGGCCAAAGAGTGAAGAAAAGCATAACTCGTGTAGCACTGCTCGGCTAATGAATACCGAATGTTTACTTATAAGGAAACGGATAATATTACAATTAGAGATGAGGAAAACACATACTACCCTTTGATCATAATCTGACAGGCAAAGAGTGAAGAAAAGCATAACTCTTGTAGCACTGCTAGGCTAATGAATACCGAATGTTTACTTATAAGGAAACGGTTAATATTACAATTGAGATAAGGAAAACACATACTACACTTTGATCCCAATCTGACGGCCAAAGAGTGAAGAAAAGCATAACTCGTGTAGCACTGCTCGGCTAATGAATACCGAATGTTTACTTATAAGGAAACTGTTAATATTACAATTAGAGATGAGGAAAACACATACTACCCTTTGATCCCAATCTGACGGCCAAAGAGTGAAGAAATGCATAACTCGTGTAGCACTGCTCGGCTAATGAATACCGAATGTTTACTTATAAGGAAACGGATAATATTACAATTAGAGATGAGGAAAACACATACTACCCTTTGATCATAATCTGACAGGCAAAGAGTGAAGAAAAGCATAACTCTTGTAGCACTGCTAGGCTAATGAATAGCGAATGTTTACTTATAAGGAAACGGTTAATATTACAATTAGAGATAAGGAAAACACATACTACACTTTGATCCCAATCTGACGGCCAAAGAGTGAAGAAAAGCATAACTCGTGTAGCACTGCTCGGCTAATGAATACCGAATGTTTACTTATAAGGAAACTGTTAATATTACAATTAGAGATGAGGAAAACACATACTACCCATTGATCCCAATCTGACGGCCAAAGAGTGAAGAAAAGCATAACTCGTGTAGCACTGCTCGGCTAATGAATACCGAATGTTTACTTATAAGGAAACGGATAATATTACAATTCGAGATTAGGAAAAGACATACTACCCTTTGATCCCAATCTGACGGCCAAAGAGTGAAGAAAAGCATAACTCGTGTAGCACTGCTCGGCTAATGAATAGCGAATGTTTACTTATAAGGAAACGGTTAATATTACAATTAGAGATGAGGAAAACACATACTACCCTTTGATCCCAATCTGACGGCCAAAGAGTGAAGAAAAGCATAACTCGTGTAGCACTGCTCGGCTAATGAATACCGAATGTTTACTTATAAGGAAACGGATAATATTACAATTAGAGATGAGGAAAACACATACTACCCTTTGATCATAATCTGACAGGCAAAGAGTGAAGAAAAGCATAACTCTTGTAGCACTGCTAGGCTAATGAATAGCGAATGTTTACTTATAAGGAAACGGTTAATATTACAATTAGAGATGAGGAAAACGCATACTACCCTTTGATCCCAATCTGACGGCCAAAGAGTAAAGAAATGCATAACTCGTGTAGCACTGCTCGGCTAATGAATACCGAATGTTTACTTATAAGGAAACTGTTAATATTACAATTAGAGATGAGGAAAACACATACTACCCTTTGATCCCAATCTGACGGCCAAAGAGTGAAGAAAAGCATAACTCGTGTAGCACTGCTCGGCTAATGAATACCGAATGTTTACTTATAAGGAAACGGATAATATTACAATTAGAGATGAGGAAAACACATACTACCCTTTGATCATAATCTGACAGGCAAAGAGTGAAGAAAAGCATAACTCTTGTAGCACTGCTAGGCTAATGAATAGCGAATGTTTACTTATAAGGAAACGGTTAATATTACAATTAGAGATAAGGAAAACACATACTACACTTTGATCCCAATCTGACGGCCGAAGAGTGAAGAAAAGCATAACTCGTGTAGCACTGCTCGGCTAATGAATAGCGAATGTTTATTTATAAGGAAACGGATAATATTACAATTAGAGATGAGGAAAACGCATACTACCCTTTGATCCCAATCTGACGGCCAAAGAGTAAAGAAATGCATAACTCGTGTAGCACTGCTCGGCTAATGAATACCGAATGTTTACTTATAAGGAAACTGTTAATATTACAATTAGAGATGAGGAAAACACATACTACCCTTTGATCCCAATCTGACGGCCAAAGAGTGAAGAAAAGCATAACTCGTGTAGCACTGCTCGGCTAATGAATACCGAATGTTTACTTATAAGGAAACGGATAATATTACAATTAGAGATGAGGAAAACACATACTACCCTTTGATCATAATCTGACAGGCAAAGAGTGAAGAAAAGCATAACTCTTGTAGCACTGCTAGGCTAATGAATAGCGAATGTTTACTTATAAGGAAACGGTTAATATTACAATTAGAGATAAGGAAAACACATACTACACTTTGATCCCAATCTGACGGCCAAAGAGTGAAGAAAAGCATAACTCGTGTAGCACTGCTCGGCTAATGAATAGCGAATGTTTATTTATAAGGAAACGGATAATATTACAATTAGAGATGAGGAAAACGCATACTACCCTTTGATCCCAATCTGACGGCCAAAGAGTAAAGAAATGCATAACTCGTGTAGCACTGCTCGGCTAATGAATACCGAATGTTTACTTATAAGGAAACTGTTAATATTACAATTAGAGATGAGGAAAACACATACTACCCTTTGATCCCAATCTGACGGCCAAAGAGTGAAGAAAAGCATAACTCGTGTAGCACTGCTCGGCTAATGAATACCGAATGTTTACTTATAAGGAAACGGATAATATTACAATTAGAGATGAGGAAAACACATACTACCCTTTGATCATAATCTGACAGGCAAAGAGTGAAGAAAAGCATAACTCTTGTAGCACTGCTAGGCTAATGAATAGCGAATGTTTACTTATAAGGAAACGGTTAATATTACAATTAGAGATAAGGAAAACACATACTACACTTTGATCCCAATCTGACGGCCAAAGAGTGAAGAAAAGCATAACTCGTGTAGCACTGCTCGGCTAATGAATAGCGAATGTTTATTTATAAGGAAACGGATAATATTACAATTAGAGATGAGGAAAACACATAATACCCTTTGATCATAATCTGACAGGCAAAGAGTGAAGAAAAGCATAACTCGTGTAGCACTGCTCGGCTAATGAATACCGAATGTTTACTTATAAGGAAACTGTTAATATTACAATTAGAGATGAGGAAAACACATACTACCCTTTGATCCCAATCTGACGGCCAAAGAGTGAAGAAAAGCATAACTCGTGTAGCACTGCTCGGCTAATGAATACCGAATGTTTACTTATAAGGAAACGGTTAATGTTACAATTAGAGATGAGGAAAACACATACTACGCTTTGATCCCAATCTGACGGCCAAAGAGTGAAGAAAAGAATAACTCGTGTAGCACTGCTCGGCTAATGAATACCGAATGTTTACTTATAAGGAAACGTTTAATATTACAATTCGAGATTAGGAAAAGACATACTACCCTTTTATCCCAATCTGACTGCCAAAGAGTGAAGAAAAGCATAACTTGTGTAGTACTGCTCGGCTAATGAATACCGAATGCTTACTGATAAGGAAACTGTTAATATTACAATTCGAGATTAGGAAAACACATACTACCCTTTGATCCCAATCTGACGGCCAAAGAATGAAGAAAAGCATAACACTTGTAGCACTGCTCGCCTAATGAATACCGAATGTTTACATATAAGGAAACGGTTATTATTACAATTAGAGATGAGGAAAACACATACTACCCTTTGATCCCAATCTGACTGCCAAAGAGTGAAGAAATGCATAACCCGTGTAGCACTGCTCGGCTAATGAATACCGAATGTTTACTTATAAGGAAACGTTTAATATTACAATTCGAGATTAGGAAAACACATACTACCCTTTGATCCCAATCTGACTGCCAAAGAGTGAAGAAAAGAATAACTCGTGTAGCACTGCTCGGCTAATGAATACCGAATGTTTACTTATAAGGAAACGGTTAATATTACAATTAGATATAAGGAAAACACATACTACACTTTGATCCCAATCTGACGGCCAAAGAGTGAAGAAAAGCATAACTCATGTAGCACTGCTCGGCTAATGAATACCGAATGTTTACTTATAAGGAAACGGTTAATATTACAATTAGAGAGGAGGAAAACACATACTACCCTTTGATCCCAATCTGACGGCCAAAGAGTGAAGAAAAGCATAAATTGTGTAGCACTTCTCGGCTAATGAATACCGAATGTTTACTTATAAGGACACGTTTAATATTACAATTAGAGATGAGGAAAACACATACTACCCTTTGATCCCAATCTGACGGCCAAAGAGTGAAGAAAAGCATAACTCGTGTACCACTGGTCGGTTAATGAATACCGAATGTTTACTTATAAGGAAACGGTTAATATTACAATTAGAGATGAGGAAAACACATACTACCCTTTGATCATAATCTGACGGCCAAAGAGTGAAGAAAAGCATAACTTGTGTAGCACTTCTCGGCTAATGAATACCGAATATTTACTTATAAGGAAACGGTTAATATTACAATTAGAAATTAGGAAAACACATACTACCCTTTGATCCCAATCTGACGGCCAAAGAGTGAAGAAAAGCATAACTCGTGTAGCCCTGCTCGGCTAATGAATACCGAATGTTTACATATAAGGAAACGGTTATTATTACAATTAGAGATGAGGAAAACACATACTACCCTTTGATCCCAATCTGACTGCCAAAGAGTGAAGAAATGCATAACCCGTGTAGCACTGCTCGGCTAATGAATACCGAATGTTTACTTATAAGGAAACGTTTAATATTACAATTCGAGATTAGGAAAACACATACTACCCTTTGATCCCAATCTGACTGCCAAAGAGTGAAGAAAAGAATAACTCGTGTAGCACTGCTCGGCTAATGAATACCGAATGTTTACTTATAAGGAAACGGTTAATATTACAATTAGATATAAGGAAAACACATACTACACTTTGATCCCAATCTGACGGCCAAAGAGTGAAGAAAAGCATAACTCATGTAGCACTGCTCGGCTAATGAATACCGAATGTTTACTTATAAGGAAACGGTTAATATTACAATTAGAGATGAGGAAAACACATACTACCCTTTGATCCCAATCTGACGGCCAAAGAGTGAAGAAAAGCATAAATTGTGTAGCACTTCTCGGCTAATGAATACCGAATGTTTACTTATAAGGACACGTTTAATATTACAATTAGAGATGAGGAAAACACATACTACACTTTGATCCCAATCTGACGGCCAAAGAGTGAAGAAAAGCATAACTCGTGTACCACTGGTCGGTTAATGAATACCGAATGTTTACTTATAAGGAAACGGTTAATATTACAATTAGAAATTAGGAAAACACATACTACCCTTTGATCCCAATCTGACTGCCAAAGAGTGAAGAAAAGAATAACTCGTGTAGCACTGCTCGGCTAATGAATACCGAATGTTTACTTATAAGGAAACGTTTAATATTACAATTCGAGATTAGGAAAACACATACTACCCTTTGATCCCAATCTGACTGCCAAAGAGTGAAGAAAAGAATAACTCGTGTAGCACTGCTCGGCTAATGAATACCGAATGTTTACTTATATGGATACGGTTAATATTACAATTAGAGATGAGGAAAACACATACTACCCTTTGATCCCAATCTGACGGCCAAAGAGTGAAGAAAAGCATAACACGTGTAGCCCTGCTCGGCTAATGAATACCGAATGTTTACTTATAAGGAAACGTTTAATATTACAATTCGAGATTAGGAAAACACATACTACCCTTTGATCCCAATCTGACTGCCAAAGAGTGAAGAAAAGAATAACTCGTGTAGCACTGCTCGGCTAATGAATACCGAATGTTTACTTATAAGGACACGTTTAATATTACAATTCGAGATTAGGAAAACACATACTACCCTTTGATCCCAATCTGACTGCCAAAGAGTGAAGAAAAGAATAACTCGTGTAGCACTGCTCGGCTAATTAATACCGAATGTTTAGTTATATGGATACGGTTAATATTACAATTAGAGATGAGGAAAACACATACTACCCTTTGATCCCAATCTGACGGCCAAAGAGTGAAGAAAAGCATAACTCGTGTAGCCCTGCTCGGCTAATGAATACCGAATGTTTACTTATAAGGAAACGTTTAATATTACAATTCGAGATTAGGAAAACACATAGTACCCTTTGATCCCAATCTGACGGCCAAAGAGTGAAGAAAAGCATAACTCGTGTAGCCCTGCTCGGCTAATGAATACCGAATGTTTACTTATAAGGAAACGTTTAATATTACAATTCGAGATTAGGAAAACACATACTACCCTTTGATCCCAATCTGACTGCCAAAGAGTGAAGAAAAGAATAACTCGTGTAGCACTGCTCGGCTAATGAATACCGAATGTTTACTTATATGGATACGGTTAATATTACAATTAGAGATTAGGAAAACACATACTACCCTTTGATCCCAATCTGACTGCCAAAGAGTGAAGAAAAGAATAACTCGTGTAGCACTGCTCGGCTAATGAATACCGAATGTTTACTTATATGGATACGGTTAATATTACAATTAGAGATTAGGAAAACGCATACTACCCTTTGATCCCAATCTGACTGCCAAAGAGTGAAGAAAAGAATAACTCGTGTAGCACTGCTCGGCTAATGAATACCGAATGTTTACTTATATGGATACGGTTAATATTACAATTAGAGATGAGGAAAACACATACTACCCTTTGATCCCAATCTGACGGCCAAAGAGTGAAGAAAAGAATAACTCGTGTAGCACTGCTCGGCTAATGAATACCGAATGTTTACTTATATGGATACGGTTAATATTACAATTAGAGATTAGGAAAACACATACTACCCTTTGATCCCAATCTGACTGCCAAAGAGTGAAGAAAAGAATAACTCGTGTAGCACTGCTCGGCTAATGAATACCGAATGTTTACTTATATGGATACGGTTAATATTACAATTAGAGATTAGGAAAACACATACTACCCTTTGATCCCAATCTGACTGCCAAAGAGTGAAGAAAAGAATAACTCGTGTAGCACTGCTCGGCTAATGAATACCGAATGTTTACTTATATGGATACGGTTAATATTACAATTAGAGATGAGGAAAACACATACTACCCTTTGATCCCAATCTGACGGCCAAAGAGTGAAGAAAAGCATAACTCGTGTAGCCCTGCTCGGCTAATGAATACCGAATGTTTACTTATAAGGAAACGTTTAATATTACAATTTGAGATTAGGAAAACACATACTACCCTTTGATCCCAATCTGACGGCCAAAGAGTGAAGAAAAGCATAACTCGTGTAGCCCTGCTCGGCTAATGAATACCGAATGTTTACTTATAAGGAAACGTTTAATATTACAATTCGAGATTAGGAAAACACATACTACCCTTTGATCCCAATCTGACTGCCAAAGAGTGAAGAAAAGAATAACTCGTGTAGCACTGCTCGGCTAATGAATACCGAATGTTTACTTATATGGATACGGTTAATATTACAATTAGAGATTAGGAAAACACATACTATCCTTTGATCCCAATCTGACTGCCAAAGAGTGAAGAAAAGAATAACTCGTGTAGCACTGCTCGGCTAATGAATACCGAATGTTTACTTATATGGATACGGTTAATATTACAATTAGAGATTAGGAAAACACATACTACCCTTTGATCCCAATCTGACTGCCAAAGAGTGAAGAAAAGAATAACTCGTGTAGCACTGCTCGGCTAATGAATACCGAATGTTTACTTATATGGATACGGTTAATATTACAATTAGAGATGAGGAAAACACATACTACCCTTTGATCCCAATCTGACGGCCAAAGAGTGAAGAAAAGCATAACTCGTGTAGCCCTGCTCGGCTAATGAATACCGAATGTTTACTTATAAGGAAACGTTTAATATTACAATTAGAGATGAGGAAAACACATACTACCCTTTGATCCCAATCTGACTGCCAAAGAGTGAAGAAAAGAATAACTCGTGTAGCACTGCTTGGCTAATGAATACCGAATGTTTACTTATATGGATACGGTTAATATTACAATTAGAGATGAGGAAAACACATACTACCCTTTGATCCGAATCTGACTGCCAAAGAGTGAAGAAAAGAATAACTCGTGTAGCACTGCTCGGCTAATGAATACCGAATGTTTACTTATATGGATACGGTTAATATTACAATTAGAGATGAGGAAAACACATACTACCCTTTGATCCCAATCTGACGGCCAAAGAGTGAAGAAAAGCATAACTCGTGTAGCCCTGCTCGGCTAATGAATACCGAATGTTTACTTATAAGGAAACGTTTAATATTACAATTCGAGATTAGGAAAACACATAGTACCCTTTGATCCCAATCTGACGGCCAAAGAGTGAAGAAAAGCATAACTCGTGTAGCACTGCTCGGCTAATGAATAGCGAATGTTTACTTATAAGGAAACGTTTAATATTACAATTCGAGATTAGGAAAACACATACTACCCTTTGATCCCAATCTGACTGCCAAAGAGTGAAGAAAAGAATAACTCGTGTAGCACTGCTCGGCTAATGAATACCGAATGTTTACTTATATGGATACGGTTAATATTACAATTAGAGATTAGGAAAACACATACTACCCTTTGATCCCAATCTGACTGCCAAAGAGTGAAGAAAAGAATAACTCGTGTAGCACTGCTCAGCTAATGAATACCGAATGTTTACTTATAAGGAAACGGTTAATATTACAATTCGAGATTAGGAAAACACATACTACCCTTTGATCCCAATCTGACTGCCAAAGAGTGAAGAAAAGAATAACTCGTGTAGCACTGCTCGGCTAATGAATACCGAATGTTTACTTATATGGAAACGGTTAATATTACAATTAGAGATGAGGAAAACACATACTACCCTTTGATCCCAATCTGACGGCCAAAGAGTGAAGAAAAGCATAACTTGTGTAGCACTTCTCGGCTAATGAATACCGAATATTTACTTATAAGGAAACGGTTAATATTACAATTAGAGATTAGGAAAACACATACTACCCTTTGATCCCAATCTGACGGCCAAAGAGTGAAGAAAAGCATAACTCGTGTAGGCACTGCTCGGCTAATGAATACCGAATGTTTACTTATAAGGAAACGGTTAATATTACAATTAGAGATGAGGAAATCACATACTACCCTTTGAACCTAATCTGACGGCCAAAGAGTGAAGAAAAGCATAACTCGTGTAGCCCTGCTCGGCTAATGAATACCGAATGTTTACATATAAGGAAACGGTTAATATTACAATTAGAGATGAGGAAAACACATACTACCCTTTGATCCCAATCTGACGGCCAAAGAGTGAAGAAATGCATAACTCGTGTAGCACTGCTCGGCTAATGAATACCGAATGTTTACTTATAAGGACACGTTTAATATTACAATTCGAGATTAGGAAAACACATACTACCCTTTGATCCCAATCTTACGGCCAAAGAGTGAAGAAAAGCATAACTCGTGTAGCCCTGATCGGCTAATGAATACCGAATGTTTACATATAAGGAAACGGTTAATATTACAATTAGAGATGAGGAAAACACATAGTACCCTTTGATCCCAATCTGACTGCCAAAGAGTGAAGAAAAGAATAACTCGTTTAGCACTGCTCGGCTAATGAATACCGAATGTTTACTTATATGGAAACGGTTAATATTACAATTAGAGATGAGGAAAACACATACTACCCTTTGATCCCAATCTGACGGCCAAAGAGTGAAGAAAAGCATAACTCGTTTAGCACTGCTCGGCTAATGAATACCGAATGTTTACATATAAGGAAACGGTTAATATTACAATTAGAGATGAGGAAAACACATAGTACCCTTTGATCCCAATCTGACTGCCAAAGAGTGAAGAAAAGAATAACTCGTTTAGCACTGCTCGGCTAATGAATACCGAATGTTTACTTATATGGAAACGGTTAATATTACAATTAGAGATGAGGAAATCACATACTACCCTTTGAACCCAATCTGGCGGCCAAAGAGTGAAGAAAAGCATAACTCGTGTAGCCCTGATCGGCTAATGAATACCGAATGTTTACATATAAGGAAACGGTTAATATTACAATTAGAGATGAGGAAAACACATAGTACCCTTTGATCCCAATCTGACTGCCAAAGAGTGAAGAAAAGAATAACTCGTTTAGCACTGCTCGGCTAATGAATACCGAATGTTTACTTATATGGAAACGGTTAATATTACAATTAGAGATGAGGAAAACACATACTGCCTTTTGATCCCAATCTGACGGACAAAGAGTGAAGAAAAGCATAACTCGTGTAGCACTGCTCGGCTAATGATTACCGAATGTTTACTTATAAGGAAACGGTTAATATTACAATTAGAGATGAGGAAAACACATACTACACTTTGATCATAATCTGACTGGCAAAGAGTGAAGAAAAGCATAACTCTTGTAGCACTGCTCGGCGAATGAATACCGAATGTTTACTTATAAGGAAACTGTTAATATTACAATTAGAGATGAGGAAAACACATACTACCCTTTGATCCCAATCCGACCGCCAAAGAGTGAAGAAAAGCATAACTCGTGTAGCACTGCTCGGCTAATGAATACCGAATGTTTACTTATAAGGAAACGTTTAATATTACAATTCGAGATTAGGAAAACACATACTACCCTTTGATCCCAATCTGACGGCCAAAGAGTGAAGAAATGCATAACTCGTGTAGCACTGCTCGGCTAATGAATACCGAATGTTTACTTATAAGGAAACGTTTAATATTACAATTCGAGATTAGAAAAACACATACTATCCTTTGATCCCAATCTGACTGCCAAAGAGTGAAGAAAAGAATAACTCGTGTAGCACTGCTCGGCTAATGAATACCGAATGTTTACTTATAAGGAAACGGTTAATATTACAATTCGAGATTAGGAAAACACATACTACCCTTTGATCCCAATCTGACTGCCAAAGAGTGAAGAAAAGAATAACTCGTGTAGCACTGCTCGGCTAATGAATACCGAATGTTTACTTATATGGAAACGGTTAATATTACAATTCGAGATTAGGAAAACACATACTGCCCTTTGATCCCAATCTGACGGCCATAGAGTGAAGAAATACATAACTCGTGTAGCACTGCTCGGCTAATGAATACCGAATGTTTACTTATAAGGAAACGTTTAATATTACAATTCGAGATTAGAAAAACACATACTATCCTTTGATCCCAATCTGACTGCCAAAGAGTGAAGAAAAGAATAACTCGTGTAGCACTGCTCGGCTAATGAATACCGAATGTTTACTTATAAGGAAACGGTTAATATTACAATTCGAGATTAGGAAAACACATACTACCCTTTGATCCCAATCTGACTGCCAAAGAGTGAAGAAAAGAATAACTCGTGTAGCACTGCTCGGCTAATGAATACCGAATGTTTACTTATAAGGAAACGGTTAATATTACAATTCGAGATTAGGAAAACACATACTACCCTTTGATCCCAATCTGACTGCCAAAGAGTGAAGAAAAGCATAACTCGTGTAGCACTCATCGGCTAATGAATACCGAATGTTTACTTATAAGGAAACGGTTAATGTTACAATTAGAGATGAGGAAAACACATACTACCCTTTGATCATAATCTGACGGCCAAAGAGTGAAGAAAAGCATAACTTGTGTAGCACTTCTCGGCTAATGAATACCGAATATTTACTTATAAGGAAACGGTTAATATTACAATTAGAGATTAGGAAACACATACTACCCTTTGATCCCAATCTGACGGCCAAAGAGTGAAGAAAAGCATAACTCGTGTAGGCACTGCTCGGCTAATGAATACCGAATGTTTACATATAAGGAAACGGTTAATATTACAATTCGAGATTAGGAAAACACATACTACCCTTTGATCCCAATCTGACGGCCAAAGAGTGAAGAAAAGAATAACTCGTGTAGCACTGCTCGGCTAATGAATACCGAATGTTTACTTATATGGAAACGGTTAATATTACAATTAGAGATGAGGAAAACACATACTATCCTTTGATCCCAATCTGACGGCCAAAGCGTGAAGAAAAGCATAACTCGTGTAGCACTGCTCGGCTAATGATTACCGAATGTTTACTTATAAGGAAACGGTTAATATTACAATTAGAGATGAGGAAAACACATACTACACTTTGATCATAATCTGACTGGCAAAGAGTGAAGAAAAGCATAACTCTTGTAGCACTGCTCGGCTAATGAATACCGAATGTTTACTTATAAGGAAACTGTTAATATTACAATTAGAGATGAGGAAAACACATACTACCCTTTGATCCCAATCTGACGGCCAAAGAGTGAAGAAAAGCATATCTCGTGTAGGCACTGCTCGGCTAATGAATACCGAATGTTTACTTATAAGGAAACGGTTTATATTACAATTAGAGATGAGGAAATCACATACTACCCTTTGATCCCAATCTGACGGCCAAAGAGTGAAGAAAAGAATAACTCGTGTAGCACTGCTCGGCTAATGAATACCGAATGTTTACTCATAAGGAAACTGTTAATATTACAATTAGAGATGAGGGAGACACATACTACCCTTTGATCACAATCTGACGGCCAAAGAGTGAAGAAAAGCATAACTTGTGTAGCACTTGTCGGCTAATGAATACCGAATATTTACTTATAAGGAAACGGTTAATATTACAATTAGAGATTAGGAAAACACATACTACCCTTTGATCCCAATCTGACGGCCAAAGAGTGAAGAAAAGCATAACTCGTGTAGGCACTGCTCGGCTAATGAATACCGAATGTTTACTTATAAGGAAACGGTTTATATTACAATTAGAGATGAGGAAATCACATACTACCCTTTGATCCCAATCTGACGGCCAAAGAGTGAAGAAAAGAATAACTCGTGTAGCCCTGATCGGCTAATGAATACCGAATGTTTACATATAAGGAAACGGTTAATATTACAATTAGAGATGAGGAAAACACATACTACCCTTTGATCCCAATCTGACTGCCAAAGAGTGAAGAAATGCATAACTCGTGTAGCACTGCTCGGCTAATGAATACCGAATGTTTACTTATAAGGAAACGTTTAATATTACAATTCGAGATTAGGAAAAGACATACAACGCTTTGATCACAATCTGACTGCCAAAGAGTGAAGAAAAGAATAACTCGTGTAGCACTGCTCGGCTAATGAATACCGAATGTTTACTTATAAGGAAACGGTTAATATTACAATTCGAGATTAGGAAAACACATACTACCCTTTGATCCCAATCTGACTGCCAAAGAGTGTAGAAAAGAATAACTCGTGTAGCACTGCTCGGCTAATGAATACCGAATGTTTACTTATATGGAAACGGTTAATATTACAATTAGAGATGAGGAAAACACATACTACCCTTTGATCCCAATCTGACGGCCATAGAGTGAAGAAAAGCATAACTCTTGTAGCACTCCTCGGCTAATGAATACCGAATGTTTACTTATAAGGAAACGTTTAATATTACAATTCGAGATTAGGAAAACACATACTACCCTTTGATACCAATCTGACGGCCAAAGAGTGAAGAAAAGAATAACTCGTGTAGCACTGCTCGCCTAATGAATACCGAATGTTTACTTATATGGAAACGGTTAATATTACAATTAGAGATGAGGAAAACACATACTACCCTTTGATCATAATCTGACGGCCAAAGAGTGAAGAAAAGCATAACTTGTGTAGCACTTCTCGGCTAATGAATACCGAATATTTACTTATAAGGAAACGGTTAATATTACAATAAGAGATTAGGAAAACACATACTACCCTTTGATCCCAATCTGACGGCCAAAGAGTGAAGAAAAGCATAACTCGTGTAGGCACTGCTCGGCTAATGAATACCGAATGTTTACATATAAGGAAACGGTTAATATTACAATTAGAGATGAGGAAAACACATAGTACCCTTTGATCCCAATCTGACTGCCAAAGAGTGAAGAAAAGAATAACTCGTGTAGCACTGCTCGGCTAATGAATACCGAATGTTTACTTATATGGAAACGGTTAATATTACAATTAGAGATGAGGAAAACACATACTATCCTTTGATCCCAATCTGACGGCCAAAGAGTGAAGAAAAGCATAACTCGTGTACCACTGGTCGGTTAATGTATACCGAATGTTTCCTTATAAGGGAACGTTTATTATTACAATTCGAGATTAGGAAAACACATACTGCCTTTTGATCCCAATCTGACGGACAAAGAGTGAAGAAAAGCATAACTCGTGTAGCACTGCTCGGCTAATGATTACCGAATGTTTACTTATAAGGAAACGGTTAATATTACAATTAGAGATGAGGAAAACACATATTACACTTTGATCATAATCTGACTGGCAAAGAGTGAAGAAAAGCATAACTCTTGTAGCACTGCTCGGCTAATGAATACCGAATGTTTACTTATAAGGAAACTGTTAATATTACAATTAGAGATGAGGAAATCACATACTACCCTTTGATCCCAATCTGACGGCCAAAGAGTGAAGAAAAGCATAACTCGTGTAGGCACTGCTCGGCTAATGAATACCGAATGTTTACTTATAAGGAAACGGTTTATATTACAATTAGAGATGAGGAAATCACATACTACCCTTTGATCCCAATCTGACGGCCAAAGAGTGAAGAAAAGAATAACTCGTGTAGCACTGCTCGCCTAATGAATACCGAATGTTTACTCATAAGGAAACTGTTAATATTACAATTAGAGATGAGGGAGACACATACTACCCTTTGATCACAATCTGACGGCCAAAGAGTGAAGAAAAGCATAACTTGTGTAGCACTTGTCGGCTAATGAATACCGAATATTTACTTATAAGGAAACGGTTAATATTACAATTAGAGATTAGGAAAACACATACTACCCTTTGATCCCAATCTGACGGCCAAAGAGTGAAGAAAAGCATAACTCGTGTAGGCACTGCTCGGCTAATGAATACCGAATGTTTACTTATAAGGAAACGGTTTATATTACAATTAGAGATGAGGAAATCACATACTACCCTTTGATCCCAATCTGACGGCCAAAGAGTGAAGAAAAGAATAACTCGTGTAGCCCTGATCGGCTAATGAATACCGAATGTTTACATATAAGGAAACGGTTAATATTACAATTAGAGATGAGGAAAACACATACTACCCTTTGATCCCAATCTGACTGCCAAAGAGTGAAGAAATGCATAACTCGTGTAGCACTGCTCGGCTAATGAATACCGAATGTTTACTTATAAGGAAACGTTTAATATTACAATTCGAGATTAGGAAAAGACATACAACGCTTTGATCCCAATCTGACTGCCAAAGAGTGAAGAAAAGAATAACTCGTGTAGCACTGCTCGGCTAATGAATACCGAATGTTTACTTATATGGATACGGTTAATATTACAATTAGAGATGAGGAAAACACATACTACCCTTTGATCACAATCTGACGGCCAAAGAGTGAAGAAAAGCATAACTCGTGTAGCACTGCTCGGCTAATGAATACCGAATGTTTACTCATAAGGAGACGGTTAATATTACAATTAGAGATGAGGAAAACACATACTACCCTTTGATCCCAATCTGACGGCCATAGAGTGAAGAAATGCATAACTCGTGGACCACTGGTTGGTTAATGAATACCTAATGTTTACTTATAAGTAAACGGTTAATATTACAATTAGAGATGAGGAAAACACATACTATCCGTTGATCATAATCTGACGGCCAAAGAGTGCAGAAAAGCATAACTTGTGTAGCACTTCTCGGCTAATGAATACCGAATATTTACTTATAAGGAAACGGTTAATATTACAATTCGAGATTAGGAAAACACATACTACCCTTTGATCCGAATCTGACGGCCAAAGTGTGAAGAAAAGCATAACTCGTGTAGGCACTGCTCGGCTAATGAATACCGAATGTTTACTTATAAGGAAACGGTTAATATTACAATTAGAGATGAGGAAATCTCATACTACCCTTTGATCCCAATCTGACGGCCAAAGAGTGAAGAAAAGCATAACTCGTGTAGCCCTGCTCGGCTAATGAATACCGAATGTTTACATATAAGGAAACGGTTAATATTACAATTAGAGATGAGGAAAACACATACTACCCTTTGATCCCAATCTGACGGCCAAATAGTGAAGAAATGCATAACTCGTGTAGCACAGCTCGGCTAATGAATACCGAATGTTTACTTATAAGGACACGTTTAATATTACAATTCGAGATTAGGAAAACACATACTACCCTTTGATCCCAATCTGACGCCCAAAGAGTGAAGAAATACATAACTCGTGTAGCACTGCTCGGCTAATGAATACCGAATATTTACTTATAAGGAAACGTTTAATATTACAATTTGAGATTAGGAAAACACATACTACCCTTTGATCCCAATCTGACGGCCAAAGAGTGAAGAAATGCATAACTCGTGTAGCACTGCTCGGCTAATGAATACCGAATGTTTACTTATAAGGAAACGTTTAATATTACAATTCGAGATTAGAAAAACACATACTACCCTTTGATCCCAATCTGACTGCCAAAGAGTGAAGAAAAGAATAACTCGTGTAGCACTGCTCGGGTAATGAATACCGAATGTTTACTTATAAGGAAACGGTTAATATTACAATTCGAGATTAGGAAAACACATACTACCCTTTTATACCAATCTGACTGCCAAAGAGTGAAGAAAAGAATAACTCGTGTAGCACTGCTCGGCTAATGAATACCGAATGTTTACTTATATGGAAACGGTTAATATTACAATTAGAGATGAGGAAAACACATACTACCCTTTGATCCCAATCTGACGGCCAAAGAGTGAAGAAAAGCATAACTCGTGTAGCACTGGTCGGTTAATGAATACCGAATGTTTACTTATAAGGAAACGGTTAATATTACAATTCGAGATGAGGAAAACACATACTACCCTTTGATCCCAATCTGACGGCCAAAGAGTGAAGAAAAGAAAAACTCGTGTAGCACTGCTCGGCTAATGAATACCGAATGTTTACTTATATGGTAACGGTTAATATTACAATTAGAGATGAGGAAAAGACATACTACCCTTTGATCCCAATCTGACGGCCAAAGAGTGAAGAAAAGAATAACTCGTGTACCACTGGTCGGTTAATGAATACCGAATGTTTACTTATAAGGACACGTTTAATATTACAATTCGAGATTAGGAAAACACATACTACCCTTTGATCCCAATCTGACGGACAAAGAGTGAAGAAAAGCATAACTCGTGTAGCACTGCTCGGCTAATGAATACCGAATGTTTACTTATAAGGAAACTGTTAATATTACAATTAGAGATGAGGAAAAAACATACTACACTTTGATTATAATCTGACGGGCAAAGAGTGAAGAAAAGCATAACTCTTGTAGCACTGCTCGGCTAATGAATACCGAATGTTTACTTATAAGGAAACTGTTAATATTACAATTAGAGATGAGGAAAACACATACTACCCTTTGATCACAATCTGACGGCCAAAGAGTGAAGAAAAGCATAACTTGTGTAGCACTTGTCGGCTAATGAATACCGAATATTTACTTATAAGGAAACGGTTAATATTACAATTAGAGATGAGGAAAACACATACTACCCTTTGATCCCAGTCTGACGGCCAAAGAGTGAAGAAATGCATAACTCGTGTAGCACTCCTCGGCTAATGAATACCGAATGTTTACTTATAAGGAAACGTTAATATTACAATTCGAGATTAGGAAAACACATACTACCCTTTTATCCCAATCTGACGCCCAAAGAGTGAAGAAAAGCATAACTCGTTTAGCACTGCTCGGCTAATGAATACCGAATGTTTACTCATAAGGAAACGGTTAATATTACAATTAGAGATGAGGAAAACACATACTACCCTTTGATCCTAATCTGACAGCCAAAGAGTGAAGAAAAGCATAACTCGTGTAGCCCTGCTCGGCTAATGAATACCGAATGTTTACATATAAGGAAACGGTTAATATTACAATTAGAGATGAGGAAAACACATACTACCCTTTGATCCCAATCTGACCGCCAAAGTGTGAAGAAAAGCATAACTCGTGTAGGCATTGCTCGGCTAATGAATACCGAATGTTTACTTATAAGGAAACGGTTAATATTACAATTAGAGATGAGGAAATCACATACTACCCTTTGATCCCAATCTGACGGCCAAAGAGTGAAGAAAAGCATAACTCGTGTAGCCCTGCTCGGCTAATGAATACCGAATGTTTACTTATAAGGACACGTTTAATATTACAATTCGAGATTAGGAAAACACATACTACCCTTTGATCCCAATCTGACGCCCAAAGAGTGAAGAAAAGCATAACTCGTGTAGCCCTGCTCGGCTAATGAATACCGAATGTTTACATATAAGGAAACGGTTAATATTACAATTAGAGATGAGGAAAACACATACTACCCTTTGATCCCAATCTGACGGCCAAATAGTGAAGAAATGCATAACTCGTGTAGCACAGCTCGGCTAATGAATACCGAATGTTTACTTATAAGGACACGTTTAATATTACAATTCGAGATTAGGAAAACACATACTACCCTTTGATCCCAATCTGACGCCCAAAGAGTGAAGAAATACATAACTCGTGTAGCACTGCTCGGCTAATGAATACCGAATGTTTACTTATAAGGAAACGTTTAATATTACAATTCGAGATTAGAAAAACAGATACTACCCTTTGATCCCAATCTGACTGCCAAAGAGTGAAGAAAAGAATAACTCGTGTAGCACTGCTCGGCTAATGAATACCGAATGTTTACTTATAAGGAAACGGTTAATATTACAATTCGAGATTAGGAAAACACATACTACCCTTTTATCCCAATCTGACTGCCAAAGAGTGAAGAAAAGAATAACTCGTGTAGCACTGCTCGGCTAATGAATACCGAATGTTTACTTATATGGAAACGGTTAATATTACAATTAGAGATGAGGAAAACACATACTACCCTTTGATGCCAATCTGACGGCCAAAGAGTGAAGAAAAGCATAACTCGTGTAGCACTGGTCGGTTAATGAATACCGAATGTTTACTTATAAGGAAACGGTTAATATTACAATTAGAGATGAGGAAAACACATACTACCCTTTGATCATAATCTGACGGCCAAAGAGTGAAGAAAAGCATAACTCGTGTAGGCACTGCTCGGCTAATGAATACCGAATGTTTACTTATAAGGAAACGGTTAATATTACAATTAGAGATGAGGAAATCACATACTACCCTTTGAACCCAATCTGACGGCCAAAGAGTGAAGAAAAGCATAACTCGTGTAGCCCTGCTCGGCTAATGAATACCGAATGTTTACATATAAGGAAACGGTTAATATTACAATTAGAGATGAGGAAAACACATACTACCCTTTGATCCCAATCTTACGGCCAAAGAGTGAAGAAATGCATAACTCGTGTAGCACTGCTCGGCTAATGAATACCGAATGTTTACTTATAAGGACACGTTTAATATTACAATTCGAGATTAGGAAAACACATACTACCCTTTGATCATAATCTGACGGCCAAAGAGTGAAGAAAAGCATAACTCGTGTAGGCACTGCTCGGCTAATGAATACCGAATGTTTACTTATAAGGAAACGGTTAATATTACAATTAGAGATGAGGAAATCACATACTACCCTTTGAACCCAATCTGACGGCCAAAGAGTGAAGAAAAGCATAACTCGTGTAGCCCTGCTCGGCTAATGAATACCGAATGTTTACATATAAGGAAACGGTTAATATTACAATTAGAGATGAGGAAAACACATACTACCCTTTGATCCCAATCTGACGGCCAAAGAGTGAAGAAATGCATAACTCGTGTAGCACTGCTCGGCTAATGAATACCGAATGTTTACTTATAAGGACACGTTTAATATTACAATTCGAGATTAGGAAAACACATACTACCCTTTGATCCCATTCTGACGGCCAAAGAGTGAAGAAAAGCATAACTCGTGTAGCCCTGCTCGGCTAATGAATACCGAATGTTTACATATAAGGAAAGGGTTAATATTACAATTAGAGATGAGGAAATCACATACTACCCTTTGAACCCAATCTGACGGCCAAAGAGTGAAGAAATGCATAACTCGTGTAGCCCTGCTCGGCTAATGAATACCGAATGTTTACATATAAGGAAACGGTGAATATTACAATTAGAGATGAGGAAAACACATACTACCCTTTGATCCCAATCTGACGGCCAAAGAGTGAAGAAATGCATAACTCGTGTAGCACTGCTCGGCTAATGAATACCGAATGTTTACTTATAAGGACACGTTTAATATTACAATTCGAGATTAGGAAAACACATACTACCCTTTGATCCCATTCTGACGGCCAAAGAGTGAAGAAAAGCATAACTCGTGTAGCCCTGCTCGGCTAATGAATACCGAATGTTTACTTATAAGGAAACGGTTAATATTACAATTAGAGATGAGGAAATCACATACTACCCTTTGAACCCAATCTGACGGCCAAAGAGTGAAGAAAAGCATAACTCGTGTAGCCCTGCTCGGCTAATGAATACCGAATGTTTACATATAAGGAAACGGTTAATATTACAATTAGAGATGAGGAAAACACATACTACCCTTTGATCCCAATCTGACGGCCAAAGTGTGAAGAAAAGCATAACTCGTGTAGTACTGCTCGGCTAATGAATACCGAATGTTTACTTATATGGAAACGGTTAATATTACAATTAGAGATGAGGAAAACACATACTACCCTTTGATGCCAATCTGACGGCCAAAGAGTGAAGAAAAGCATAACTCGTGTACCACTGGTCGGTTAATGAATACCGAATGTTTACTCATCAGAAAACGGTTAATATTACAATTAGAGATGAGGAAATCACATACTACCCTTTGAACCCATTCTGACGGCCAAAGAGTGAAGAAAAGCATAACTCGTGTAGCCCTGCTCGGCTAATGAATACCGAATGTTTACTTATAAGGAAACGGTTAATATTACAATTAGAGATGAGGAAATCACATACTACCCTTTGAACCCAATCTGACGGCCAAAGAGTGAAGAAAAGCATAACTCGTGTAGCCCTGCTCGGCTAATGAATACCGAATGTTTACATATAAGGAAACGGTTAATATTACAATTAGAGATGAGGAAAACACATACTACCCTTTGATCCCAATCTGACGGCCAAAGAGTGAAGAAATGCATAACTCGTGTAGCACTGCTCGGCTAATGAATACCGAATGTTTACTTATAAGGACACGTTTAATATTACAATTCGAGATTAGGAAAACACATACTACCCTTTGATCCCATTCTGACGGCCAAAGAGTGAAGAAAAGCATAACTCGTGTAGCCCTGCTCGGCTAATGAATACCGAATGTTTACTTATAAGGAAACGGTTAATATTACAATTAGAGATGAGGAAAACACATACTACCCTTTGATCCCAATCTGACGGCCAAAGAGTGAAGAAAAGCATAACTCGTGTAGCACTGCTCGGCTAATGAATAGCGAATGTTTCCTTATAAGGAAACGTTTATTATTACAATTCGAGATTAGGAAAACACATACTGCCTTTTGATCCCAATCTGACGGACAAAGAGTGAAGAAAAGCATAACTCGTGTAGCACTGCTCGGCTAATGAATACCGAATGTTTACTTATAAGGAAACTGTTAATATTACAATTCGAGATTAGGAAAACACATACTACCCTTTTATCCCAATCTGACAGCCAAAGAGTGAAGAAAAGCATAACTCGTGTAGCCCTGCTCGGCTAATGAATCCCGAATGTTTACTTATAAGGAAACGTTTAATATTACAATTAGAGATGAGGAAAACACATACTACCCTTTGATCCCAATCTGACGGCCAAAGAGTGAAGAAAAGAATAACTCGTGTAGCACTGCTCGGCTAATGAATACCGAATGTTTACTTATAAGGAAACGTTTAATATTACAATTCGAGATTAGGAAAACACATACTACCCTTTTATCCCAATCTGACTGCCAAAGAGTGAAGAAAAGCATAACTCGTGTAGCCCTGCTCGGCTAATGAAAACCGAATGTTTACTCATAAGGAAACGGTTAATATTACAATTAGAGATGAGGAAAACACATACTACCCTTTGATCACAATCTGACGGCCAAAGAGTGAAGAAATGCATAACTCGTGTATCACTGCTCGGCTAATGAATACCGAATGTTTACTTATAAGGAAACGTTTAATATTACAATTCGAGATTAGGAAAACACATACTACCCTTTGATCCCAATCTGACTGCCAAAGAGTGAAGAAAAGAATAACTCGTGTAGCACTGCACGGCTAATGAAAACCGAATGTTTACTTATAAGGAAACGGTTAATATTACAATTAGAGATGAGGAAAACACATACTAACCTTTGATCCCAATCTTACGGCCAAAGAGTGAAGAAATGCATAACTCTTGTAGCACTGCTCGGTTAATGAATACCGAATATTTCCTTATAAGGAAACGGTTAATATTACAATTAGAGATGAGGAAAACCCATACTACCCTTTGATCCCAATCTGACGGCCAAAGACTGAAGCAAAGGAAAACTAGTTTAGCACTGCTCGTCTAATGAATAACGAATATTTCCTTATAAGAAAACGGTTAATATTTCCATTGCAATTTCCAAAAGTACTGAATGAATTTCTAATTCTTTAAATATATGGGTAGCTTATGTTTCGACTCAATTCAATTCATGTTCAGTAAATCATTATTCATTATTTCTTTTGATTTACATTTACCAATGCTTTCACTTGAGAAAATGGACGAAGATTTTTATTAGGAAAATGAATTCAATGAACACATTGAATGAACACATACATTGGACACATTCATTGAACACATTGAATGAACACATTCATTGAACACATTCATTGAACACATTCATTGAACACATTCATTGAACACATTCGGCCGAAAGAGATTTTCTACGGGAACATTTCTCATTAACAGTATCATTTTTTTAATGTTAAATAAAATTGAATATTTTAATGTGTTTCCGTATTCTTCTGAATCATTCAGTGTTTCCTTCTGCTACTCAAATGGTTCTATAAATGATACCATAATTATTTAAACATAAAATCAACAAAGTTTAAGATATCACATTTGTAATTCTTTTTTTAAAAAAATCTACTTAAATAGTAGAGTAGAGGCGGTTCTTTAGTCTTGGTTGGCATCCACTCTAGAAGAAGAACAACTGAATTCAAAAAATGAGCAAGGCTGTTTGGAGATTTTGTTGCACACTGTACACCAGTTTTCTGTTATCAGTTGCCCCGAAAGGTGTAGCTGGTTGTACACAAGCCTTCACCACTATAGTCCATCATATTGGTTTGGGTCGTCTAGCGGTTTGGTTCTTAGAACTGAACTCTTCTGTTCTCATACGTCGAAATCGATGAGAAAATGCTCACATGTTTGATTAGATTTTTTCCTCTTGGTTGGTGCTTTTAGTCCCGACGTATTTTAATAAATAAATGCCAGTAAAGATTAAAGAATGACTCACCAAAATTAATATCTCATCTAAAACATTCAGTCAATAACTCGTATTATTTAAATATTTCTGTTAAATCTGAGGATCCTGGACTCAATTTGCTGCAATATAACATTTCTAACATTTGAAATTTTAATTAAAAATGACAACTTACCCACTTAAAGATTTTGTAAATATTCCCATCGCCAGTCCTTATTGGAATTAAAGTTGTTTTCTTTTTGCTGATGGTTGAGCTAATCCTTAATAAAGTTTTCCCTCGCCTGAGATTCGATGACGCAGATAATCTTGATCGTGCACTTAACACAGTTTCATGATCTCGGAAAGACACAACACAAGAAAATATCCAGAATGCTTCTGTAGTCCCCAACCAGAAAGATCATCGTTAAAAACGTCTCAATTTTTGGAAATATTTCGTCATTGAAAAGAAGGCAGAATTATTTTCAAAAATTGAAAATTTTTTACTACAGATGCCAAAAGAAAGCTTTATTTTTTTACTGTTTCGCCTTTTGGATAATAATCGATGTCCGTGATTGTTTTGAAAAAGAATGAAAATAATAGGATTACACATTTACAATCCATTGGATTTGAAACTGGACGCGTTTAGGGTTCAATTTTGTGTTCGTTTGTAACCAATTTTTCAATCTTTTCGACACCCGCTTGGTTATCGCAAAACAATTTTTTTAACAATTTTTTGAAACGATGACCTTCGCAGTAAGAATTTCTTCTGCGAATTGTCAACAAAAAATGCTGCTAACGGCTACAACATAATCGATATTTTCCTAAATAAGGTGATTTCATTAAACGAAAAAGAAAACTGTCAGAAAAAGATCGAATAGTCTTGTTCTGACAGTCTATTTCAGTTTTCTAAACGTAATTCAGCTGAGAAGGATTTAATGTCGTCTGCTGAAGAGAAGGGCGTCGAATGGCGGCGACGCGCGAACGAAGTTGACTTGCCCGAACAGATAAAATGGTTTTCTTGGTGAGTCGACGATTTGTTTGGCAATTTTGACACCGAAACATAAATTGTTGTTGTTGTTGTTGTTGCTTGGTGGTGGTGATGGTGGTGAGAAGAATTGGGTCGGGGTGGAGGGTTAATTGTTGTTGATAAAAGAATGGGACTCAAATGACGAGTTCGGATTAAAGAAATGGCACAGAAAGAAAGAAAGAAAGAAAGAAAGAAAGAAAGAGAGGAAGAGAGAGAGGAAGAGAGATACAGAGAAAAAGAAAGAGTGAGAAAGAGAGAGAGAGAGAGAAAGACAGACAGAGAGAAAGAGAGAGCGAGAGGATGAGAGAGAGCGAAGACTTATATATATATTGATGTATATATTTTTATAGATAGGCAAGAATAGATATATCATGTATGTTTTGTTAGAAGAATCGGAGAGAGAGAGAGAGAGAGAGAGTGAGAGAGAGAGAAAAAAAGTGAGGGAGAGTTAAAAAGAAAAAGAAATAAAAATTATGAGTTTTCCCAAACAAAGAAATACGAAATCGTGTGAGAGAGAGAAAGAGAGAGAGAGAGAGTGAGTGAAAGAGAGAGAGAGAGAGAGAAAGACAGACAGACATAGAGAGAGAGAGAGAAAGAGAAAGAGAGAGAGCTAAGAATTATATATTCATGCATATATTTTCATAAATAGGCGAGAACAGATGTATGTTTTGTTAGAAGAATCAGAGAGAGAGAGAGAAAGAGTGTGTGTGAGATAGAGAGATAAAATGAGAGAAAAAGAGAGGGAGAGTTAAAAGAAAAAGAAAGAAAAATTATGAGTTTTCCCAAACAAAGAAATAAGAAATTGTGTGACAGAAAGAAAAGAAAAAGAAAAAGAAAAAGAAAAAGAAAAAGAAAACAATGATAAAACGAATAAAAACAAATGCTTAATTGGAAGAAGGAAGTTTCGTGAGAGGCAGAAAAAATGAAAGAGAGATCAGCGATCATGAGGTGATGGGTTGATTTTACTTAGTGGCATATCAACTCTTTTAAGACATTTTTTTATGTTTATACGTTCTTTTTATAGATACAAATATTTAATTAAATGCTCTGTTTATAATAAACACTAAACAGTATTAACAACATTTACCGACCTGAATGTCCGAGAAATTTTCATAGAAAATATGCGTCCTCTGACAGAAATCGAAACTGTATCCTATACGGAACCGTCATATAGCCTGACGTGCTTTTACCGATTGAGTCACAGAGGAGTATTTCAGTTAGCAAGGTCGATTTTACTGTTTTTAAACCACAATTCTCCATGATTTTCTCTCATACATTCATATCTGCTCGATGCGTATCCAAATGTAAACAAATGATTTCTTTGGATTATTTAATGCCGAAATCTAAATATTCTTTGCGTAATTTTATGCTTTTAACTATAGATATTTTGTACATAAATTTATACTTTCATGGTAAGTGCATGTTTTTTAGATGTATAATTTGTAGATTTTAAAATGCATTGTTGGTATTTCTTTTTAAAAGTATTGTTGGTAATTTTACTATAAAAATGTATTTTTATATCTTTTTTTAGTGTTTCATTGATTGTCATTTTGCTATAAATGTATGGTTCCAACAGTTAAGCATGGTGGGGATCTTTTTTGTGGGTGGTGTTTGTGAAAAGAAAGGACTAGAGATTTGATTCTGGTTAAGGGAATCATAAAAAAGAAAAAAAATATCATTCCATTTTGCAAAGACATGCTATAACATCTGGTTTACGTATAACTGGGAAAACTTCACATTTCAACAATCCAAAACGCTTTTGTAAAAAAAAAAAAAAAAAAAAAAAAAAAATTCTACCTCAAGTAAAAAAAAAAAAGATGAAATTTTAGAAATTATGACTTGGTTCCTTCAGTCTCCTGACATCTCTCTCATTGAATTAATATGCGATGTATTGGACTAGAGAGTGCGACAAGAATATCCAAAGCGTGAGAGTGAGCGTTTTCAGTGTTTGAAGAATACCGTCTATTTTCTTTCAAAAACTGTTAAAAGAATGTCAAGAATTAGTAAACCATTAATTAAGGCATTTGGTGTTTTTATTGATGAAAACAAAATATGATGCTGTTATATGTTAATGTTTATATAGTTAAGTGCTTATTTTTGTCAAAATAAAAGTAAATACACTGTAGTTACTGTCATTTTATCGTTTACTTTAAAAATACAAAATATCTCATTTTAATGTTGTTTTTTGTTTTAAGAAATGCATTCCAGAGTGGTCCCAAACCTTTTGCATGTGCTGTATATATAAAGTGGACACTGAGGTCAATACCGAGTGGCGACAGTCAATTTCATGTTTGAACGCAATCTTGAGGCCATGATTGATCCCAGGGTCCATTTTTATAGTATATACAATTGCAAGCCTGTGGAAAACTAAACTAATCAGAAATTACGTGTGGGTGTTATATACGCATCTGTGTGCGCATGTATGTATGTGCATGTGTGTGTCTATGGTGTATATATATTAGCATGCATGTGTGTATGTATACATATATATTTATGTGTGTATTGTTTATATATGTATGTGTGCGTGTGCGTATGAGTTTGTGGTGTGTGTGTTTGTGTATCTGTGCTTTTTTTGTGTCGGAGGGTGTTCTCTTTATTCATATTTTTTCTATTTGCTGTCCATTTGTAATCCTTCTGTCTAATTAAAATTCCCACCTAGTCAGATAAGCAGACTTTGGAACCAACACCCCCCCCCCCGCCCACAACCGCACTTCACCACCGCACTCCTCTGCCTGTTGCATTCCTACAAGACCTACCGATTGCAAGATCCAATTTCACTGCCTTTGTCGGCAGAAACTAATGAACCTTTAGAGTAACCGATAATTATTTCTCGTCAAGCAACGTCACGATCGTGTTTTTATTTCACAGGAAACAATTTGGCCAGGAAGAATTAAATTTAGGACAACCTTAAACTAACTACGACAGAAATATGAAATCCGACCGTGTTACCTTTTTAAACAAATTGCATTTTTAGACTCCGATATATTTTCGTACACTTGCT
Organism: Acanthosepion lycidas; assembly: GCA_963932145.1. Classification (NCBI taxonomy): domain Eukaryota; kingdom Metazoa; phylum Mollusca; class Cephalopoda; order Sepiida; family Sepiidae; genus Acanthosepion; species Acanthosepion lycidas. The sequence goes on from OZ010611.1 coordinate 73,023,321, forward strand.
TCTTTTTATTTCTTTTTTTCTTTTTTTCTTTCTCTGTGAGTTTTTTTTTTATCATTTCACCGCAAGCAGGGTAATAACAGCACTAAAAAGGAAAGGGTTACCGAGTGTGAGAGAATATGAGAAAAACAAAACGTTTAAATGCAAAATTCCTGTTCTTTTATTGCTCTCTACTCTAATAGTAGATAAAATAATAAAAGAAGAGGAATTAAGGAGACAGAAGATAACGACTGCTATTCCATGTAAATTTTTGAAGATCAAAATTGATTGGAAAGCAAGAAGCCGAAAGTAAGTTCCACAAGCGAGAAGTGCGAAAGAACAGACTTAGCATAGACCTGAATAGTTACTCGTCATTTCAACATACCGCCAATCTAGCACTGCACTTACATTCATAAAGTCGAGGTAACAAAGCAGAAACCTCACCAGAACAATTGCTATGAAAATATTTATAGAAAACGCCCTGGGACACTGCGGTGGGACACTGCGGTGGGACACTACGGTGGGACACTGACTGAGGCCCAGATAGTTAGGACAAATAACATTGCAGATTCTTTATTGCTAAATACATAGCAGTGTACAGTCATGCAGAATGCGTTTTTTGATAGTAACATCATTTTTTCGTTGTTAATTTCATGGTAATGTACTTATCTCCATCCAATTTTATAAACCTTTTGATTGATGAGTACGTATTCGCGTTGTAACGATGACTTCAGGATGCGAATTTGTTAACGTTTTAAAAACTCACACACACTGAAGGGAAAACTTAAATTAAATTAAATTAAAGATATATATATATATATATATATATATATATATATATATATATATATATATATATATATATATATATCTTTCATTGAATATAGCCGACAAGGAAGAATTTAATTTAATTAATTTTTTATTAAGTCTGCCCGGCGTCCTAACATTTTTCTGTTTTGTAGGAGTTAAATAATATAAAAACTGTTCATAATTTTTTATTGTCCCAAGTGCTTTCGGACATTTCTATAGCCATTTTCAAAGTTTTTTTTTTGTTTTTTTTTTGTCTCTGTTGTTATTTTTTCCTCATGTTTTGACTGTTACGTTGTAAATTATATTTCTGTTGTTTTTTAAAAAGATGCTTTCATTCCAAGCTCTCGCGTGCCGCGCGCAACTGGAATACGCATGAGTATCTTTCTATTTTTTATTTTTTATTTTTAAAGAAGTTTCAACAATCCATTTCCGCGATTAAATAATGAGAGAATTGTTTGATATATAGAGCTTTTCAATAGCAAGATGTTTCTGATATTGTGATTTATATAGAATTCTTATATTTACAACTAGAATTTTCTTTAAGTGCTCTTGTAAATTATAGATTAATAAACGTTTTTTATGGCACTGTATTCAGATAAGTGTCACTTAAGGCCTCTACTCAAGGAGGTGCTACTGTGGCCGATATAGGTATTTGATTTTTGTTGAGGGCATTGAAATTGATACACTGTATTGGTTAGCGCTAGTTAAGATTTAATGAGGTTATTTTGATTAGTGACCACAAGTTTTGCCGTCTTCCATTTCATGTAACATTTTTAAAATTTAATTCATGAGGAATAAACAATGAAGTGGGATTTACTCTTCTGAGAAATGTTGTTATTGGTTACAGGGTTCACTGTGGAAACAATATTGTTTATTCCTCATCTCGTTGAAAAAGGACACACGTGTGTCTGAAAATTCCAACTTTAAATCTTTCTTTTCGTGCTTCAATTTAGTCGAAGGCTAATATATAATAAATATCATCAATTTTATTGCCAATATTTTTATCATTTTGTTGACTTTTTATTCTTCAAATTTTATTAACTGGCCCATCAAATCTAGATATTATAAGAAGCACATATGTGTGCCGTCTTTCGTTTTAATTATATATATACATATATATATATATATATATATATATATATATATATATATATATATATATATATATATATACATATATATATATATATATATATACATATATATATATATATATATATATATATATATATATATATATATATATACATATATATATATATATATATATACATATATATATATATATATATATATATATATATATATATATATAAAACTACAACACATTTCAAATTCAGTATTTAATCTCCTTTGAAGTGACCCCCTTCTGGAGCAAAGCGACGTTTTCATTGATAGAAGCATTCCTAGCGCTAATTTTTGGAGGTGGCTAGTAGCTGTTCCTCAGATATCCTTGATGTCTTGAAATCTTGTTTCTTTCGATTGGAATTTTATTTTTGAAAAGGGGAAAACAGTCACAAGGAGCAAAATCTCCGGAATATAATAATTTTCAGACATAGGGAATATTGTTGGTCAAAAACTGCTGCACAAAATGCGCTGAGTGGGCCGGAGCGCTAACATGGTAGAGTTGCCACTCACCCTGACGAATGCAATTCTGTCCTGCATCCTGCAAACATCGCCTCACGTCTGAGTAGTACTCCTTGTTTACTGTCTGACGAGGTGGAGTACACCTCATCATGCCTTTGTAGTCGAAGAGAACTTCAACGTAGTATTCACGTTGCTTCGACTCATTCGTGCTTTCTTCAGTTTAGGAGAGGTTGGGGGACTTTTACTGCGAAAACTGAGACTTGGTTTCGGGGTCATACCCATAGAGTCACGATTTGTCACCTGTTATGACCGTTTTCAAAACGTTTTCTGTGGTGTGACAAGATGAACACACCCTACACACTATCCACCCCAACACAAGAACATACATACACGCAACATCCCTGTCTATTTTACTAAGAGAATCATTATTATTATTGCTACTATTATTATTATAATTATTATTAAGGCGATAAGCCGCTATTCCTACCCACCCACGCGCACACACACACGAGCACACACGCGCGCACACATCAACACACTAAAATTCTTACAAAATAAACTTTAATACATTTAAATACACATAGATGCCCATTTAGAATTCTTTTTTAATTTGCCATCATCATTATTATTAGTAGTAAAAGTATCGTTTTATTTGATGACACATTATCCTCCTCATTCCGACATAGTAGGAAACACTAAAGCTATTTCTGGACACACACACACACACACATACACCCCCCACACACACACCGACACACACACACATACATACATACATATATATATATATATATATATATATATATATATATATATATATATACACACACACACACACACACACACAGACATACATAAATTTAAATGTAAATTGAACTTTTTGGAATTGCCACCAAGCTCCAATAAAATTAGGCACATCCACTTTTTCGCTAAAATATGCATAGCATCAGGGAAAAGGCCCCAAACTTGTTAAAAACAAAGTTTTATCGTCAAAATGTTTGTTATTATTAAGAGGAAAGATGAAAGTATTTTTTTAATTATTTTATCAACTTTTTTTTTTATCATTTCTAGCACCTGGGAAATTTTAGTTAAAAATTTTGTCTTTTTGCGTCAGTGGTGAGTCAAAGATTATTATGGGAATTTGAAAAAATCAAATAAATGTCGTAGTGTAATGAAATTTTCAGGACTTATTTACATATGAATGAAATTATTTTGTAAATTTACTTTTTAGAAAATCTTGAAAAAATATGATTTTTACATCTTTTAGCCCCACTTATTTAATTTTAGGAATTTTCCAGAAATTAAAATATCAACCGCTTCATATTTATACTAGTTAAAAGCAGAAGTCCTTGGAGAATTAAAATCATCAATTTGTTTTTGTCAAACAGAAACACCACATAAAATAAAATGAGGACATTATTTAATTAGAAACGCTTTTAATTGCTTTTATAAATAAAATATAAGGAAACTACTGTCTTAAGAAGAACAAAAATTCGATGAATAATGATTTTTTACAAGAAATGTTTTAATTTTTTTAATTGTTTTAACTTTAATTGTAATAATTTAAACACATGTACACATCAAGTGCTCAAGACCAGCTGCAATCTTCAGCTGAGCGCCGGACTTCAACAACAAATTTTCGGTCCATTAAGCTCAGTACTTCTCCACATGTTGAGCTCGCAAAAGCTGGATGATGTCACATTGCAACCGGTCTAAATTTATAAAGTTTTAAATATTTCAAAAGTCTGTATTAATATCATCCTTTTAGATATGCGATATTATCAGAAAATAAGAGCGATGACTACAGTAAATTTAAAGTCAACATTCCTAAAATTAAATTACGGAGAATATTTTCCAACATTTTTAAGATTACTGAGTACTTAAAAATTATATAAAAAGGTGCTTACGTCATTCTCTTATATTATCTTTTACAGATAAAGTCTCCGTAGAACAACAATCTATTATCACCTCATCAAACACGTAAACATGTCTACTGTTTGTTAAAAACACAGCTACTTCTTGCTAAAAAATGCATTTCTGCGATATTTCAAATTTAAAATAAATAATATTTATTTCAAATCAGATTAATTATACTTTAAATAAGTTTCAACAAAGTATATTTTATTATTATACTATTTTTTAATAAAGAGAATTGCATTACGATGAAAGATGACTAAAAAAGTGTACTAATCAGCTATTTGAACAAAAAATTCTTTCTCATCAATTTAAATTAGTTTTTGAAATTCAGAAAAGAATTTTACTTATTGTAAATATTAAATTTAATCTATTAGCTTGAAATTAAAACTAAAATAAAAAAAGATTTTTCATTTTTAAAAATGCATTTAAAACCTTAGGTATCGTGTTTTTTTGTGGAGATACGTAATAAAATGTATTTCTGACACTCGAATTACTTGATGCATTGTTGTTAATAGGTAAACTCGCTGAACTATGATACTCCCAAATTTATGGCAACAAAATTTTATGATCACCAATTTTTGGTACAAAAAATAATCAACCAATAAGATTGCATTTTACACTGATAGGTATCTGAGCCCCATTTTTGTATAAAACGGAAAAAATTCTCCAACTTCAGTTAGATACAATACATATCATGGCAGAGCCACGCGTCTGTCCATTTCAATTTAACTTTTGAAAATCATAGAATTGTGAAACTGGTGAAGTTACTCTAAATAAATATTCTTAAAGACTCAAGTAGCATTTTTCATTTTCTTTTCCCTATATTTTCACCCATGTGTGTGCGTGTATATATATATATATATATATATATATATATATATATATATATATATATATAAAAGTAAACTGACGATTGCGTCTAGCATGAAACAGACTGTCGCCTCTAAGTGTTGACTTCTATGTTCACTTTTATATTTACACACACTCTATCTCTGATATTGAGCACTTTATTCCATAAATATAGCACACCTTAAGACTATATTTCGTCATATATATATATGTGTATGTGTGAAAGTAAGGTTATATATATATATATATATATATATATATATATATATATATATGTATATATATATGTGTGTGTGTGTGTGTGTGTGTGTGTGTGTGTGTGTGAAAATATTATAGAAAATAGGAAAGAAACTGGTTTGGTAAATAATCCAAAGTTCCTTAGTATCTTCTTTGTTATTATTTTTTTAAAATAGTGCTCGATACGAAAGTAGAGCATAAATATAATTATTTATTTAAAAATATGATTCCAACACGCTACATAAGAGGTCTCATGTTTCAAAACAAGAGCCGAAAACTTCAAAATAATTAGGTATGTTCATGAGATCGCTAAAAAAATAGCATACCATGCATAAAAAAGGCCTTAAACTTGATTAAAATAATTTTTTATCGTCTAAATGTTAATGTTATTATCAAGAGGAATGATCGAAGTATTTTTTGAATATTTTTTTTAGATTTTTTAATAATTTCTAGCACGTCCAAAATTTTCGTTAAAAATCTTCAATTTTTTTGAATTGGAAAAATTGACAGAAAATCGATAATCTCCCATTTTTTTAACTTTTGTTTACAAAAGTGAATGTTGCCGTTTAAAATTTATTAAAAAATCAATTATGATGTTTTTTTTAAAAAATTAGAAATTATAAAGTTTATTTAATATATTTTAAAACAAAGATTGCTTATTTTCTGTGATGAAAACATGTTTTTTCAAATGGGAGATAGCCGGTCTGAACTGCGGTGTTGAGTGACAAATGACAAGTGCCTGTTTTTCATCACGCACTGACATATTACGTGCGAAAATTTATAGTACAGAAGGTCATAAGTGACAATTTATCTTTACGTTAACAACTTATTTACCTCGTTAGTAAAGGCCGATAACACTGCCGTACAAATCAAGTCACGTGATGTTTTTATTGTATCATGTTTCTTCCGGGCCCCCGTACATTTGATTTAACCTTTTTTTTCCCTCACATAGGGTAAAGAACAGTAAGATTTACTCTCAATGGTGTTTCGTCGACTGTAAAACCCTTGTGCTATTTATAATCTGGACAGATACAGGCCCCTAAAAAAAAGCATTATATACAGGATTCAACGGTACAATTAATTTTAGAATATTCAACAACTTTTAGTAACTTTATGTAAAAATAATAAAATAATTTATTAAATAACAATTAATTCATTTAAAAATTCATTTTTCATCGAAAAAGTTTTTTGCCTTCAGACAATATTATGCATATTGATAAAAACAAATAAAAGCAACTAAAAGCATTTAAAATTAAATAGTATCTTTGTTTTATTGGGTTTTGTATGTTACAATTCAGAGCTGAATTTAGGTTTACGAGGTCGGATTTAAAAAAAAAATAAAACATGATTTACTTTCCTCAAAGCCTTGTGTTTGTAACTATAATGACCTGCGTGCTTCGTCCATAAACTTTTATAGTTTTTTATTAATTTATTTATGGGGGTGTAATATATATATATAAAAAATATATTTTTATAATGACTTTAAAAAAAAATAACATATTTATAACAATTCCCATCATTCCTGAATAGTTTCTGGAAGTTTCATTAAAATCTGACAATTATTTCTATTTTTGCAAGATTTTCAAAATTAATGTGTGCCATAAGAAAAAAATGGACAAAAAATTCGCAATGTTATTTTTACGGAACTTCCGGTGATGACGAGAAACAAGTTTTTCAATGGAAAGTTAGAATGTTGTAATAAAGACAGAAAATTTTTTAAAAATAATTAAAAATTACTTTGTTCTTTACTCTTAATAGTAACATAAGCGTTTTGACGATAAAACTTTATTTTCGTTAAGTTTGTGGCATTTTTTTATTACGCTATGCTGTTTTCCCGCGAAAAAGTGGAGGTACCTAAAAATAATATTTGAATTAACTTGAGTTAAAGTAGGCTCTGTTACATCTTCAAGCGAAATTTTTTTTGGAATAACTTATTTCTGAAATTTACGAGTTTTAATAGTATATTCCGAATTGAAATCAAAATTTCCATGGTAACATCAAGGCCGGATTGTTTAGAATAGGCAGGGGTGGGGTG
>OZ010611.1:73033231-73108231 GCA_963932145.1 Acanthosepion lycidas
AATATAATATTGAGATGTAAATACAGAAAATAGAGTGTAGATAGGGGGACATAATATAAAAAAAAAATGAAAGCAAGTTTAATGTTTAAAAGAAGAACGCCGGGTAACGCGTTGAGTGATAATATACTATAAGATGGTTTAAGGGGGGTGGTCATCAATATATAACCTAAAATATGGGAAGTGAAATGAAATTTGGATAATATATTTATCCAGGATTAAAATAGTTTAAGAGAAATCTCTTCCTATGATTACAACCTAGCATTAGTTCATTTCTTTTAAGTAGATTTAAGTTATTAATATTTTTGAGGATGAATCTTTTTCCAGCAAACACAGGTTGCATCGATCACCGCGGCCGAAAAAGGGGGTAATTTTGGCAACGAAATCCCAATTTACTACCTCTGTGTAGTCATTTGTTTTAATATCCCAGTAGCTGTAGCATTTTCATATTGCTTATTGTTAAGGGTCATTTTGTGATGGTAAAATCTCGTTTTCCAGTTATTTGCTGTTGAACCGTAATAAAATTTTGTTTCATCATTATGCCTAATGCTCGCTTTATAGATGACTTTTATACATTTGTTATGCAAATCGGACAGATAATGCATTTTCGGTAATTGTACTTTTTCTGTGTTAATATTGCTGTTAGTGTTGCTTAACTATCTTTTTAAAGTTAAATTATTATGTTGTGCTATATACTGTTCAAGGTTTTTAGTGCAGCTATAACTAATCTTAATTTCTGTTGAGTAAAGGGTTATAGATGAAATGTACAGTATTTACATTATGCGGACTATTGTCCTCATCTTTGTCGCCATATTTGTCACAACGTTTCGTTGTACGCTCCGGCCTCCTTCAGGTGGTTGGAATTTCGATAATTCCCTAATTCCCTAGTTCCACGTGCCATGTTTAATGGATGTCATCCATGGATCCTGCTAATTTTCCCTCTGAAAGTTCTCCACTGCCTTAACCGGGTATTGAACTCACACTCTTTGGGTCTGTCACTGGATCTAACCAACGCCTTTATCCACTGTGCCTTGAGGACATCTGGGTATGAATTTCTGGGTATTATAAACCTAATGTTTTCAGCAACCATTTTTACCAGTGCTCATATTGCAATTTTGCTGTTATCATTGCATGTTTTTACCAGAGCTCATATTGCAACTTTGTTATCATTGCTTTTCTCTGGCACTCCTTATTACTGGTTCCCATATTTCTATGCTTGGTCGGCTCAGGAGATTTTTGTGGCCTAGCATATGTGCTGATTCCTTAAGTTTACGAATTCTCCAATGGTGTTCCCTGTCTATGATCTCAACATGATCCCACAGGGGACGGTGATGGGAGTGTGAGTTCAATACCCGGTTAAGGTAGTGGAGAACTTTCAGAGGGAAAATTAGCAGGAGATAACTGATAACTGACATCCATCAAACATGGCACGTGGAACTAGAACAGTTTACCCCAGTGATCGAAATAAAGGGTTCAGTTCGAAATTCCAACCACCTGAAGAAGGCCGGAGCGTACAACGGCCGAAACGTTGTGACAAATATGGCGACAAAGATGAGGACAATAGTCCGCATAATGTAAATACTGTACATAATACGTCATCTCAGAAATATAGACAGACTCTGAAATGTTTGTGTATTAAATTTAGGAAAATGTTGGTTCTGATATTACTGTTAAAAGGTGGGTTGAACCAAATAATGTTGCGTTTTCTATTCTTACGTTTACTATTGGTATTCTTATTAATGTTTGGAATGTATTCAATTTTAATATTGTGTTTACTTTTACTTAGTGCATCGACATATTTAGTCTGTGTTGTACAGATTTGTGCAAGTTATTAAGGATTCTTGGTCGGTGGTTGTATATATATATATATATATATATATATATATATATATATATATATATATAGATAGATAGATAGATAAACCTAGTGAGCCATTCTTTCCCTGACGATCAGTTTAGGTGAAACCTAGGTAGGTTTGTCTGGCTCACTAAGTTTATCTAGGTCTGCTCTACGGTTGTATTGAGCTCTTTTGTTAGTTGTTTACTCGTATCGGGTTTTTTTCTTTGGGCTTCAGACCTGCATCTGTGCGATTTTTTTTTTCGGCAGATGTTTGTAGCTCTTTTTTTTTTTAAAAAACCTTTTTTCCCTCGAGATTGATTTGATTATTTGCAAATCAAGAATTCGAGGGTTTTTCGAGACGAGTCTAGTTGTCTATATTTGTATATATATATATATATATATATATATATATATATATATATATATATATACACACACACACATCTCTCTCTCTTTCTTTCTCTCTCTCTCTTTCTCTCTCTCTCTCTCTCTCTATATATATATATATATATATATATAAACAAAAAACAAAAGCAAACACTTACAGAAGGTTTATTAAGTCTGTTGTCCATTTTATCCCCCAAAATCCCAACATTTTTTACACACATTTTTGTCTTTCATTCCAACCTGAAGAAGACGAACTTAACACACGTCGGCAAAAATTTTGTAAGTGGACACTGAGTTAAACACACATCGGCGAAAGTTTGTTTCATGCTTAAATTCAATCGTAAGACCATGACTATTGCTTTTAAACATCAAACAGACTGTCGCCGGTCGCTGTTGACCTTAATGTCCATTTTTATTTTTACATACGCTCTACACATGATAGTGAGCACTTTAACCCATATATAGAGAGCACACTTTAAAATTATATTCTTTTCACCTGTATTATATGTCGGAGTGTTGGATAGCAGATCGGATTGAGGAAACGGAGAACTGAGTTCGAATTCCAATCGAATTCATTACATCCACTTACGTGCTAATACCCTTGGGAAATGTATGAATCCATCTCATCTCCCTCCTGGTATGGGTAACAGGAAGGAGATGTGAACAGGCTGGGTAACCAAACGGTCTAGGAGAAGGACAATTCGGAATTCAGAATCTGCGGTAGGTTGTTTGGGGACCTTGTGGCATACTAAGAACATTTTTGCATTCTTCGTAATTGAATATAACGGACGCGACTGGAATTGAAACCCGGCTCTCTTTATCCATCGCACCACTCGCACATCCACTGGTGTTTCCCTACGACTGGATGATGATAATTATTTCTCGGCAAATGAGTTCTTCCACACAGCGCTGTTAACTGCGCATTTCAAATAATATTAGGTAACCCCAAGGCGTCTTACGAGGAAGAAGGATTCCTGGAAATAGTCTTGAGGGGTGCCAACCACAAAAGGTAGAACTTAAGCAGCTGCTCGGTAAATTTCTTTGATTTGTTCCCCCTTCATCTTGGTACACCTCTGCATTTTCACCTGTTTGTGCTTTCACAATGTTGTTATCCCGAAGTACCGCAATGTTAATCAGGGTAAATTTATGGCGGCTCTTGTATTAAAGTGTTATATCAGGACGATTTCTCTCCAAGTGCTTGTCAATCAAGATGGTCGTATCTCACATGAATTTTACTTGTTCATTCTCAGCTAATGGCGATGGTAAATGCTGCTGCTGCTGCTATTATTATTATTATTATTATTATTATTATTATTATTATTTCGTTTGATTTCTGTTGTATAATCGTTTCTTTCAGGGTCCCAACCAGAGACCTAATATCAGGAATTATATGACATTTTTCCCTGGGCATTTTTTGTAAAATAAATAAAAAAGATAACCTAAGATCACATATTTTATAAAGATGAAGCCCAACTTAAGGTGTGAGCTGTACTTGTGAGTATAATATTTTGTATTTTTTAAGTAATGGGCTACCAGGGATCCCTTCAATGGGTCTATTGCAACCTTTTCCAATCAAACTGAGGTCTCCAACTACAACTGGAATTATTGATGTCCTCACTTGGAACATTTTTTAGATTCTTGTATTTGAATGGTTTTTGAAGATCTCTAAAGTTACATTACAATCTGTAGGAACTGCTATGTCAATAAGAAGGAACAATAAGAAAGTTTGTGTAATCTTTGATCATGATGTCAGGCCGATTAGCTGATTGTTCTGTGTCTGTGTGTGTATTATAAAGTCCCATTATTATTGTTCTATTTCCTTTGGTTTCTCGTGTATATTCATTTCATCAAAGATACATTGTATTCTTCAGGGACTGCCATATCAATAAGGAAGCACTTTTTATCTTTGCAGTCTCTAATCACGATGCTTTGATTGTCCTGTCTGTGGGTATTGTGAAGACCCATAAAATTATTACAGATCCTATCTCCGCAACCGGGTCTAGATGGTGTTCATACCAATTTCTTGCAGTTTTCTTTCCGTAGAAGTTGCAGATTTTCCATTGCAGATCTTGGCCCAAGCTGTCATTCTGGTTTTGTATCCAATGGGTGCCAATACCGCACATGATACAAGATGATCAACTGTTTCTGGATATTTATCACAGAATTTGCATTTTAGGCTAAAATAATTTTTCACTATGTGTGCTTGATAATTTCTAGTTAGCAAATATTAGTCATGAGCAGCAAGAATAAAAACAATAAAGAAATATTATGAAAAATATAAAATACTTTTTATGGGGAAAACTGCTATATGAAATTACGTTTCAAAACACGGAACTATTTAATTGTCCGGACAGTAATAACAAAAAATAAATAAAAATAGACATTACAGCCTTTCACCGATAGGTTACAAACAGTAATTGTTATTACAAAGTATATTTCAACGTAGCAGAAAAGTGATAGAGTGATCCTTTCCCTGGGTTCAATAAGTATTTATACATAATTTGGGAGCTGTACACGAAAGGATTTAGCCGTATATAGTGAACATAAACAAATGATGTATCGTTGATTTTTAGTTGCATATCAACACCTCTTTGGGTCATTTAATGCTGAAATCTAAATAATTTGAACACAATTTTATGGCTTCAACTGCAGATAAAATGTATTGTTGGTCATTTTGCTTTAGAATATATTGTTAGCTATTTTACTATGAATATACATCGGTCATTTTTTATATATATATAAATATATTGTTGGTATTTTTTACTATAAAAATGTATTTTTATACTTTCATAGTGTTTTGTTTGTGGGGGGTCATAGCTGGGACCTTAACAGGTGCTACCACTCCGAGTAAGGGTGGACCTGGGAACAAAAGATGTTCCAGGCTCCTCAAAACCTCCAATCTCTCGATCAGAGGCCTTGATGCTGGATGTAGTTTATCGTCATACCCAGGACTAACACAAAAATTTTACCTAGTTACATATATATATATATATATATATATATATATATATATAAAAGTGAACATAGAAGTCAACATTTAGAGGCGACAGTCTGTTTCATGCTATATGCAATCGTGGCCTGACGATTGCATATACCACGAAACAGACTGTCGCCTCTAAGTGTTGACTTCTATGTTCACTTTTATATTTACACACGCTCTATCTCTGATATTGAGCACTTTATTCCATAAATATAGCACACCTTAAGACTATATTTCTTTATATATATATATATATATATATATATATATATATATATATATATATCTTGAATAAAAAGTCATTTTTATTCTGATAAACGCTTGCTTCTTGGACAAGTCTCTTTTCAGTGTTAAGCATTTAGCATTATGTGTGGGTAGTGTGACGGGTATTAGCACGGGAAGCGATATTAACGATCCCAGTAGTTGGTTGTGTTCACTCTTGAACTAATGCCCTTGGGAAATGTATGAATTTGTCTCTTTCCATCTTAGCTCTGGGTCAAATAGTAGGATAAATTGTCTCTCCAGCGTTAGATGACGAACCGTCTAAGATAAAAAAAAAAAAAAAAACTCCCAGTTACAAAACCGTGGATAAGGCTACAAGAAACCACTTCCCTATTATCCCCAGTTATTCTTGACAATTCATAGATAATAAGGAAACTGTGGAGATCCATGGTCGCCTGTCATGAACGGACATGGCATTTAAAAATATTCTGAAAATTGACTTGCATTTTCAATATTCTATCATCGAAATAAGATAGGATTTCTCCGACGTTGTTTTTTGTGTTGTTGTTGGAAAATTGGCGCTTTACTGTCTTTCTTATAGAATCTAATTAATTTCTATTTCGATTATAAAAAGAACTGTAAGGCAGAAGTGCTACTAAAAGCCCGACAATAAAGAAAAAGGTTGGATAACGAATGAGGAAAGACAAGGGAGGTAATTCCATAAAATAGCTTAAAAAGGGACTTTCATCGTGTAATCGGGAAAGAAAGGAGAGCAAAGACTGATTACTGATTTAATAGATGAATGGGCTTTTAAACTGGACTCTTTACCCCAACACTCTATACTCCCCCTCTTTCTGCTTTCTGTTCGTCTGCTCTACAGCGACACCAGATAGCCAATCAAACGCTCACTTGACGATACCTGACACCCAACCACGAGCGACATTTTAATAATATGAAGTAATGAATGAAGAATTAGGCAGAAATGAAGACTTTGTGACGAATTATCCCCCTTGTCTTCCTCCCTTACCCTTCTTTTGTGATTGAAGCTTTTAAGGATTCTGCCTCCCTACCTCTCAAGATACTTTTTGTATTTTCATTTCTTCTTCTTCTTCTTCTTCTTCTTCTTCTTCTTCTTCTTCTTCTTCTTTCCTTGCTCACTCGGTCTCTCTCTTTTTTCCCTCTATTCATTCCCTTTCTTCTCACTCCTTTTCCCATTTTCTCTTTGTCCGTTTCTCTTTAAGGCACGCATATTTTTGGATATCAGCATCATCGTCGTCGCTATCATCATCATTATTGGCAAAATCATTGATTTTCTTCTTCTTTTTTTTTTATCTTGCCATCGAAATCGGTTCTGATTATTGACGCCAAGGATTGTCGATTCCTTCATCCGCCATTTGCTTTTCTTATTTAATTATAGAAATCTGAATTTTAGATGTCGCCATTCAAATATTTTTTAAATTACTTTCCTTCATCTTACTTCTTCTACTTCTTCTCCTCCCTTCATCTTCTTCTTCTACTTCTCCTCCCCTTCTTCTTCTTCTTCTTCTTTCGCCTCCTTCTTTTCCTCCTACTCCTTCTTCTTCCTTTCTCCCACCGCTCCTCTTCATGAGCCATCATCTCGTTATCATTATTCTCCCTTCATGTCTTACAAAAGAGCACCGACTCAGCCCTTTTCCATTCTAGCGACATCAGATGTTCGAATCTCGCTCGGGTCCCGGGGTCGCCGCCCGAGAATAAAAACGTCATCGGGAGGAAAAAAAAGGAGGGAGTGGGGGGAGAGTCAACGTTTTAACGGCAAAAACAATGAAAAGCTCTCTCCTCTCCCTCTCTTCCCCTCCCTCCTTCTCCTTCTTCCTCTCTACCTCCTTCTCTCTTCCCCACTCCCCTCTCTTTCTCTGCGGATTCTTTATCAAATACAAAAGGCTTTCAAATAAGGATTAAAAAAAAGGTAGATTTATTTCTAATGGGGAAAATGATGATCGATTGTTTTGCTCTTGATAATGATGATGATCACCACATTTGCATTTATAATCATCATTGCCAACTGCAAAACCCTTCACTAACCATCAGCATTAATGTATAAAAGTCTACAGTCGCCACTGTCATGATGATGAACACATTATGTCATTAACGTCACACAATCGTCTGAAAACTGCTGTCATCACCATCATCATAGTATGAAATTAAATGTAAACAACACTAGTGGCTCTGATTACTCTTACAGAATTAAATCAAGTATTAGAGGAATGGGTTGCAGTCTGAGAGGTCTAAGTTTTACTGTAGAGATTATATCACCAAACGACCTTTATTTTTTTTATTATTGTCTTCGTGTATAAATTTATTTCTTATATTGTCTTCGATATTTCAGAAACAGATTTTGAGAAATTTTTTATGGCATTCGCATTTTTATAAGGAGTTTGTGAAACTCCTCAGTATTTTCGATCCCCTTAACAAATTAGTGGTTTGAGTTGTCCAAATTCTTTCTTTAACTAATCCTTTTCCTGGTATAAGTCTTTGGAATCATTACCGGGGATTTAGGGATTATTGTCACTATCGTTACCTTCTTATCCATTCCCCATCTCCCCTCCTTTCACCGTTTCGTAATTTACACACATTTCACATAATTTACACACATTTCACATAATTTACACACATTTCACATAATTTACACACATTTCACATAATTTATACACAATTCCTATTTTATCATTTCCCGCAACTCTACTGCATGTTTGATTAAAACGACGCCATTCACTATTTGACAGATTTCCCCCTCAACAACCAGGCCTGGCTCCTATGTTCATTCTGGTTTCTCTTTATATCATTATATATTTTTATGGACAAATCCACGTTGTTTTATCTGTGAATTATTATTATTATTATTATTATTATTATTATTATTATTATTATTACTGTGCGTGTCCCCCCACTTCGTTAGTTCGCGCGACCGTTAAGCCCTGCCAACACCTCATAAATAATTAACTATTCCATTTTAATCGTGTGGAAAGACGCTACTTGGTTTCGGTGAGAAAATGAAAGAAAGAAAGCGAGATTGAAGTGTTTAACGTTTGTTACAGTGAAAATGAAAAACAAAGTTGTCAATTTCAAATCTTTTTATTTGTATCCCCTTACTTCTTAAAATAACGACCAGAATTCATATTTATCATTCTTATACGCTATTCGTAATATTTTGTTAAAGTTTTTAAGTTCAAATATTTAACGATGCGATCGGTGAATTTCTACGGATATTTTATTGTCGTAGAACTCGCCATGAGCTTATTCAATCATTAACTGAAGAATTAAGATTCATCAGAAATTGAAAATAGGAAAATCGTGAAATTTTCATGGGTTAAAACTAGTTATTATTATTATTATTATTATTATTATTATTATTATTATTATTATTATTATTACCCTTGCATTTCTGTTGTATCCACATTTCCTGCTGGGTCCTAACCAGAGACCTAAGGTCAGAAATGGCTTTATTGCATAACAAATAACAAATCTAAGATCACACTCATTTTACATATCTAAAGGTCTTCGTAATTTGTGAGTTTTATATACGAGTACAATTACTTGTATTTCATAAAGTTATGGGGTACCAGGAAAATCCCTTCAATGAGTTTATCGGAACCTTTTCTAATCAAACCGATTGATGTCCTAATGTACTATATTTTTGTGATTCCCATTTCAAGATCCTTGTATTTTGATAGATTTTTTTGAAGATCTTCAAAGATACATTACAATCTGCAGGGACTGCCAATGTCAATAAGAAAGCACATTCTGATTTTGTGGTCTTTGACTACGATGTCTGGGCGATGAGGTTTGATTGTTCTGCCTGTGTGTATTGTAACGTCACATAAAATTGTTACAAATCCTTTGTCTGTAACCGGGTCTGGGCGATGTTCATACCAGTTTCTTGCAATTCCCTTCCTGTAAAAGTTGCAGATTTTCCAGTGCAGCTTTGGGCCCACTCAATCTTGCCGAGTTTTATATTATGAGTGCTAACACTGTGCAACCTGATACAAGATGGTCAATTGGTTCTGGATATTTATCACACAATCTGCATATGCGATCAACACAATTTTTCATTTGGGGTCAACACAATTTTCTATTATTATTATTATTATTGTTGTTGTTGTTGTTGTCGTCCTCTCTTTTCAACCTGATATCTTGCATTCAGGGTATCTTCATCTTGTCGTACGACTTTAAACAGATAGTACCTTTCACAAAATATTTGCAGTGTCAAGCAACCTATACTTCTGAAACGATGGGGTACGAGACTTTGGTCCGATTTTCTTAATGTAGGACTTGGAACAGATACCAATGTCTTTGCATTTGATATTATGCTCATCAGGAACAGCTAAACCGATAAGTAAGCTATTTTTTTACTTTTGTTTTTCTTGCCAACGATGATGAGATTTAGTTTGTTGGCCTCGAGGATGCGATCTATTTGGTTGTTGAAATCTCACAAGATCTTGACTTGGCCGTTTTCGGTCAACTTCTTAATAATGTGGTCGTAAAATTTCTCGTCGACTTCAAGTCCATAAATTCTACAATGACACCAAAGCATTGGGCCACTTTATCATTATCTTTATTATTTTTATTATTTCCTTTGATTTCTGGTATATACTCATTTCTTTCCGGGCCACAACCAGAGACCTAAATTCAAAAATGAATCATAACATTTTCCACCGAGCATTTTTTGAGGAAAAACAAAACAACCTAAGATTACCCACATTTTACAGAGGTAAAGCAGTTCTTAAAGTGTGGGCTGTACTTGTGAGTACATTTTTTTGGTATTTTTTTAAGGCTTGGGGTACCATGAATCCCTTCAATTAATCTATTGGAATCTTTTCCAATCAATCCTAGAGCACACCTACAACTGGAATTATTGATGTCCTCAAGTGCCGCAATTTTGAGATTTCGATTTCAAGATCCTTGTAATTTGATAGTATTCTTTTAAGATCTTCAAAGATACATTACAGTCTACAGGGACTGCCATGTCAATAAGAAGGAAAATTTTGTCTTTGCAGTCTCAGATGATGTCTGGGCGATTAGCTTTGATTGTTCTGTCTGTGTATATTATTGCAGGTCTGTGACAAACGCGCGTCAGTGCAGACGCAAAAAGGACATGTTAGTGAACATCAGTTACATCCAAGTTTTCCCAAGGTTTTTAGCATGTAAGTGAATGTAATAGAGCCGACTGGAATTCGAACTCGGCTCTCCGATTTCTCAATCCCAGTCGCTATCTAATCTATTACTTTAATCTAATTACTAATCTGCGGCTTCTTTGGATTTTATCAAGAATCTCTAAATCCAGATATGGAAGCAATATTCACAGCAAGGACTAATGGAAGACTTATAAATATGTAAAATGGATTCTTGTGAGAAAAATGTCTAACACGACCCAGAGAACCAACTTTCCTAGTAGTAGAATCATTAATTGATTCAATATAATATTCGCATTTTATGTAAGTCATCTATATATCTTTTCCATTATTCTTTTTATGTTGCAACTGAAATCATTCTCATAGATTTCCGTGGTTCTGTCATAGATTTTTAGTTGATGGTATCCTATGACTAGGTTGCCATATATGGTGCAACCTTTGTCTCCAGGGCTATTCCTGATTTTTGTCGGTAGGGTGTTTCGTTGAACTTGAAATAATTGTTTTTAAAATGAATTCTAGGATTTCTATGATGAAATTTCCTTTGATACGATTTGGTAGCACGTGGGGAAAAGTTTCTAGCCAGTATTTTATGGTCTCTATTCCGTAGTCATGTGGGATGTTGCTATATAAGTTCACAACATCCATTGAGACCATATAAGTATTTTGGTTTATCGTGTTGGGAAGATGATTCAGAAAATCTAGATCATCTCAAATGAAGCTCCGAACGTGTTTGATAAGAAGTTTCAATAGGATGTCCAGAAAATTGCATAGACGGTGTGTCTCGCAAATTGGGCCGTCCTATTATAGGCTTTAGTTTTAAGTCGGTTGGTACGGGTATAGTCACGGAATTAGTTTTTGTAGTATTGCATGTTTCGGTAATGAGCTTACTTTTGTGTATTTTAGGTAGACCATAAAATTATTTGTTTTATATCTAAAGTTTGTAAAGTAGGCATGTTACTTAGAAAAAAGACAGCCTCGGAATGATTGTATTAAATTGATGAGATTTTCAATATTTTGTGAGGTTTGTATTCTTTGGGTTCTTCATAGTAGGTATCGGCCTGTAACATATTTTGTATGATGTTTGTATACCTGTTCTGTACCCATAATAACAACTAAGCCTTCTTTATCCGCTTCTTTTATAACAATATTTTTATATTTTATGTTTATGTAACATATATAGCCAGTTACGCCCATCGATTTTCATTTTTTTCATAGGTACAAAACATGAGCATCAACACAGGGAGACAAAGACAGTTTAAAAAAAAAACTATTTGAAAAGCTAAGCGAAATCGGTTAAAGTAAAAATGTTTAAAAAAGGAAAACAACAAATTATTTTTCTAAGACAAAAACACTGAAATTTGTGAGTAACAAAGTTTTAATTCTTCTCTGTAAAAATTCACACACACACACACACACACACACACACACATATATATATATATATATATATATATATATATATTGTGCATATTTAGGCAGCAATTTTTCATTAATCCATGTTTCATTAAATAATATAGACAAGTTCCTTTCATATCGTCTGATAAGCTTAATCGCCTTATCATTGAAAGACATTGGTTTATACCAACGGCTTTCCATACTTAATACTTTTTGTTTTCACTCTCGCGTGGTTATGTGTGACGTCACGAGCTGCGACGCGATTTTCGCTTCCGCGTCTCGGATACACGGGTTTGTCGTTGCTTTGAAATTTTTCATGCAGCAAGGGCGGACTATCATTGTTTCGTCCGTGTGTTGTTTGATATATTGAAATTGTCATCTTTGATAATGGCTTACGTAAGCCGAAAGCTTAGATTGAATTTAAACATGTATCAATATGGTATTTTCTTTTCGTCTTTCAATGATAATGTGATTAAGCTTATCAGATAATATGAAAGGAACTTACTTAAAATAAATAGACAAAACTTGTCTATATTATTTAATGAAACATGCATCAATATATATATATATATATATATATATATATATATATATATATATATAGGCATATTTAATAAGCCGGTTAATAAAATTTGAGGAATAAAAAGTCGACACAATGATAGCAATATCTGCAATAAGGTTGATGATTTTTATTATACATTAGCCTTTTGGCTAAATTGAAGCACGAAGAGAAAGATTTTAAGATCAGAATTTTCGGACGCATCTGTGTCTTTTTTTCAACGGGGCGGGGAATAAACAAAGAAGTCGTACTCACTCATCCGTGGAATGTTCTTGTTGATTAGAGAACTCCCTGTGGAAATTATATTCTCTGAGTAAGCCCAAAACCATGTTTAATCCCTCATTTAATTTATTACTCAGAGAAAAACAAATCTTGAATATTACTAGCTTACTTCTTATCATATTTTTGAATTAAAACACTTTGTGCCCTCCACATGTTTTGTTTGACCTTTCAGTCATCTGATGAATATTCATTAACGTTCTCAAATTTAGCGTTCTTGATAAACCAATGATATTTTGTATATAAACACGTGCACCAATTACATCCCATATTGCCTTGATAAAGTTCCTCAGAGGACGAAACGCGTCGACTAAGAATAGTTTTTCATTTGGTCTCAGTTTATTCATATATATATATATATATATATATATATATATATATAGTGTGTGTGTGTGTGTGTGATGGGTAAAATATCGCCATTTTATATTTTAATTTCGCGCATGTGCGTTATTTGGTTTTGATTCTTTTGACTGCACAGTATATAGTTCGGTACCATCTATGTGAAAAAGAGCACCATGACGCAATTCACTCAGCCAGGAATTTGGAAACGGCATGCTGTACTGCTTGGCATTCGCGCCAGACTACAAACGCCTTCATTATTATGTGTGGGGCGCAGTTGAACAAGAGACCAATAAAACTCCTTGTAACACCAAAGATGAACTGAAGACAATGATTATAGCAGCATTCACCAACTTAAACCGTCCAGAAGAGTTGCAGGAGATTCCGAAGTCGTCTTAAGGCCGTGGTTGAAACCAACTGCTATTTTATTGAAAAAAATGTACTCTTTAGTATTTCAAGATATTTTTGTGTAGTTTTGGCAAATATGTTAAAATGAGATGTCAGTGTTATTTTCATTTTTGCGTCATTTAGACGACAATTTATCCATCGCACCCTCTATATGCTGAGATACACAATTTCGTTATATCGATAAAAACGGAAATGTTAAAACAAGAAGAAAATTTGACAAAAAGCGGTGGGGGGGGGAAATATTACTGTAAAATGGTTAATATCAAAATTCAACGATTAGCATAAAGACTGCTAAACCGATTTATCGATCCTTTCTCATTAGAGTTCAAACCTAAAACAAAAATGTGAACAACGACTAAAGATGAAAAGCCAAGACGAAATATCATATGAAAGAAAATATAACACTTACAAGCTACCAAACACAACTACTTACAGAGAGATGGCTGCTAGGACTTAATGTAAACAGATTCCAACACAATCAAATAAAACTCGGAATCAGTACTGAAAATGTCTTGTCTATAATACTAGGCATATTGCTGTTTTTGTTTTCAAATGTTCAACTATCGCCGAACCTGTTGTTTTCATGCAAATCTGCAAATTGTCCCCCTTGCCCTTCCGAAAACGTTCCGGTACGAATTGGTCGATACGTGCTTCTAACCTTTGATCCGTTCCATCTACATCGTCAGCATAGCTCCGACATTTAAACTGGAAAATTACAGAACTGATATGATGCGTAGGTAAAATATCCTTCTGCGTTGGTCGGGCAGCAAAAACAATGCGGACAGACAGCAGCTTTTTACACAAAAATCTACTTAGTAAATCTTGTACTCACATCACTTATCCAAGAGGCACATAAATAGACGGGAGTCAGGGCCTTCACAATATCCAATGGGTATCCATTTTTGCTCAGGACTTTCTTAATAAATTCAATTTCTGAATTTAATTTTGTTTCAAAGCATGTTACAAGGTTTGATGACTCAAGGTATGAAGTTGATATAAAGAAAGGCGTTCACCTGTTTCGTTGGCCCACGGACAATGCACCTAACATTAAGACGTTCGATAAAATATTGTCGATACGTGACCTGTTCTGCTTAGGTGTATCATGTGGAGCATGGCCTTCATACTTGCGAATTGCGTACTTTTTAGGACACCAATGTTAAGAATTCAATCCAGCGCTTACTGAAGAGTGCTAATGTTTTTTTTTCTGGGAGAAACGTTCAAGTTGCGCACGGTGACGGTGGTAGGTAGAAGAATTACGATAGTGAAACAAGATTTTTTTTTAAATAATCTTGTTTGTTTTATGGCATATCAACCCATTGAATAATTTAATGCCGAATTGTTTTTTCTTAAATAAAGCCTTTTCCTAGCTAACGTTGATAATTTTAATATAAATTGTTTTTTCTACTTTCATAGTGTTTTCTTTTTGTTCGGTGGTTCACTATTTGCCCATAGCTGAGACCCTAACAGGTGCTACCTCCCCGGGTCAGGATGGACCTGAGAACAACAGCAATTAAAAGTTGGTTCCACACTCCTCAAAACTTCGAACCTTCAAATTACAGACTTTCCAAAATATAACAAATAAAACTACAACATACAACTACATCACCGCCTCTAGTAATTATGTCCACACAAACATATATATGTACAAAAGCATCATCTACCATGTATTCAATTGTGAAGGCAGAATAACATATATCATATTTTTATTACTTCAGAGCTCCCAAGAAAATTAAATTTTGGCATTAAATAATTAAAAGTAAAGGTGTTGATATGCCATTAAGCAAGCCAATAAATCCTCCCCACTGTCGTCACGTGTCGTCTTTGCTATAAATACTTTAATAGCAATTGTTCTAGTAATATTTTTCTTTGGTCCGTCGACTTAACAAATTTAAGCATAGTACTTCGTCCTGTGTATGACGGTAAACTATACCCGGCGGCAAGTCCTCTAATCGAAAGATGGTGGGTTTTGAGAAGCGTGAAGCCACCTCTTAATTGGTGTTGACCCGGGATGGTAGTACCTGTTGGTGAGGGGGGGGGTCCCAAATGCGAGCAATTTTTTAACTCCCAAAGTACGATCAAAGCACTATGAAATATTAAAAAATAGATTTTCATAACAAAAATACCAGTAATGCATTTTTGAAAAAGAAATATTAATACATATTCTATTCATACGAACCTATCCTAAAAATCTTGTCGGCATTAAATAACCCACTGAGGTTGAATAATCCCTAAAACAAAATAAACTAAACCAAACTAAACGTAGTACAGTGCAACCTTGGTTCTCGAACGTCTTACATGTCGAACAAATCGGTTTTCGAACAGAAAATTCATGATGAAAAAGCTTCAGTTATCGAACAAAATTTCGGTTCTCGAACAACATTGCAGAACCGAATTAACCCGAACGGAATAATTTCTGAGTTGACCGCCATGTTCTATACATTTGTGTGTTGTGCTGTGCTTTTCTTTTCCAGTTTTATTGTACTGTGACTTTTTTTCTCTACATTGATTCCTATTGGAACAATAGTTTCGGTTTGAGGACATTTCAGGTTACAAACGGCCTTTATGAACGAATTAAATTCATGAACGGAGATTCGCGGTTAGGACTCATCATTTTACCGTGGAAATTGCTTGATTTTACCGTAAGTTATATACTAGTAGTTTCTTCTCTCGCACTTCTCGCTTGTGGAACTCTCTTGCCGCTTCTTATTTCGTGTCAAATGCGATCACCAAAAATTTATTTTCTGTCTTCTTAATTTCTGTTCTTTTATATATATATATATATATATATATATATATATATATATATATATATATATATATATATATATATATATATACTCTGTGTTTCTTTCATTCTCACTAACTCCTTGCATCTTAGTAGATATATTGCATTGCTTGGGGTGAAATGATTAAGGGAAAAAAATGTAATTTTTATATTTCTGGGAAGAAGCATTGTTGAAACGATTCCGTTAACAATACAGGTGTCACTCTCGTTTAATTCTATTGTCAGTATAAGAGTAAAGAACTTTTGATTTGGGATTTCAGATCATGTAAATATAGAACACAATCATCGCCTATGCTTTCCGCCAACTGGCTAGGGATTACCCCACATTGCATTTGGATTCTCGATCTCGTCGGTGTGCACTGAAAACTGGGCAAGGGTCTGCTGCATGCTCACAAACACAACGTTAAGAAATAAAAACAGGAGACTGTTTCCTATATAAAGATGTTTAATATCTCTCTATATTTCTGAGAGGAAGTTTTGTAATTATTTATACTATTTACATTGTTCGGACTGTTCTCCTTATCTTTGTTGTTATATTCACGACGTCGTGAATATGACAACAAAGATGAGGACAACAAAAATAATGACAACAGTCCGAACAATGTAAATAGTATAAATGAAGATGTTTTATTCAAGAATTCGCCTGGATGAATAGGTAGGTGATACTTGGACCAACTTCTGCTATGTCAGTCCTTCCGCCTACCAGCTCTTTACCCATCTACACATCTCGACGTGTGTTTGGCAATCCAAATGGACAACACGGGAACCACCCGACAGTCTTTCACCAAAAGCGGAACGAAATTGACTCCGACCCCATGCATGACTGTTTATATAGATCGGCGCCAGGATACACCCTATTTCCGGTTTTGTGATCACTTCATCTCCAAAAACCTCTCATCCACTCCTTTACTTCTCCGTTCCTCTTCGTTCAAAGTAGATGGCGATTAGAAAACGTTACAGTAAAAACGACTACCTGCTGGCTAAAATACTTCAGAGCGACATAAAGCAACAGCTCCCAGCATCCAACACCTTTGGAAAGTCCTTGTAAACCATGTTTTGCGTTGACCCTTAGTGCGTTAAATTGTGTAGATGGAACTGTTTGGCAGCTGTTGATGATTGTGTTAGCACGAAGTCACAAGTCATCGTGACCGAGGGTTTGAGCGTACCTGCTTTGTTCAAACTGCTGATCTCGCCAAATGATTTACTTTCTCCCAGAAACTGTGACTAAAGTCCTCTCAGCATAGTTGCTCTCCATGGATGCTGAAAAAAACACAAATATGCTGAATAAGCGTCTGTGACAGGGATTGACTAGCCGCCCTAGCAAGAGCCATTATAGCATGTCATTCAGCTGCTCTATAGATGCTTATGACTTCAGATTTTCTCGTTCTCTAAGTTTGGTTGCCAACTCTCATTAGGGAGATCAGATGGGTTTGTTATTTAACCCTTAGCTCTGAGGAGAAGAAATGAATTTATATTTTCCTTAAAATGAATGTAAGGTACGCGACTCGCTGATTTCCCGTTTCGAACCGATAGCTATTGCACTACCCTCACGTACAGATAAAATTAATGAGAAAGAAATCCGCACCCAAAAATATGCAGCACATCCGTATAATTGCACTATAACGATGGTCAAATAACAATAACTACATGGGCGCCCACTGTTTTATCTTTCAGGAATAATTGACCTTGAATAACCTTGAATAAATTTATTTTTTGAATAATCATGACCTTGAATAATCATTCGACTCTCGTATTATAACTTAACTCTGATTGGTTCTTTTATGATTGATTAATTGCTGCTCGATCTTGTGACTCGTTATTTCAAATTTATTTGAAGACAACTTTCGTCTTTTCTTTTGCCCTTCTCGTATCTTTAAACAACTCACTGATTTTGTGCGTCAAGTTATCGTACTTTTCAAAGAAGAACATCCAACGTGGGGATTGACTATATGGGTAGGTATTCTTCCTGAATTTTTCATTCTCGTCAGTCGTCATCAGTTTTCAACGGTTGTCTCTCGTCTGAATTTACCGTTTTTTTTTACTGGGAACCCTGTAGTATAGGGAGTTAGATCCTCATCAGGTGCCCTGTTACTGTAGCATAACGCTAGAAGAAGCTAAGCTTATTAAATATATTTCCAGATATTTACCGAACATAATCTCATTTCTTACAAACCAATCTTTCTTTACATCCTCGATTTGTACCCACTTACATAATATGCAAACCGATTTTACACACCTCGCATACGCACCTTACTATTTTACGTAAATCCTATTTACTGTGTACACGTTTCAAATATTAATGCAGCACACTCAGTGCACACGTTTTAGGAACTAAAACAAATGCATTTATATAACATAGTCTGTGAGCTGTCTTTCAAAACAATGCTTGTACACTTTCTCATTTGTCTGGAGCCACCCGAATCCCGACAGGCATTTCACCATAGCGTGTGTCGCAGCTTCATTAAGACGAATTGATTTATTAGTCGGGAAAGCTGTCAACATGCTTGGCACTCTGCTTTTACAAGTTAGCGACTCCAGTTAGCCAATCAAGTGCTCCTTCACCAGACAAAAGAGACTCACTGTTTAATATCATCATTAGTTAAGTATTCATTCATCGACTCCCCCGGCCTCGAACCGCACCGCCCCCACCTGCACTTCGAACTCCACCTTTCCACTTCATTTCTTCTTCTCCACATTTATCTTTCTTTCTTTCTTTCTTTCTTTCTTTCTTAATTTCTTTCTTTCTTTCACTTTCAGCAGCTGGCGTTGCCTTCTTTCAAGTTCTTTTTTAATGTTTGCATTTTGACATCTATCTCAGCATCTCAATCTGCTAACAGTCTTTTTATATTTACGAGGATTGCCGCAAAGTTCTCAGTTTGCCCACTTTCCAAAAATTGATAAAATGATCTTCTATCAGATATTTTTTTCACAATCTCTTTTTGGTCGGACTGAGAACTTTGCTGCAAGCCTATTTATCTATCTAAAACAATGGTCCCTAAACTTTTTGCCTCTAGGCCTCAACAAATGTTATATAATAAAATGCACATTTGTAAAATAAAAAATAGAGTTAAAGGGAGATAACCGCGTATTCGAAGTCAGAACATTATCATTGATAACTTTCACTTCCAATTTGCTGACCCGAGTAAAATATCACAATGATAAAATCGGCCAATAATTATTTATAGTTATTTATATTGGGACTTATGCATACAATTACAAGTAATCTATAATAATATTTTGAAATCATATTTATTTTTGGCACATGAATTTTTTTGAAACTGTTTCTAAATCTTTGATTGTCTTTCAATAATTCCGCCTCACCTGCTATCCTTTTCTGTCTCGCAGCTTGAGAACCACTGATCTAAAAGGCAATATGTAATAAAGGCCGAACCACATTGAAAATCGTTCGTGTTCTTTTTTTTCTATCGTTTTTCTATGAGTTATTCATGAATATAAATTTGCTTTTTTATGGAGTTTAATGGATGACTCATTCGTAAAGGAAAGTCCGTGTGTGCCGTATTCAGAGTTGTGCATTTTCTTTTTTCCGAAAAGATGGATTTGGAATGTAGCCAGAGAATTTATTTGATCATCATGAAAAAGAATTTTGAATTTTGGGCCACAGTATGCAAGATCAGGCTTAGCACTCAATTTCAAACCAGACCGTCAAAGGAATCCAGGTGCAGAGGTGGTCTTAGCTGTGGTCACAGAGACGCAATTCATCTGTTCATCTGGCCGTGGGTTATTGACTAAGTCAACCGTTGAATGAAATGCAAAATTATGAAGATTCAAGCATCGTGTCCTTCCGCCCCACCCCCACTTCATTCCGCAGATTTGGATTCGTTAAAATGCATAATAAATAGCGGTTGACCGACCAGCGTGCCAGCTTATCCAATGGCAAGTGGGTCGTTGATAGAGTAGGCCCCCTATATCAAATAAAAAGCAATAAGAAGAAATAAAAAAGGAACAAGACACAAATAATCAGTGCATAAACCGGAACAAAGCTGGGAAGATAATGGAAGGATGTGGAATAGGGGCCCCGGGTCAGGAATATTTAAGGAAATTCCATGTTTAGAGCAAGAGTGTGTGAATTTAAAGATAAAGTTATAATTAATGATTTAAGATTGTTGGCAACTTCAAAGGACATTAAGCAATAACCCTGGTTCAGCTGACAAAGAAATTCTCTATCTAAGGAAAAATTGGAATCATACATGTTTATCCATTGAAAAGAAATTTTTAGATGAATTGGATACAGAAGCAATTATTGGCAGATTCAAACAATCATCTTGTAAACACAAACAATTGCTCTTAATATAGTGGACTTCATGCAATGCTCTATTGTGCTTTTGAACGATCTGTTAATGTCTCAATTGGGCAGTAAACTATTTAAAAATATCGTATCCTACTAAACAATTTTTCTCTCCAGAATCTATCTTACATATTTATAAGTCTGTGCTTTAATATTGTTGTCTCATATGGTCTGGTGCTCCTGCTATACATTTAGAGATTCTTGATAAAAATCCAAAGAATCTACAATTTGTTAATATTTAAATTGTGCAGTAAACTATTTAAAAATATCAACCAATTACTTGAAATTTAAAAAAAAAAAAAACAAAAAAAAAACAAATTATAACATTCTGTATTTACATTTGGTATCAACTGGCAACTAATATGCATAGTACATGTATACTGTAATTACTAAGAAATAGACTGTTTTTTCACAAGAATTTTAATTGTACCCTTTTTCCACATGTAAATT
This sequence comes from Acanthosepion lycidas, assembly GCA_963932145.1. Taxonomy (NCBI): domain Eukaryota; kingdom Metazoa; phylum Mollusca; class Cephalopoda; order Sepiida; family Sepiidae; genus Acanthosepion; species Acanthosepion lycidas. Next base: position 73,054,350 of record OZ010611.1, read on the forward strand.
TGTATTAATTTATTCGTTAATAAAATTAAATGATTGAAATTAGGTTGAATTTCGTGAAAGTTTCTAGGTGGGGGCCAATTTTAAAATATTGATAATTAGCAAATTTGGTTTTATAAAAATGTTTATCTTTATTATAAGACAATGTTCATATCTATCTGGAAACTGACAGAACGATTGGGGAACGATATATATAAATGTTTGCTTATCGCCCGGTTCACACTACTCGTGGTATTTTAAACAGTAGAGGTTTATCCCATGTTTCCTCTTTAAAAATGGGTTTCCGGTTCCTTCTAAAGTCTACATGAAAATTAAACTTCTAACGTCTCCGCCTAAACTGTGAAATTTTATTTACTATTTAGTTGTAGAAAACCGTCGTGTGTTTGCGTGTTGTTGGGTTAGAAATACGTGCGTTTATTTCCTGCTAGAAGATCCAAAATACAAGAAAATTGCCGGACTCAAGTTAAGTCCATCTGAAAATGTAAAGAAGACAAACAAATATATGTATTAAACAACACAATTTTACAATGGACTTAGACATTAACATTTGCGTGTGTGTGAACATTTGTGTTTGTTCTTTGGTGAATGTTCGTACGTATATGTGTGTATAATATCCATGGCGTCTTCCACAAATAGGAAGACGCGGATCTTCTAAGAGTACTTACATTGTAGTCGCTGAAATGAAGAAGTGAAAAAGAGAACGAGGCGAGAAGTCGCCTAGTATTTATAGTATAACAACTTTAGGAATAGTTAGGCTTGCCGGTCTTTTGAACAGCAGTAGAGACTTGTCCCATGTTTCCTGTTTACGATTGGGTTTCTGGATCCTTCTAAAGTCTTTTCATTCGTTTTCACTTCCAATAGCCATTTGCGTCTTACTGGCATTATTGCCTTGCTTGAGGCGAATTGATTAAAAAACGTGTTGCATTCAGTCTATGCTGGAAACAGCACTTTAAGTTTCGAATATTATACCAGGGGGCAACACTTCAGTGAAGGTGGCTTGCGTTCGATACAATCAATTTCGATGGTTCATTTCCTTCACCGACATTTGTTTCATCTACTGGATTCCGTTGGTCATGTACTTGTTTAAAAAAAGGACGTGGTTTTGTTGATCAGAGTGAGATTTCCATCGTACTGTTTCTTTAACGTCGGGCGATCTTACTGAAAAAGATACAAGTGTACCAACAGAAGAAATAACAGTGTTGAATTTAATTAAATGTGAAATGTAAAAATCGTACAACATCTATGTGTCTGCTTCCGCCGTTCACTCCTTTTCTACCATTGAGGCACTAAGAATAGTCTATTTGTTAAGTAATGCTGGCGGTGTTAACATTTTAGCAGTGGATAATTTCTAGGGCGGATTTTCTAATACACGATGAGGAGCAAGGCTGGCGTTTTTCTCTGCAGGTATTTGGGTAACTTTCTCGATTCTAATCATTTTTGCGCATGCGTGTTCCGTTCATATAAACTCAGGTTCGGACCTGATTAACTAGCTTCTCAACCAAAGAATCTCCCGTTATATAAACCCAATATGCATTCTATGCGAGCTTTTAAATTTTGGACTGTATTTTTAAGTTTCCAAAATTTGCATTGAAATCAACGTGAATATTCCAGATAGGTTGCTAAAAAATAAACTATAAAGTTACCGAGAATCCTGTGATCTTTTGGAAAACTCATTTGTCATGGCACGCCAACTTCCTTGATGTTATGAAGTTGGCCTGGGGTGTTAGTTATGCTGGATCTTACTAAGTCTTACTTAGTTTAATTTGAGTTCAAACTCTACGGAGGTCCTTCTTTTAAACCGGACGTTTTTCCATCAGTTTCCGGTTCAATTAACGACACTCCCATTTTTTCTCCTAATACACCTGTTCCTTAGCTCAGAATTATTAAGTCTCTCAATACCTCACTAACCGCTTTCTATGACTTTCATTAATTTTAGGGAAAGTATAGATCCATTTCTTCTCCTCACAGCTAAGGGTTAAATAGCAGGACCGTCTGATCTCCCTAATAATAGTTGGCAACCAAACTAAGAGAACGAGAAAGTCTGACGACATAAGCATCTGTCACCCTGCTGAATCACATAATATAATGGCTCTTGCTAGGTATGACTCAACAGGGGCCACTGCTCTATTACACCCCAGTATCAAGAAAGTGGGCTTAAGGGAAGAAAAGAAAAATAAAAGATGTTTTTCATAAGCAGGAAGTGACGGTTGGCAGGTCAAACTTTTCGGCCTGCTGAAGAGAATTGTTCTCTATAATTGTTATCACAGCAAAAACAATTAATTCAAATGGTTAAGCTGACCAAGATCGACTTCCATTTTGGGAGTGATCTTCATTGCTATTTTTTAATTTTACTTTTGTGGTTTTTTTTTTTTGTTTTTTTTTTATAAATTATTTTCTTCTGTTTTTTACGTCAGTGCCATGCGTGATACACGCTTAGGTAATCATGTATCTTTCGATACATGATTGACAAGGCAGATTTTTTTTTTCTCACAGTAGGTTGCCATTTCTTTCTCCGGTAAACCAGAAGAACCCGGTCTGTCCTGCTATTTTCCCATAGCTGGGGGAAGAAGGAGAGGATTCATAGTTTTCCTAAGGTTATTAGCACGTAGGTGAATGTAATGGATTCGACTGCAATTCGAACTCGGTTCTCCGATTCCTATGTCCGAGCCACTATCCATTACTGCACCGCAAATTGTAGAAACTTCTAAAACTTTGGATTTCGTAGCATTCGTACGTGAAGAAATTTGGTAGCATTGGTACATGAAGGAATTCCTACTTTATTAAATACTTAAAATATTTATGTCTTCCTCTTTAAAAAAAAAAAAAAAAAAAAAAAAAAATTCAAACTGGAAAGGCCCGTGAAAATTTCACGGTTTTCCTATTTGAATTTTCTGATGAATCTTAATTCTTCGGTTAATTATTGAATATGCTCATGGCGAGTTCTATGACAGTAATCTATCCGTAGGAATTCCCCGATAGCATCGTTAACTATTTAACACCTTTTAACATAAAATTGCAATAACAATCATAAACATGAATGCTGGTCGTTATTTCAAGAAGTAAGGGGGTACAAATGAAAAAAAGTTTTCAATTTCACTAAAACAGTCGTTAAACACTTTTAACTTCCCCCCAGTTCTTCTTTTTAATTTCTTTCATTTTCTCATTGAAACCAAGTAGCGTATATCTTTTTTCCCTACGCAATCAAAACGGAATAGTTCATTATTTATGGGGTATTGGCAAGAGAAGCTAAACGCTTCTTTCTTTCTTTCTTTCTTTCTTTCTTTCTTTCTTTCTAGCCAAATCACTGGGTTAAAAATATTTCTCTTCATAATAATTTAAAAATAATTAAGCAGACGATGTTAGGTTCCGTCGTAAAAAAAAATCCACATTATAACCCAAAACGTTTGCGGCTTCTCTTTAAAATATACACTTTTCTCTCGTTGGAACAGCTATAACCTCGGCAATATATATATATATATATATATATATATATATATATATATATATATATATATATATATATATATATATATATATATATATATATATATATATATATATATATATATATATATATATATATATAAAAAAAAAAAAAAAAAAAAAAAAAAAAAAAAAAAGAAAGACATTTTTATATTTAACATTCTTTTTTATAAATACAAATATTTAAGTAGATGCTCTGTTTTTATAATAAACAGTATTAAACACATTTACCGGCCTGAATGTCCGAGAAATTTTCATGGGAAATATTCGTCCTCCGATAGGATTTGAACCTGTATCCTATACAGAACCGTCATTTAGTTGGAGGTGCCTTTACCGATTTGGCCACAGAGGTGCAATGTCGAACTTACTGTATTTAAACTTCAATCATCAATGAATCTCTAACGTACATTCATATCTGCTCATGGCGCATCAAATGTAAACATATGACGTCACACATTATGAAATGGGCAAAGTCCGACAATTAGTTTAAGACATTTTTATGGAAAAATGATATATATATATATATATTAGGTTAGTGCAAAAATAATGACGTAATAATGTCGTTTTTTGACGTTAAAAATACGTCAAAGAACGACATTATTACGTCATTATTTTTGCACCAACCTTATATATATATATATATATATATATATATATATATATATATATATATATATATATATATATCAGTTTTTTGTGTGTAAAAATTGAGGGGCAGTGTGCAAAATTTTGACAAGTGACGTACAGAAGTCATTACTTCATTCATATGCAAAAAGCTACCGTGCTGACAAACTACAAAGACATCTTCCTCTCTCTCTCTCTCTCTCTCTCTCTCTCTCTCTCTCTCTCTGCAAACTACGATCAAAGCGGAAAGAGTGATGGAAAGTAAGAATGAAAGAAAGAAAGCGGAAGAGAGAGAGAGAGAGTGGGGAACAGTAAGTTATAGAGAGAGGAGATAAATATATGTCAGACAAATCATGGGCGAGGTTTATATTTTATTTCACCTTGAATTAAACTTCACATAGAGCTACTTTTCTTTGAGGTGTATTGGATTGTCTTATCGACTTTCACTAGCGAGGATTTTCTAATTTCCCAGCAAATTTGACTCTCAAGAACACCCAAAAAGCGCGCGTACAATGAAGGTAAAATACGGATGATCTTTCCTCAGGTGATTATAAATTGTACACTGTTCAATTATTAACGTTTACAACGAAGTATTTTAAATTACAAAATTCTACTTGGATTCATTAAACGAAAATTACTTACAATATAATGCATTACTTATAATACATTCCTTCTTGCCGTCAATTTTGATGGCACGGGTACATTAGTGCATATATATATATATATATATATATATATATATATATATATATATATATATATATATATATATATAATTATTTTTTCGAAAATTATAACATAAATATGTTATAAAATCACTACAAAATATCCATTTTGTTTCAACACTTCTGGTGTCTTATCAAGTGATGGTGTTGAATGTAGAATAAAGGGTTTTAAAAAGTTCAAATCAATCAAACATCCTTCGCTAGGGGAAACCCTGTCACATAAGCTGGAATGACCCAAAAAATACAAGTATATTAGAATTCAAAAAACTTGACACCGAACTTTGGTTATAATAATTATTTAATGCTTTAATGTTAGGGTTAGACTAAAATAGAATTCATTCTAACTAATAAATAAATTGTACTACAAAATTAAAAATTTTAAATTTCAAATTTAATCTATATTAAGTTTAAATTTATAAAATTATTCAAAGAAGAAACTGAGGAAAAAATACATGTTTTTTTTTTATTTTGTTTTTATTGAAATTAAGTTGGAATATACATCATATATATAATAGCTGGCCACTAGTATTCGAGGATACACGTCTCTTAGGGCGGCTAGCCAATCCCTGTTGCAAACGTTCGCTGAGTCACATTTGTGTTTAAGCCCACCTCAGGTTTATATTGCAAGTGTGCTGAGCAGACCTTAGTTACAGCTTCTGTGAGAGAGCGTGTTATCTAGCGTAATCAACAATTTAATCAAGGCCAGTACACTCAAACCGTCGATCATGATGACTTGTGACTTCATGCCAGCACAGCTATCGACGGCCCCGCAAGTGTACCGTTTACCTAATTTCAATCACAAGGCTTGGGTCCACCCATGATATGATTTTCAGGCACTTTCCAAAGGTACCACACGCTGGTATCGAAACCCCTTCCAGACCGATAATATCAGGATGTCTACTTACTGCTAAATCAACCATGGTGAGATTCGAACACGCGCCCATATATATATATATATATATATATATATATATATATATATATATATATATATATATATATATATATATATATATATATATATATATATATATATGGGAGGGAAGAACTTCAACATCTATAACCGAAAAAAAGTATTTTATTATATTTATTTTTCAAGATAATCTCTTTCTTTGTCAATGCACTTAACCTCCATTATCAACATAGTTCAAACATAAACTTCAGATCAAGATAGCTTTGCTAGGATACGGATTTATTGATGCCTTCTTGAGTATGTCTCCTACTTGGTGACTGAGAGAGTTGCGTCGTTGATTCTCAATGTCATCCGGGTTCTTTTCGCCAATTTGCAAAATTTGATGTTTCCGGCGCTATTTGTTTGGCAGTTGAAGCCAAAATTAGTCAACATTTCGAGGTGTGCGAAACAGGTTTTGTATATATGAATTCTTTATATGGCATAAAAAGAAAAAAAATGGCACACCTACACACACGCACGTAGACACAGACACACACACATGCATATATATATATATATATATATATATATATGTATATATATATATATATATATATATATATATATATATATATATATATATATATTTACACCCACACATATATATCTCTTTCATGTGTGTGTATATATAGGTGTGTGCTATTGCTTATTTCTGTGTAAGAGAGAAAGCGAGAGGAAGTGTGTGTGCGTGTGTGTGTGGGGGGGGGCTGTCAGTGTGTGTTATTGACTTAGCGGAGTATAGTTTGGTACAAGATCACCCACCGAGGATGCTGTGGGTGATCTTGTAGCAATGGTTAACCAGACGAGCTTGCTAACCATTATCCGACCACCTCTCCTGTTGTGGCCGCCCTCATTTGATTTAATTGGCTTGACAACGCGCGACCCCGAGACCTGAGCAAGATTCTCTCATCTGATGTCGCTCCATCGCAAAACATCAAAACCCAACCACATCACCACACCCGCAATTTCTCGTTCAACCCGCATTATGTGCGCCGAGAATCACAATAAACAGCGTTAATAACTGAAAAAGGAATAATAATAATTCACAATAATAAAAAGACAAAAAATAAGTAAAAAGCGTATTATTAACACAATCCAACATGGCCGACCAACAAACAATTGAACAATTGATTATCAAGAAATAAATAAAACTGCAGAGCAAACAGACGGGAAATGAAAGAAAGAAAGAAAGAAAGAAAGAAAGAAAGAAAGAAAGAAAGAAAGAAAGAAAGAAAGAAAGAAAGAAAAAAAAAAAAAAAGAAAGAAAGAAAGAAAGAAAAAGAAAATCTACGGAAATTTATTTAACAAGCGATAAAATTTCGAACATTTTCCGAAAAAATCACCAAAATGGAGACTAAATTAACGACGCTAAACGATCATTTCATCTGATGTCGCTGATAATAAAAACAACAAAAAAAAATGGTGTGAAATTTTAGTATTAATTAATAAATTCCTATCAATCGGGTCAAGGTGAACATCCAACAATGTCGCAAAAGCGGCGATTACGTTTATTACCCGGCCAAATACGTCAATTCGGGGTCATTATTCACTTTGTGAATTCATTTGGTAGGAAGGTGCCGGTCATGAAACCAAAAAAATCATTGTTTCCTTAATTACCTTATTTGTTCTCAATCTCTCTCTCTTTTTCTCTCTATCTCTTTACGCACACACACACATAGACACACACAATATATATATATATATATATATATATATATATATATATATATATATATATATATATGTATTTATGTATGAATAAAAAGACATGAAGAAAACCTATTCTTAATTAAAAATTAAAAGATATTCTTTTCCACTTGTCATTTTGTTCATTTTGTTCCTTTATAGATACACTCTATCTGAAAATGATTTATACGCACACACACACACGCACACACACGCACACACATATATAATTATTTATTCAAAAATTATAACATAAATTTGTTATAAAATCACTACAAAAATAGCCGTTTTGTTTCAACACCTCTGGTGTCTTATCAAGTGATGATGTTGAATGTAGAATAAAGGGTTTTAAAATTTATGTTATAATTTTCGAATAAATAATTATATTCGCTCTACTCTGTATTGAGCACTCTTTTAAGAATAGTAATTGTTGGTTTTTGGAATTTATCTTGTATACACCAATCCTTTACTTGTATATATATATATATATATATATATATATATATATATATATATATATATATATATATATATGTATGTATATATATATATATATAGAGAGAGAGAGAGAAAGAGATTGTGCATTTGGTCAGCAATGTCTCTTTTATACAAGTTTCGTTAAAGACGACTTACAAGGTACTGGATTAAACTTTTTATTTCATTTTTCTTGCGTTCGTATAAGTGTTTTCTTTTTGGACAGTTTTTAGACACTCTGTGTTCAGAAAAGGTTACACTTGTACGAACACAAACAAAATTAAATAAAAAGCTCAATCGTACTAGTTTATCAGTAGTCTTTAACGAAACACACACACACACACACACACATATATATATATATATATATATATATATCATAATTAAATCTTTGAGCCTAAACAGAATGCAAAAAGCACTGGTCGGCAGGTTCATGCAATTTTGGGGACTCATCAACTGTGCGCATCCATTAATGAGAATCGAACCCGGACCGTTACAATATGATGCAAGTGTCACACGAAAGTGTTTTGGTGAAGGAGAGGGTAACAAACCAGACTCGACATAGCGCCAGCTCTTTCACAAATTCCGTCGTGCGACTCATCCGAGTATGAAGTGCAAAGACAGTTTAGGAGGGTGTTTCAAACAGTTTCACCTACGCGACTTACCATCACTCGAATTAGTTTGAAGCCGATGGAACTGTTCAGAATGTGCACAAGAAGTGTTTCGTAGTACCACGAACATCAACAAACCTCACAAAGCAAGAGCACTGGAAACGTATCACGAAAGTCCAAGAAAATCTGTGCGGCTAGCGAGTCGTGAGGTAGTTATTTCAAAATCGTCTGTCCAACGCATTTTGATACGATGTCAATGGAAAAGTTACATTCCTAAATCAGTCCATGCTATTGATGATGATAATTCAGACTGAAGAGTGGGGTATTTCGTGGGGTACTTGCAATGATATGTAGAAAATACACACATTCTAACAAAGATTCTGTGGAGTGATGAAGGCACATTCAAATTAAATGGTTCAATTAACCGGCACAGTTACACCTACTGAGGACTTGAGAATCTGTATGTTATGGTGGAACATCATATTAATTTACCAGGAGTTACAGCGTGGTACGGTTTATCACCAAGATGATTAATTTTGACGCTACTTGGAAGCAGGAGTTTTAAGTACAATACAAAAAAACATTACGCCTGCAATTGATAATGTAATAGTTGCATTGGAACTGAAGTTGAGAGTGCACCTTTTATTTTGGTGAAAGCAGAAGAAACTATCGACTGTGCAATGTCTATTCAACTCTCTATTATTGTCAAATATGTAACTCGATGAAAAGACTTATGAGATTTTATGATATAAATAATGATAAAATCCAAGTAAAATTATACGACGAATACAATGTAAACGCCTTTTTTTTAGATACTTTTTAACTACTCAGTAATCTTAAAATTTTTAAATATTTTAAATATTCTTATATTTTATGATTTTTAGACACTTTGGTTTTATAGTCTTACTTAACGAAGAGGTTTATTAAGAATATATTAAAAATTGCCAATAAATCTTAAATTTACTATAATTACTGCCCTTATTTTCTGATAATGTCATGTATGGACATTCGTATTTACAAAACTAGGCATGTTTATACACAAACAAAAAATTCAAAATACATTTAAAAATACAGGTATGTCACTGAATTGTATTACGCTTTTCTATTTATGATTGATAAATATAGTTTTTATTTAATGTATAAATTCATACAAAATTTTAAAAGATTTAAAGATTTTAAAAGATCTAAAAGTTTATAAATTATTCTAATTAATTTTTTTAGATAAAAACAATTCTTCTAAAAAACATTATTTGACGAAAAACTATTTTTCTCTTAAGACAATAGTGTTCATAATATAGTTTATTAAGAAAAGCAATTAAAAGCATTTCTAATTAAATAATGTCTAAGTTTTATTGCCTTTTTTATTTTACGATTCAGAGAAGATTTTCTGTAACTGGGGGTGGGGGCTTTTTAGATAAAGAAATTGATTATTTAAATTCTTTGAGGATTAGTTCTTATAACTAATATAGACATCCACGCAAGAAAGAATTTCTCGAAATTTCATAAAATTAAATGATTGTGGAATAAAAAAATGTAAAAAAAAAAATTTTAACAAAATTTTCTAAAAAAGAAATCTTTCTAAAATAATTTCATTCATTTTTCGAATAACTTCTGAAATTTTAATTAAAACCCAACAATTATCTGATTTTTGCAAAACTTTCCAAATTAATGTGTTTTTCATCACAAATAAAAAAAAAAAACGTTTAAATTTCTCATACTAATTTATGGACCCCGGTGACACCAGAGAAACAAGATTTTTAACCAATATTTTGAATGTTCTAAAAAGGATATTAGAAAAGTAACTATTAACTAAAAAAGTCCTTTGACCTTTTCTTTTAATAATAACATAAACATTTTGATGATAAAACTTCATTATTATTAAGCTTTGGTTATTTTTTTTATCATGTTTGCTCATTCTTTACTAAATCTTTGGTTGTACCTTAGATATATCGTACGTTAAAAATATAGACCAAATATTCATTAGTTAATATTTGGTTTATGATATTAATCGTGTTATCTCTCTCTCTCTCTCCCTATATATATATATATATATATATATATATATATATATATATATATATATATATATATATATCATCACCAGGGGTGCAACTGGTGGTAGTTTTTGCCTTACCAGTTGCCGCCCCCTGATGATGATCTCAGAAAGAGATGGAAAGTACTTGGGAAATAAAAGTGATTTTCACTGTTACAGTGCATTTCTCGACTCATTTAATTGTAAGACACGAAAAATATTCGTGAATATGAGAGGATTATGATAAAAATAAGCAGACATAATGTTTGTAATTTATTCAATCAGACATGCCTAAAAGAGAATTTGCTGCCTAAATACACAAATACACAAATATCTATCTATCTATCTATCTATCTATCTATCTATATATATATATATATATATATATATATATATATATATATATATATATATATAAAAGTGAACATAGAAGTCAACACTTAAAGGCGACAGTCTGTTTCATGCTATATGCAATCGTCAGGCCACGTGGCCTGAGGATTGCATATAGCATGTTCACTTTTATATTTACACACGCTCTATCTCTGATATTGAGCACTTTATTCCCTAAATATAGCACACCTTAAGACTATATTTTTTCATATATATATATATATATATATATATATATATATATATATATAAATTAATTAAATGATTAAGAAATAGACAATCTTAAGTTTCCATAACTATAATTTATTACCTAGAGGTAACTAGAGATGTGACCTGGTGAAAGAGGAAAAATATATTTTCTGGGGAAATAAATTATTGTCATGGAAACTTAAGGTTGTCTATTTCTTAATTATTTAATATTTGCTCTGGTTTTACATTGAGCTCTCTGAATCACATCCTCTTTGAAATATCCACATAGATTACCAAACCCTTCATTACCTTACTATGTATATATTAGGTTGGTGCAAAAATAATGACGTTTTTTGACGTTAAAAAATACGCCAAAAACGTCATTATTTTTGCACCAACCTAATATGTGTGTGTGTGTCGGTGTCTCTGTGTGTGTGTGTGTGTGTGTGTGTGATTGAACAACAGACATATTGTGTCTACTTATTTTTATACTGATCCTTTCCATTTGTCTAATCAGTTCCTTCATGTTAAGATGAAATTCATCAAGGAAGGAACGTAGTTTCTTTTAACCCAAGTACTTTTGATCTTTTCTAAGATAATCTTACTAATAAATTACTAAAACTTATAGTAACTGTGATAAGATCTGCATTCCGTAGTGACAGTGATTTTAAAAACACGTGCAAAAAGTCGTTGTGTTCAAGTTATTTTAAAATTTTAAAATTTATCCTCGATGAATTTCATCATAAACTCAAAAAACTAATTAGAGAATTAGAAAGGATCATTATAAAAATAAGTAAACACAACATGTTTATATCATCTTATTTCCTTTATTCGACCTCAGTCCACAAGGTTACATCGCAACTGTGAACTGCATTGTCCTTTCAATGACTAAATAATATGCTTCTCACCATGGCTACGGTTTTGAATTCAAAGTTGTCCTTCTTCTAGACTGGTTTTTAACCAAGGCCCAAGAGCCCAGCCTGCTCTCCCATTTAACCCATAGTTGCAGGGGCAGAAGAGATGGATTCACAACTTTATCAAGAATATTAATGCAAAATTCTCGACGATGTCTTTTTTCAGGCCGATAACCGTTACTCTCGATGGCTGAAGTTTAATAATAATGTATTTTTCAGCGCGCTCACTATACCACATATTCGCCGGGGTCCTACTAAAACACACACAATGTAAAAAAAAAATTGAATATGTAGAAATATATTTTCCTTTATTTCTAAATTTTATTATAAATGAAGAGGGAGAAGATGCCCGCCCCTCCACAACAAAATAAAAGTCAACAAAACATTCAAACTAAAATAAAACTGTGTTAGTCTGACCTGTCCAACCCATAAGAATAAGAGCGATCGATTTATTTTACCGATAACCAGAAGAAAGAAGCTGACTCACTAGTGGCAGCGGAGGAACAAATCAATTTGGGCAAGAAGAAATGTATAAAGCTGGTGCAGTCAAGAGAAAAAGCGAAGATAAAAACTTGACCAGAAGAGAACGCCGTGACCAGACCAGGAATGAGAGTCACTCCCATTAACTCGGTGAAGAAAAGGAGACCAGCTTAAGCAGGGATGTGGTCCGTCAGAAAACCGCCTGTTGTGACTTTAGGGGACTAAAAAAGAAATCAAGATTGTCCCGATTCACGAGAACCAGGGTCGCAACTTGCACCCGCCCTTTGCTGAAATCTGCCAAAAACAAACGTTTTTTTGTCAGTTCTAATCTTCATCCTGAACTGATGCCCAAAGAATCCAATCAGATCCTGATGAGAATAGCGTTTTGTCTCGTAAGATCTTTCCCGTCACTCACACCACAATTCTTGTCACAGCGTGACAAACACCAACTGTTACACTCCGGACCATGAGGGAGAAACATTGTCGCACATGGATGCGAGATTGATGGACACGAGATGTTAGGGATCGATTCGTGCTGTCAATACGCCATGATCCCAGAATGGACGCAACAGCGGACAGTGGAAGAAGGCGTGCTCAGCCGTTTATTGTAAGTCACGATTCCACCGGTGACAGTGGAGCATTGCCGCCAAGCCCGCACTGAAATTCATGTCATTGAGAGGTAGTGCATTCCGGATGAAACATCAGGTAAGTATAAACTCAGAGTTGCTGAGGTAATTCGTCGCTGAAGCTCAGGATGTAAAAATAGCGCTATTCGCCCTCCGACAAGCCGAGCTGAGCCGCCAACAGAGAGGGTCCGACGTGACCCGCTCCATTAATACCTGATACAATGTCCTCCTAGACCGTGAAAGGTAAACATGCAAGGCATGACGACTCTCGCTGAGCAAAGCCTCCTGTTTCCGGGTCCTAAGACAGGGATTGAAATGAGTGACAGTAAGGCTAGGGAAGACGCCCCTAACACTCCTCGGGCACATCGGGTTTTCTATCAACGCGTGGCGTAGGAAAACGAACGTCGAGGCGTGTCGGTGACTCACCAGGTGAGACCCATGATACGGACGCGGGACAAAGACTACTCTGAGGATCATCGGCTTGCCTCTCCTCAACAAAAAGTAGAAGAGCACGCGCTTGAATGCCTGCAAACGACCCTTACAAAGATCGAGCACACACAACTGATAAAGGATGAGGAGAAAGATGTGTACACGGAGCACACCTCAGACCTAACATTGAATATCAACCGCCATTGGAGACAAGTGCAGACCACCGCACCTACCTTTGCCTTTATCTCCGACCAATATTTCTCCAGCTGAAGATCTGGCTTGAACCACATTCCACGAAAGCGGATGGGATCTTCAGTCCAACCGAAGGGCTCCTTTCCAAGTACCTAACCGCAAACCAGAAGACTTGTTGCAGTTGATCTTGGTTTTCTTAACCTTTTCCTACCGTTCAAGCATCTTTTGCACCACCTCATTGTCTCTGCGGCATGACACGAAAATGGATACGTCATCAGTGTACACGGAAACCTCGGCTCTAGCCCGTTCGGAGAGTCTGTTTTCGTGTGGGATGTACTGCACGCTCTGTCCCTCAGTCGGCGCAGGAGAGGCTCCAGTACCAAAGTATGGGCGGCAGCAAACACTGACAAACCGACCATGACAAAGTAGAAGCTCTCGACTTCTTCCCTTTTACTTGTACCACCGCACATGGAGAGCGATACAGCAGGCTAATGCACATGCATACGTCGTGTTTGAATCTGGTGGCCTACAGGACAACCGCCTGGTATTAAACTAAAAATGATTAAACTAATCCAAATTGATTAGCGCGGCTTCGTTGTCGTTTTCTACGCCGTCTATGTTCATGCGGATCAGATGTACGTTTCTATGAATTGTTAGGCTCTTCACGGCACATGTCTACTCCAACCCTAACAGAATCTCGCAAATTGACTGCAAACTGTAAAAGCTCCGACATCAGCTGAATTATGGGCCTGTAATCATCTAATTCCCGCCCACCATATTTACCTTTTTTCTAACGAGAGTCAAAGTCAGCTAAATAGCTATGAAACTCTTGCTCTTTGATAAATCGGTTCTTGAAATTCTACCAATCGTTGGACGCATAAACTTCGACGACTCGAAACGAACCACTTTTCTCGATAATGTCGGCCACGACTAACTGCCCGTCCCCGCGTCGATATGGACAAATCCACCCTTGCACCCGGGAACGCTTCACCAACAAGAAAACACCTCTGGACAGTTTTTCCCTGTATACCAAATAGACAACAAAGTCGCTCGACACAACTCTAGCATCAACGTCATAAGCAAAGTGAGTCTCTTGGATCGTAGTCACATCCACACGGAAGGACAGAAGATCACCAACTGGGGGGGGGCCTTACTCTGCCAACTTGATAACATTTAACGCCTAAGTACCGATTGGACAAAAATCTACGGAAGTTTGGATACCGACGAATTGTTCTTGGCTACCAGAGCCCATGTTGGACGTAACCCGTCTGTTTTTAACAATACTGTCGACGTCCGTCGGGAAAGTTTGCTTTACAGCCCTGTATAATGTGAAGTGGAGCAAAAAAACAAAACAAAAATGGAAGCTCTCCTTGAACAAAGTTTTAACATTTTTGTGAGCTCAGATGACGCTGCCTGCGCCATCCTGAACTCGAGAAATATGTCTTAGGCGGCAGTTATAAGGTCAGATACCTTTAGTCTGACGCCGGAGATTGGGTCTTAGTTTGTTTCATAGCCTTCTCTGTTGTGCTTCGACTAGAATTTTTCCCTTTTTCTTGACTCTTCTGTGCTCTTCCTCTTTTACTTCCTTCCACCTTTTCAAAGAGGAGAAACTAGGTGCAGCCTCCTCCTCCATCTCCATGAAGAGATCTAATTACGGCAGTTGGAGCTCCAGCTCCTGCTGTTGATGTTTCAGCTGCTGTTCTAGTTGCGGCTACTGTAACTCTTGCTACAACTTCTTAGTCTTGATATCAGCAGTTATCAGGGAAATTTTCCACGTACCAACCGCCTCCATTGAGGAAGGTAATATCAGGAGCTCATTCTTGGAAAGAAATTACCGGTAATGATACTGCATTCGCGCCAGACATCTTGTTTGGTGAGGCAGGCGGCTCCTGCTTGGCCGACTGAAGAAGTTTTCATTTTTGTCATGGCCACTACACAACATGAACGAATAAAAACAAAATCTGACACAAAAAACAAGTTCAAAATAAAATATGACCAACTTATCAAACGCAAAAACACAAGGGGACAAAACCTGCAACAAAAAATAATACCACTTACTTTTAAAATAGATTCAAATTTGACGAAATATTTTTAATTTACGACGAATAGCATAAAAACAGGCATCACTCCGAATTTATCAACAAAACACACAGATGCATGCCGGGATTTCTCCCTAGCCAATAAGATAGGCTACTTCTCGGTCTCATCAGACTTAATTCTCTTCTTTTTTGTCTTGAAGACAAAACGCTGCGATCGCTTGTCTGTACCCACTTTTGTGTTTTAACAGCATTCTTATTTTGTAAACTGTTATGGTCCGGTTCCTTGTACCACGGTGGTAGTCCAAGGTAGAACCAATAAAAAAGAACTCGAACATGGATATGGAATAACACAGATATATTACAAACAGGAATATATACAGAGAAGTAGAAAGTGTTAGTACGAACAATCAGGTTTAGTAGTAATTATCTGAACGCGACTCTGTTTCGGACTGCCTCTGACTCGACTGACTGACTCGCTCGCTCGCTCTGACAGACTTCACTCCAGACTTCAGATTGAACAGTATTTATTAACCCCCCGCCAACGAGGGCATCATGTGCCACAAGGCCGGTTTAACGTTGGATGTGCGAGCCCGTGGGCTTGGCCATAAATATGCCTTTGAACCCGTATAAACGGGTTCAGGGTCGGTTTACCTCCCCGAAAGAGACTCGCCCTTCGGCGTAGCCTCGTTCGGGTTCCTCCCCGCCCGAAAGCAGAGAGTTCAACCGATCAGCCGGTCGTCCGACTTCACACTGAACGATATTTATTTATACAAAAAACGTATAAAATGTGGCACAAGGCCTAAAAGGGGGATGGGGAATGACGGTCTTCTTCTGTCTTAAATCTAAACTTAGCTAGTCCCATACACGGACCCAAACAAACTAACAATATTCCAATCACCAAAACAACACATTCACTCCTACCTTTCTTACTACGTCCACCATAATGCCTCAAATTCTCTATGAAGTCCTAACTAGTCCCCTTATGTACAAAAATTGTCTGTGGGGGGAAGGTCAATAAAATAACAACTTTTAAAAGATCCCCAAATGAGTATATACAATATGACTTAAGTATTTACAATAAAAACTAAACAAAACTGTGTTAGTAATAAAACCCCCCACAAACCATAAATGTGGCAGCAAAATCAGTTAACTAGACGAAATCAATGCGGGGCTAAGAAAAAATAAGAAAAAACATTCATTCCTCCAAGCATTCACACAGACACACACACATTCATACACAACAACAAATACGAAAAAGCACACACACGAAACGAAAGTCGCCCCGCATCCACCAGAGAACTGAAGTCACTGACCACCTAATGAGGGAGGGGATGGGGAATTAAAACAAAAGGAAAATAGGGACAGAAATAAAAGGGGCCAATGCGCATGCATACCCTAGCTAAGTTTACTAGAAAAAAGGGAAAACTAAAGATTCAAAATCGAAAACCTAGTCTAAGCTAATATCTGGGTGGGTTGCCTATGTTCAACCCTGTTAGGACAAATCCTGTACCTAACCGACATCCAAGTGCCACTCTAGGTCAGCCCCTTTCACCCTACACATTCGCGCAAGATTCACCCACCTTTTCCCAAATTCCGATGAGGTGAGCCGCCGCCTTTCCGTCCTAATCTTGACTTTAAGCTGATGCTTAAAGTACAAGATCAGTTGGGAAGAGGTGAACTTCTCGCCCTCATGGAATCCCTTCTGACGCGTCGTCCAAATCACGACTCTCATAATCCCTAGTAAGCAACAGAACACATAGTGTTCAGCCTTCGTCAATTGCGGCACCACATTGCTACAAACAGAACTGGCTTCCAGGACAAAGAACTTTCCCTGCAGCATGCGAACCATGAGGCCTTCAACAAACTTGCACAACGGCACTACCGTCTTGCACTGAAAAAAGGCGTGACCAATGGTCTCGACTTCCCCAGTGCAGCGACGACAGTTTGGATATTTCTCCAAACCTGCTGAACAAAGTCTCTTGCCGACCCAGAGGGCCCCACGAATCATTAGCCAGGTGAGTGATGCCTCATCGTTATTGAGACATTTCAACCCAGGCGCCCAAGGCCATATCGAGCGAGCCTCCTGCTTCGTAAGACCGAGCTCGTCGATCAGATCATCTTGAACGGACCCCCTGACTAACAATTGATACAATGCCTTACGAGACAACGCCTGGGCGTCGGAGAGGCCATCCGTCGTCCGTAAGAGGAGCTTCAAAGCACTACGACATTCGCGGTAGAAGGCACACTCGGCACGAGGTCTACGGCCGGCCTCCTCCTCGCACGAGTGCACACTTCTCAGGGATGGGAAATGTTTTCGGACATCTTCTTTCCAAAAGGTGCCCACCTCATCCAATCCGCGACACATTCGGTCTAGAAAGGTAATGCGAAGCATATATTGACGAATCTCAATGCTAGGCATACCCAGACCGCCCTCAGAGGGATGAAGGCAACAGATCTCGCGAGTTACCATAGGGGCCTTGTCTCTCCACAAGAAAGAGAACAAGGTCCGGACTAATGACATTAGTCTGGCATACGGGAGCGGAAGCACAGAAAGTCGGTAAAGGAGGATCGGATATATGTGTGAAACACATACCTCCGCCCTTCCCTTCAGGGAAAGTCTCCTCCGAGACCACAGATTAACCGCGATCTCGGCCTTCCCCTGCACCTCCGACCAATTCATTTCCAACTGGAGATCAGGACCGAACCAGACGCCGAGTATCTTGATCGGCCCATCCGTCCAGAGGAAAGGTCCGGGAAGAGAAACTCCCTTCCACGAACCCAACCGCAAGCCCACAGACTTATCGCGGTTGATCTTGGCCCCTGTCACCATCTCATACCCACTGATCTCTTTGCTGACTTCGTCAATCTCGGCTCTGCTCGACACAAGAACCGAAACGTCGTCAGCATAGGCAGAATACCTGGCTGAGGTGGAAGCCCCAGGCAGGGAAATTCCGCGCAGGACCGGATTCGCCTTCAACTTGCGAAGGAATGGTTCCAACGCAAGAACGTAAAGCAGAGGCGAGAGCGGACAACCTTGACGAATGGAGCGAGACAATACGAAAGGCTTCGATCTTACCCCATTCACTTCCACCAGCGCACCGGGGGTCGCATACAAAAGTCGGATCCAGGAGCGAAAGTCGGCTCTGAAACCGGCCGCCGAAAGGACAGCCTCCAGAAATCGATGGTCAACCCTATCGAAGGCCTTGGACTGATCTAAATTGATCAGCGCGGCTTCACTGTCGACTTTTTCTAAGATCAAGCGTACCATGTGAAGGTTATCCTGAATAGTCCTGCCCTTCACAGCACACGTCTGTTCGGGGCCAATCAGACTAGACAGGACAAGCTGCAAACGGTTGGCTAAGATCTTCGCCAAAATCTTTAAGTCAGTGTTTAACATCGTTAAAGGGCGAAAGTTCCCTAACCCATCCCCACCGCCCTTGTCCTTACGCAGCAACTTGATCACACCCCTGGTGAAGCGTTGGGGTAAAGACCCCTGCTTCATCCAGTGGTTGTAAATCAGTTCCAGCAAAGGAACAAAAACGTGCGACAACCTCAAGTACACTTCGTAGGGAAGACCATCTAATCCCGGAGACTTATCCAGGCCAACCTGCTTCAGCGCTTCCCAGATCTCCGACTCTGTAATGGGACCCTCGCACCTAGCCGCTTCAGCTGCCGAAAGGCAGGGAAAGTCAGCTAAATAGGCGTCGAACTGAGCAGAGCTCAGACCGGGCTCCCTGGTGAAAAGATCCTGAAAGTAGTCCCGAAACACCTCACATATGCCCGCGTTTGTAGTCACGGTCCGCTTATCCGGCAACGTGACGCATGCGATATGTCGCTTAGACGCGCTTCGATTTTCCTCTGCACGCAGTTCAGCGGCCATATTCGTTGCCTCAGAAGACATTCTTTTTAACCTAGCCCTAACTACCAGAGCTTGATCCTTCTTGATAAGCAAGGAGGACAACTCTGCCTTAGCTAAAGCTATGTCCCCACTAACACGGGATTTCACTGCCCGATCGACTTTATCTTCTAAAGCAGTTTGCGCCGCTAATCTATCTAGATTGAGTCGACGACTGAAATCGGCGGCAAACGATCGGATTTTAGATTTTAATTTGCCCCACCAGGCATTTCCCACAACCGCACCCGTCAATTCCCTTTGTATCATTAGTAGCAGCTGGTCCCGGAAACCCTGATCACCAAAAAGGGAACAGTTCAATTTCCAGTAACCAGCCAATCTAACCTTAGGCTTATCTAAGTTTACACGGACCCGGACAAGCCTATGATCCGTATAAACTATATAATGGAAACTTGGACACGCTAAGAGCCCTACGTCGACTCTCCTAACTAAGACCCGGTCCAGGTAGCTCGCAAGCGTCCCCGGAGCCGAGTTGCCACTAGTTGTCCAAGTCCATGCTACCTCCCGAGGGTGTTCATTCCGGAACTTATCGACAAGATCAAACTCATCGATAAAGTCCCGAAATGGTTTCACATCCGGGTTGTTAGTACCTTGTTTTTGTCCTATGCGATCTATATCGGGGTCAAGGACGGCATTCCAATCCCCCGCTAAAACTACCCGACGAGACGTCGTCAAGAACGGCGCGATCTGCCGAAACAAAGCAGGCCGCTCGGAATGGGTATTGGGCGCATAAACCCCAATGAGACGTAGAACCTTATCCTTTATGGTAACATCCAGCACGCAAAGTCTGCCCGCCGGATCCGCGAAGACAAGGGTACAAGCAGCCTTCAAAGACTTGCTCACTAGCCAAGAGACACCCCTCGAACGACCATCAAAACAGGCTGAATAAACGGCGAACCCCTTAGACAGTATGTCCTCACGATCATGAGAAGAAAAACGGGTCTCTTGTATACAACATACATTCACCCCGAGGCGCTGAAGATCACGAGTGAGCCTCGCCCTGCGAGACTCGGACCTCAGGCCCCGGACATTTAAGCTAGCTAACCAGAGTGCCATTGTCAAGCCGATTAGGGTTGTCCTTCAGGATAGAACATGGCTGGGGTGAGGACACCGACAGCTCGTCCCATAGAACCGGACGCCATCTCATTTTCGACGGTATCATCTTGAGACAAGCCGCCGATGTCCGAGGGGTAAGTGAGTTTGAGAGCCCTATAAAGGGATGGGTGAACAAAAACTGGGACCCTCCCTTTCAGTTTTTGATCACATTCATTTGTTTCTGGGTCTAGAAGATAGGCAGCTGGGGGCACCATTTTGAGTGACGACTGGGCCTCCTCTATCATGCCCCAAATCTCCCGCGTACCCGGGCCAGTTCTAACTACGGTGAGGATTCTTTGAGCGGAAGGGAATTTTTCGGGCCTCTCCACATCCTCACCGTTAATCTGTTTAAAATTCCACAGAATTTTCAGCTCCTTCGGGTTTCGCGTCTGCCCGAAAACCCTTTCCGCCTGGTCCCGGGATACGCGGCAGACGTCTTCCCCAGGGAGATAAGGTGGTTTGAGCTTCTTTTTTTTCTTGTCGCTGATGGATTGTGTATCAGGACTTCTTAAACGTTTTTTTTGAGGAGAATGTATGGGTGTTGAAATGGGCGTGACATTGGGTGTAGTAGATGGTGTCCACCCGGTAGGCGTCCTCACCGGCGATGGTTTAGACGAATGACGAGATTTTGCCGGTGAGTTTGATGCAGATTTAGGCGGAGGAGGTTTTATGAATGTCTTTTTAGATGCAGAAGGGGAAGACGGGGCAGAGGATAGGGAGCCCGGTGCCCCCAGCGATTTTTGCTTTTTAGCCCGCGTCTCATCTAATTTGTTTTTCAACTTTTTAAGGTCTAATATTTTCTTCCAGCCGGGTTCATTATCCTTTTGCGCCTTTGTTGCATGTATTTCGTAAGACGCCGAGGCGTCGCCCTCGGAGCTGGTAGAGGGAATGGGGCTGTAGGTGACTTTGTCCCCGGTGTCATGTTGGGACTGAAGAACCGCTGTTTGGGTCTTCCCCTTGCCCCTAACTACGAGGTGCCATTCCCCCTCTTCCTTCTCCTTATCCACACTTGTGGCAGGCGTTGGCTTCGGGGGTAATGAGGGTCTAAGCCCAACCGGGGGATTTTCCTCACCGGTCCGCCTCGCAGCTAGGCCCACTACAGGCGCCGCGGATTTTAGCTTCTCGGCCAAGGGGGGATTTTGGTCGCCAGCGACCGGAACTCCAGGGGCCTTCTTTCCTGGGCAGGAGGAGGAAAGGTGACCAGTCTCTCCACACCTCCAGCAAGTTGGTCTTCTACCGGTCACTATGACCGGCATTTTCCGGTCGCCATACTCCAAACAGTTGGGGACGGACTTGAAGGCCTTCTGGTCGAGCATTATATCAAAAGTCCATCCCCCGTTCAAATTGTCGGAGAGAGCCCCTAAAATTTGGCCGAACTGCATAAAAAATGCAGCCAGGAGCTCTCCCGAAATTTGAGGAGGAACTTCAAAGACGGCTACTCTGGTCCGCCTGCGGCCTTCATATTCTGTTCTGATTATGAAATCTTTGGTTATTAACTCTTTCTTGGCCATGGCCAGGCAATCTTCTGGGGTGGGTAGCAGAATGTCCCACATGAAGAACCCTGTACCCTTTATTACTCTTTGGGGTTTTATCCCCAGGGACAAAAGTGATTTAATCACAGTGTCTTTTGTGGAGCGACAAATCTTTCTTGTTTTCTTATCCACCACAAAAACGGTCACCATTCTCTTTGCGAACACATCTATTTCCTGGACAATATCGACGAACCCATCTTTATTAACAAGATGGGCGTACCCCTTCGCCTTATCCAAGAAATCCGCCATGTTCAAGATACAACTTGGGGGGGACTTCCAACATGAGGGCAATTCCTCGGCGGTCTTACTTTGTGCCTCCTTTGGCACATCTACATTTTTGCTAGTATCTCCTTTTTTGGAGACACTAGCACCTTTTTTCAAATTTGGGCTAGCATTAGCCTGTTTTTTGGGATTTTTATCCGGCGGGTCTGCTTTAGCCGCAGAACCGAAAAGGTCTTTCTTTACATTGGACCGACTGGCTTCATCGGCCATGGTGGATTAAAAGTGGAGACGTGCGGGTCCAAATTTTAGGGGAAAGGAGTTGGGAGAAGGTAGAAAAAAATATAGAAATTAAACAAATAAAGAAAAAGCCTGGATGTACCAGAAAAAAAAATAGCAAAGACAAAAACAGTAAAAAAACAAACTAGCACAAACAGAAAGAAATAAACAGGTAAAATTAAAAAATAAAGATGGCGCCCAAAGGCTGCCGAAAAACAAAAACAGAAAACTCCTTTCTTTTTTTTTCAAAAATTCAAATTAAATGTTCAAGAGAGAAAAAAAAAAAAAAAAAAAAAAAATCTGGTTTGTAACCAGAAAAAAAATAAAAGTTTGCGGCCGAAGCCGCTAAAGAAAATAAATTAAAATCAAATGAAAAACAAACTAGTCAAACCAAAAAAGAAAGAAAGAATGCGACCGAAGTCGCTAAAAAAAGAAGATGGGTATGAAAAAATAAAAACGAAGTAAAAAACAAAGCTTTCTTTTTCTTTTTCTTTTCTTATAATGAACTAATTTTTTAGAAACAAAAATTAATAAAAAAAATTAAAAAATTATGTGGGCCGAAGCCCCCAAAAAAATAAAACAAACAAAAGAAATGGAAGAATAAAAAACTGAAACAATAACTTAACAAAATGTCTTGGTGTGATCAAAGAAAAATCGTCAATCCAAAAAGTTCGTTCAGTAAATCCTCGTGGTAAAAAATCGGGTTTGTCGCACTGTAACACAAGAATAACAATTAGATGAGTCAAAAACACCGGTCACAAAAAGACGGAGGACTGAACGATATTTATTTATACAAAAAAAGTATAAAATGTGGCACAAGGCCTAAAAAGGGGGATGGGGAAATGACGGTCTTCTTCTGTCTTAAATCTAAACTTAGCTAGTCCCAAACACGGACCCAAACAAACCAACAATATTCCAATCACCAAAACAACACATTCACTCCTACCTTTCTTACTACGTCCACCATAATGCCTCAAATTCTCTATGAAGTCCTAACTAGTCCCCTTATGTACAAATATTGTTCGTGGGGGGAGGGTCATAAAATAACAAATTTTTAAAAAAGAACCCCAAATGATTATGTACAATATGACTTAAAAATATTTACAATAAAACTAAACAAAACTGTGTTAGTAATAAAACCCCCCACAAACCATAAATGTGGCAGCAAAATCAGTTAACTAGACGAAATCAATGCGGGGCTAAGAAAAACTAAGAAAAAACATTCATTCCTCCAAGCATTCACACAGACACACACACATTCATACACAACAACAAATACGAAAAAGCACACACACGAAACGAAAGGCGCCCCGCATCCACCAGAGAACTGAAGTCACTGACCACCTAACGAGGGAGGGGATGGGCAATTAAACAAAAGAAAAATAGGGACAGAAATAAAAGGGGCCAATGCGCATGCATACCCTAGCTAAGTTTACTAGAAAAAAGGAAAAAACTAAAGATTCAAAATCAAAAACCTAGTCTAACCTAAAATCTGGGTGGGTTGCCGATGTTCAACCCTGTTAGGACAAATCCTGTACCTAACCGACATCCAAGTGCCACTCTAGGTCAGCCCCTTTTACTCTACACATTCGCGCAAGATTCACCCACCTTTTGCCAAATTCCGATGAGGTGAGCCGCCGCCTTTCCGTCCTAATCTTGACTTTAAGCTGATGCTTAAAGTACAAGATCAGTTGGGAAGAGGTGAACTTCTCGCCCTCATGGAATCCCTTCTGACGCGTCGTCCAAATCACGACTCTCATAATCCCTAGTAAGCAACAGAACACATAGTGTTCAGCCTTCGTCAATTGCGACACCACATTGCTACAAACAGAACTGGCTTCCAGGACAAAGAACTTTCCCTGCAGCATGCGAACCATGAGGCCTTCAACAAACTTGCACAACGGCACTACCGTCTTGCACTGAAAAAAGGCGTGACCAATGGTCTCGACTTCCCCAGTGCAGCGACGACAGTTTGGATATTTCTCCAAACCTGCTGAACAGAGTCTCTTGCCGACCCAGAGGGCCCCACGAATCATCAGCCAGGTGAGTGATGCCTCATCGTTATTGAGACATTTCAACCCAGGCGCCCAAGGCCACATCGAGCGAGCCTCCTGCTTCGTAAGACCGAGCTCGTCGATCAGATCATCTTGAACGGACCCCCTAACTAACAATCGATACAATGCCTTACGAGACAACGCCTGGGCGTCGGAGAGGCCATCCGACGTCCGTAAAAGGAGCTTCAAAGCACTACGACATTCGCGGTAGAAGGCACACTCGGCACGAGGTCTACGGCCGGCCTCCTCCTCGCACGAGTGCACACTTCTCAGGGATGGGAAATGTTTTCGGACATCTTCTTTCCAAAAGGTGCCCACCTCATCCAATCCGCGACACATTCGGTCTAGAAAGGTAATGCGAAGCATATATTGACGAATCTCAATGCTAGGCATACCCAGACCGCCCTCAGAGGGATGAAGGCAACAGATCTCGCGAGTTACCATAGGGGCCTTGTCTCTCCACAAAAAGGAGAACAAGGTCCGGACTAATGACATTAGTCTGGCATACGGGAGCGGAAGCACAGAAAGTCGGTAAAGGAGTATCGGATATATGTGTGAAACACATACCTCCGCCCTTCCCTTCAGGGAAAGTCTCCTCCGAGACCACAGTTTAACCGCGATCTCGGCCTTCCCCTGCACCTCCGACCAATTCATTTCCAACTGGAGATCAGGACCGAACCAGACGCCGAGTATCTTGATCGGCCCATCCGTCCAGAGGAAAGGTCCGGGAAGAGAAACTCCCTTCCACGCACCCAACCGCAAGCCCACAGACTTATCGCGGTTGATCTTGGCCCCTGTCACCATCTCATACCCACTGATCTCTTTGCTGACTTCGTCAATCTCGGCTCTGCTCGACACAAGAACCGAAACGTCGTCAGCATAGGCAGAATACCTGGCTGAGGTGGAAGCCCCAGGCAGGGAAATTCCGCGCAGGACCGGATTCGCCTTCAACTTGCGAAGGAATGGTTCCAACGCAAGAACGTAAAGCAGAGGCGAGAGCGGACAACCTTGACGAATGGAGCGAGACAATACGAAAGGCTTCGATCTTACCCCATTCACTTCCACCAGCGCACCGGGGGTCGCATACAAAAGTCGGATCCAGGAGCGAAAGTCGGCTCTGAAACCGGCCGCCGAAAGGACAGCCTCCAGAAATCGATGGTCAACCCTATCGAAGGCCTTGGACTGATCTAAATTGATCAGCGCGGCATCACTGTCGACTTGTTCTAAGATCAAGCGTACCATATGAAGGTTATCCTGAATAGTCCTGCCCTTCACAGCACAAGTCTGTTCGGGGCCAATCAGACTAGACAGGACAAGCTGCAAACGGTTGGCTAAGATCTTCGCCAAAATCTTTAAGTCAGTGTTTAACATCGTTAAAGGGCGAAAGTTCCCTAACCCATCCCCACCGCCCTTGTCCTTACGCAGCAACTTGATCACACCCCTGGTGAAGCGTTGGGGTAAAGACCCCTGCTTCATCCAGTGGTTGTAAATCAGTTCCAGCAAAGGAACAAAAACGTGCGACAACCTCAAGTACACTTCGTAGGGAAGACCATCTAATCCCGGAGACTTATCCAGGCCAACCTGCTTCAGCGCTTCCCAGATCTCCGACTCTGTAATGGGACCCTCGCACCTAGCCGCTTCAGCTGCCGAAAGGCAGGGAAAGTCAGCTAAATAGGCGTCGAACTGAGCAGAGCTCAGACCGGGCTCCCTGGTGAAAAGATCCTGAAAGTAGTCCCGAAACACCTCACGTATGCCCGCGTTTGTGGTCACGGTCCGCTTATCCGGCAACGTGACGCATGCGATATGTCGCTTAGACGCGCTTCGATTTTCCTCTGCACGCAGTTCAGCGGCCATATTCGTTGCCTCAGAAGACATTCTTTTTAACCTAGCCCTAACTACCAGAGCTTGATCCTTCTTGATAAGCAAGGAGGACAACTCTGCCTTAGCTAAAGCTATGTCCCCACTAACACGGGATTTCACTGCCCGATCGACTTTATCTTCTAAAGCAGTTTGCGCCGCTAATCTATCTAGATTGAGTCGACGACTAAAATCGGCGGCAAACGATCGGATTTTAGATTTTAATTTGCCCCACCAGGCATTTCCCACAACCGCACCCGTCAATTCCCTTTGTATCATTAGTAAAAGCTGGTCCCGGAAACCCTGATCACCAAAAAGGGAACAGTTCAATTTCCAGTAACCAGCCAATCTAACCTTAGGCTTATCTAAGTTTACACGGACCCGGACAAGCCTATGATCCGTATAAACTATATAATGGAAACTTGGACACCCTAAGAGCCCTACGTCGACTCTCCTAACTAAGACCCGGTCCAGGTAGCTCGCAAGCGTCCCCGGAGCCGAGTTGCCACTAGTTGTCCAAGTCCATGCTACCTCCCGAGGGTGTTCATTCCGGAACTTATCGACAAGATCAAACTCATCGATAAAGTCCCGAAATGGTTTCACATCCGGGTTGTTAGTACCTTGTTTTTGCCCTATACGATCTATATCGGGGTCAAGGACGGCATTCCAATCCCCCGCTAAAACTACCCGACGAGACGTCGTCAAGAACGGCGCGATCTGCCGAAACAAAGCAGGCCGCTCGGAATGGGTATTGGGCGCATAAACCCCAATGAGACGTAGAACCTTATCCTTTATGGTAACATCCAGCACGCAAAGTCTGCCCGCCGGATCCGCGAAGACAAGGGTACAAGCAGCCTTCAAAGACTTGCTCACTAGCCAAGAGACACCCCTCGAACGACCATCAAAACAGGCTGAATAAACGGCGAACCCCTTAGACAGTATGTCCTCACGATCATGAGAAGAAAAACGGGTCTCTTGTATACAACATACATTCACCCCGAGGCGCTGAAGATCACGAGTGAGCCTCGCCCTGCGAGACTCGGACCTCAGGCCCCGGACATTTAAGCTAGCTAACCAGAGTGCCATTGTCAAGCCGATTAGGGTTGTCCTTCAGGATAGAACATGGCTGGGGTGAGGACACCGACAGCTCGTCCCATAGAACCGGACGCCATCTCATTTTCGACGGTATCATCTTGAGACAAGCCGCCGATGTCCGAGGGGTAGGTGAGTTTAAGAGCCCTATAAAGGGATGGGTGAACAAAAACTGGGACCCTCCCTTTCAGTTTTTGATCACATTCATTTGTTTCTGGGTCTAGAAGATAGGCAGCTGGGGGCACCATTTTGAGTGACGACTGGGCCTCCTCTATCATCCCCCAAATCTCCCGCGTACCCGGGCCAGTTCTAACTACTGTGAGGATTCTCTGAGCGGAAGGGAATTTTTCGGGCCTCTCCACATCCTCACCATTAATCTGTTTAAAATTCCACAGAATTTTCAGCTCCTTCGGGTTTCGTGTCTGCCCGAAAACCCTTTCCGCCTGGTCCCGGGATACGCGGCAGACGTCTTCCCCAGGGAGATAAGGTGGTTTGATCTTCTTTTTTTTCTTGTCGGTGATGGATTGTGTCTCAGGACTTCTTTGCCTTTTCTTATGTGGTGAAGTTATGGGTGTTGAAATGGGCGTGACATTGGGTGTAGTGGATGGTGTCCACCCAGTAGGCGTCCTCACCGGCGATGGTTTAGACGAATGACGAGATTTTGCCGGTGAGTTTGATGCAGATTTAGGCGGAGGAGGTTTTATGAATGTCTTTTTAGATGCAGAAGGGGAAGACGGGGCAGAGGATAGGGAGCCCGGTGCCCCCAGCGATTTTTGCTTTTTAGCCCGCGTCTCATCTAATTTGTTTTTCAGCTTCTTTAGGTCTAATATTTTCCTCCAGCCGGGTTCATTATTCTTTTGCGCATCGGTAGCATTAGATTCGTAAGACGCCGAGGCGTCGCCCTCGGAGCTGGTAGAGGGAATGGGGCTGTAGGTGACTTTGTCCCCGGTGTCATGTTGGGACTGAAGAACCGCTGTTTGGGTCTTCCCCTTGCCCCTAACTACGAGGTGCCATTCCCCCTCTTCCTTCTCCTTATCCACACTTGTGGCAGGCGTTGGCTTCGGGGGTAATGAGGGTCTAAGCCCAACCGGGGGATTTTCCTCACCGGTCCGCCTCGCAGCTAGGCCCACTACAGGCGCCGCGGATTTTAGCTTCTCGGCCAAGGGGGGATTTTGGTCGCCAGCGACCGGAACTCCAGGGGCCTTCTTTCCTGGGCAGGAGGAGGAAAGGTGACCAGTCTCTCCACACCTCCAGCAAGTTGGTCTTCTACCGGTCACTATGACCGGCATTTTCCGGTCGCCATACTCCAAACAGTTGGGGACGGACTTGAAGGCCTTCTGGTCGAGCATTATATCAAAAGTCCATCCCCCGTTCAAATTGTCGGAGAGAGCCCCTAAAATTTGGCCGAACTGCATAAAAAATGCAGCCAGGAGCTCTCCCGAAATTTGAGGAGGAACTTCAAAGACGGCTACTCTGGTCCGCCTGCGGCCTTCATATTCTGTTCTGATTATGAAATCTTTGGTTATTAACTCTTTCTTGGCCATGGCCAGGCAATCTTCTGGGGTGGGTAGCAGAATGTCCCACATGAAGAACCCTGTACCCTTTATTACTCTTTGGGGTTTTATCCCCAGGGACAAAAGTGATTTAATCACAGTGTCTTTTGTGGAGCGACAAATCTTTCTTGTTTTCTTATCCACCACAAAAACGGTCACCATTCTCTTTGCGAACACATCTATTTCCTGGACAATATCGACGAACCCATCTTTATTAACAAGATGGGCGTACCCCTTCGCCTTATCCAAGAAATCCGCCATGTTCAAGATACAACTTGGGGGGGACTTCCAACATGAGGGCAATTCCTCGGCGGTCTTACTTTGTGCCTCCTTTGGCACATCTACATTTTTGCTAGTATCTCCTTTTTTGGAGACACTAGCACCTTTTTTCAAATTTGGGCTAGCATTAGCCTGTTTTTTGGGATTTTTATCCGGCGGGTCTGCTTTAGCCGCAGAACCGAAAAGGTCTTTCTTTACATTGGACCGACTGGCTTCATCGGCCATGGTGGATTAAAAGTGGAGACGTGCGGGTCCAAATTTTAGGGGAAAGGAGTTGGGAGAAGGTAGAAAAAAATATAGAAATTAAACAAATAAAGAAAAAGCCTGGATGTACCAGAAAAAAAAATAGCAAAGACAAAAACAGTAAAAAAACAAACTAGCACAAACAGAAAGAAATAAACAGGTAAAATTAAAAAATAAAGATGGCGCCCAAAGGCTGCCGAAAAACAAAAACAGAAAACTCCTTTCTTTTTTTTTCAAAAATTCAAATTAAATGTTCAAGAGAGAAAAAAAAAAAAAAAAAAAAAAAATCTGGTTTGTAACCAGAAAAAAAATAAAAGTTTGCGGCCGAAGCCGCTAAAGAAAATAAATTAAAATCAAATGAAAAACAAACTAGTCAAACCAAAAAAGAAAGAAAGAATGCGACCGAAGTCGCTAAAAAAAGAAGATGGGTATGAAAAAATAAAAACGAAGTAAAAAACAAAGCTTTCTTTTTCTTTTTCTTTTCTTATAATGAACTAATTTTTTAGAAACAAAAATTAATAAAAAAAATTAAAAAATTATGTGGGCCGAAGCCCCCAAAAAAATAAAACAAACAAAAGAAATGGAAGAATAAAAAACTGAAACAATAACTTAACAAAATGTCTTGGTGTGATCAAAGAAAAATCGTCAATCCAAAAAGTTCGTTCAGTAAATCCTCGTGGTAAAAAATCGGGTTTGTCGCACTGTAACACAAGAATAACAATTAGATGAGTCAAAAACACCGGTCACAAAAAGACGGAGGACTGAACGATATTTATTTATACAAAAAAAGTATAAAATGTGGCACAAGGCCTAAAAAGGGGGATGGGGAAATGACGGTCTTCTTCTGTCTTAAATCTAAACTTAGCTAGTCCCAAACACGGACCCAAACAAACCAACAATATTCCAATCACCAAAACAACACATTCACTCCTACCTTTCTTACTACGTCCACCATAATGCCTCAAATTCTCTATGAAGTCCTAACTAGTCCCCTTATGTACAAATATTGTTCGTGGGGGGAGGGTCATAAAATAACAAATTTTTAAAAAAGAACCCCAAATGATTATGTACAATATGACTTAAAAATATTTACAATAAAACTAAACAAAACTGTGTTAGTAATAAAACCCCCCACAAACCATAAATGTGGCAGCAAAATCAGTTAACTAGACGAAATCAATGCGGGGCTAAGAAAAACTAAGAAAAAACATTCATTCCTCCAAGCATTCACACAGACACACACACATTCATACACAACAACAAATACGAAAAAGCACACACACGAAACGAAAGGCGCCCCGCATCCACCAGAGAACTGAAGTCACTGACCACCTAACGAGGGAGGGGATGGGCAATTAAACAAAAGAAAAATAGGGACAGAAATAAAAGGGGCCAATGCGCATGCATACCCTAGCTAAGTTTACTAGAAAAAAGGAAAAAACTAAAGATTCAAAATCAAAAACCTAGTCTAACCTAAAATCTGGGTGGGTTGCCGATGTTCAACCCTGTTAGGACAAATCCTGTACCTAACCGACATCCAAGTGCCACTCTAGGTCAGCCCCTTTTACTCTACACATTCGCGCAAGATTCACCCACCTTTTGCCAAATTCCGATGAGGTGAGCCGCCGCCTTTCCGTCCTAATCTTGACTTTAAGCTGATGCTTAAAGTACAAGATCAGTTGGGAAGAGGTGAACTTCTCGCCCTCATGGAATCCCTTCTGACGCGTCGTCCAAATCACGACTCTCATAATCCCTAGTAAGCAACAGAACACATAGTGTTCAGCCTTCGTCAATTGCGACACCACATTGCTACAAACAGAACTGGCTTCCAGGACAAAGAACTTTCCCTGCAGCATGCGAACCATGAGGCCTTCAACAAACTTGCACAACGGCACTACCGTCTTGCACTGAAAAAAGGCGTGACCAATGGTCTCGACTTCCCCAGTGCAGCGACGACAGTTTGGATATTTCTCCAAACCTGCTGAACAGAGTCTCTTGCCGACCCAGAGGGCCCCACGAATCATCAGCCAGGTGAGTGATGCCTCATCGTTATTGAGACATTTCAACCCAGGCGCCCAAGGCCACATCGAGCGAGCCTCCTGCTTCGTAAGACCGAGCTCGTCGATCAGATCATCTTGAACGGACCCCCTAACTAACAATCGATACAATGCCTTACGAGACAACGCCTGGGCGTCGGAGAGGCCATCCGACGTCCGTAAAAGGAGCTTCAAAGCACTACGACATTCGCGGTAGAAGGCACACTCGGCACGAGGTCTACGGCCGGCCTCCTCCTCGCACGAGTGCACACTTCTCAGGGATGGGAAATGTTTTCGGACATCTTCTTTCCAAAAGGTGCCCACCTCATCCAATCCGCGACACATTCGGTCTAGAAAGGTAATGCGAAGCATATATTGACGAATCTCAATGCTAGGCATACCCAGACCGCCCTCAGAGGGATGAAGGCAACAGATCTCGCGAGTTACCATAGGGGCCTTGTCTCTCCACAAAAAGGAGAACAAGGTCCGGACTAATGACATTAGTCTGGCATACGGGAGCGGAAGCACAGAAAGTCGGTAAAGGAGTATCGGATATATGTGTGAAACACATACCTCCGCCCTTCCCTTCAGGGAAAGTCTCCTCCGAGACCACAGTTTAACCGCGATCTCGGCCTTCCCCTGCACCTCCGACCAATTCATTTCCAACTGGAGATCAGGACCGAACCAGACGCCGAGTATCTTGATCGGCCCATCCGTCCAGAGGAAAGGTCCGGGAAGAGAAACTCCCTTCCACGCACCCAACCGCAAGCCCACAGACTTATCGCGGTTGATCTTGGCCCCTGTCACCATCTCATACCCACTGATCTCTTTGCTGACTTCGTCAATCTCGGCTCTGCTCGACACAAGAACCGAAACGTCGTCAGCATAGGCAGAATACCTGGCTGAGGTGGAAGCCCCAGGCAGGGAAATTCCGCGCAGGACCGGATTCGCCTTCAACTTGCGAAGGAATGGTTCCAACGCAAGAACGTAAAGCAGAGGCGAGAGCGGACAACCTTGACGAATGGAGCGAGACAATACGAAAGGCTTCGATCTTACCCCATTCACTTCCACCAGCGCACCGGGGGTCGCATACAAAAGTCGGATCCAGGAGCGAAAGTCGGCTCTGAAACCGGCCGCCGAAAGGACAGCCTCCAGAAATCGATGGTCAACCCTATCGAAGGCCTTGGACTGATCTAAATTGATCAGCGCGGCATCACTGTCGACTTGTTCTAAGATCAAGCGTACCATATGAAGGTTATCCTGAATAGTCCTGCCCTTCACAGCACAAGTCTGTTCGGGGCCAATCAGACTAGACAGGACAAGCTGCAAACGGTTGGCTAAGATCTTCGCCAAAATCTTTAAGTCAGTGTTTAACATCGTTAAAGGGCGAAAGTTCCCTAACCCATCCCCACCGCCCTTGTCCTTACGCAGCAACTTGATCACACCCCTGGTGAAGCGTTGGGGTAAAGACCCCTGCTTCATCCAGTGGTTGTAAATCAGTTCCAGCAAAGGAACAAAAACGTGCGACAACCTCAAGTACACTTCGTAGGGAAGACCATCTAATCCCGGAGACTTATCCAGGCCAACCTGCTTCAGCGCTTCCCAGATCTCCGACTCTGTAATGGGACCCTCGCACCTAGCCGCTTCAGCTGCCGAAAGGCAGGGAAAGTCAGCTAAATAGGCGTCGAACTGAGCAGAGCTCAGACCGGGCTCCCTGGTGAAAAGATCCTGAAAGTAGTCCCGAAACACCTCACGTATGCCCGCGTTTGTGGTCACGGTCCGCTTATCCGGCAACGTGACGCATGCGATATGTCGCTTAGACGCGCTTCGATTTTCCTCTGCACGCAGTTCAGCGGCCATATTCGTTGCCTCAGAAGACATTCTTTTTAACCTAGCCCTAACTACCAGAGCTTGATCCTTCTTGATAAGCAAGGAGGACAACTCTGCCTTAGCTAAAGCTATGTCCCCACTAACACGGGATTTCACTGCCCGATCGACTTTATCTTCTAAAGCAGTTTGCGCCGCTAATCTATCTAGATTGAGTCGACGACTAAAATCGGCGGCAAACGATCGGATTTTAGATTTTAATTTGCCCCACCAGGCATTTCCCACAACCGCACCCGTCAATTCCCTTTGTATCATTAGTAAAAGCTGGTCCCGGAAACCCTGATCACCAAAAAGGGAACAGTTCAATTTCCAGTAACCAGCCAATCTAACCTTAGGCTTATCTAAGTTTACACGGACCCGGACAAGCCTATGATCCGTATAAACTATATAATGGAAACTTGGACACCCTAAGAGCCCTACGTCGACTCTCCTAACTAAGACCCGGTCCAGGTAGCTCGCAAGCGTCCCCGGAGCCGAGTTGCCACTAGTTGTCCAAGTCCATGCTACCTCCCGAGGGTGTTCATTCCGGAACTTATCGACAAGATCAAACTCATCGATAAAGTCCCGAAATGGTTTCACATCCGGGTTGTTAGTACCTTGTTTTTGCCCTATACGATCTATATCGGGGTCAAGGACGGCATTCCAATCCCCCGCTAAAACTACCCGACGAGACGTCGTCAAGAACGGCGCGATCTGCCGAAACAAAGCAGGCCGCTCGGAATGGGTATTGGGCGCATAAACCCCAATGAGACGTAGAACCTTATCCTTTATGGTAACATCCAGCACGCAAAGTCTGCCCGCCGGATCCGCGAAGACAAGGGTACAAGCAGCCTTCAAAGACTTGCTCACTAGCCAAGAGACACCCCTCGAACGACCATCAAAACAGGCTGAATAAACGGCGAACCCCTTAGACAGTATGTCCTCACGATCATGAGAAGAAAAACGGGTCTCTTGTATACAACATACATTCACCCCGAGGCGCTGAAGATCACGAGTGAGCCTCGCCCTGCGAGACTCGGACCTCAGGCCCCGGACATTTAAGCTAGCTAACCAGAGTGCCATTGTCAAGCCGATTAGGGTTGTCCTTCAGGATAGAACATGGCTGGGGTGAGGACACCGACAGCTCGTCCCATAGAACCGGACGCCATCTCATTTTCGACGGTATCATCTTGAGACAAGCCGCCGATGTCCGAGGGGTAGGTGAGTTTAAGAGCCCTATAAAGGGATGGGTGAACAAAAACTGGGACCCTCCCTTTCAGTTTTTGATCACATTCATTTGTTTCTGGGTCTAGAAGATAGGCAGCTGGGGGCACCATTTTGAGTGACGACTGGGCCTCCTCTATCATCCCCCAAATCTCCCGCGTACCCGGGCCAGTTCTAACTACTGTGAGGATTCTCTGAGCGGAAGGGAATTTTTCGGGCCTCTCCACATCCTCACCATTAATCTGTTTAAAATTCCACAGAATTTTCAGCTCCTTCGGGTTTCGTGTCTGCCCGAAAACCCTTTCCGCCTGGTCCCGGGATACGCGGCAGACGTCTTCCCCAGGGAGATAAGGTGGTTTGATCTTCTTTTTTTTCTTGTCGGTGATGGATTGTGTCTCAGGACTTCTTTGCCTTTTCTTATGTGGTGAAGTTATGGGTGTTGAAATGGGCGTGACATTGGGTGTAGTGGATGGTGTCCACCCAGTAGGCGTCCTCACCGGCGATGGTTTAGACGAATGACGAGATTTTGCCGGTGAGTTTGATGCAGATTTAGGCGGAGGAGGTTTTATGAATGTCTTTTTAGATGCAGAAGGGGAAGACGGGGCAGAGGATAGGGAGCCCGGTGCCCCCAGCGATTTTTGCTTTTTAGCCCGCGTCTCATCTAATTTGTTTTTCAGCTTCTTTAGGTCTAATATTTTCCTCCAGCCGGGTTCATTATTCTTTTGCGCATCGGTAGCATTAGATTCGTAAGACGCCGAGGCGTCGCCCTCGGAGCTGGTAGAGGGAATGGGGCTGTAGGTGACTTTGTCCCCGGTGTCATGTTGGGACTGAAGAACCGCTGTTTGGGTCTTCCCCTTGCCCCTAACTACGAGGTGCCATTCCCCCTCTTCCTTCTCCTTATCCACACTTGTGGCAGGCGTTGGCTTCGGGGGTAATGAGGGTCTAAGCCCAACCGGGGGATTTTCCTCACCGGTCCGCCTCGCAGCTAGGCCCACTACAGGCGCCGCGGATTTTAGCTTCTCGGCCAAGGGGGGATTTTGGTCGCCAGCGACCGGAACTCCAGGGGCCTTCTTTCCTGGGCAGGAGGAGGAAAGGTGACCAGTCTCTCCACACCTCCAGCAAGTTGGTCTTCTACCGGTCACTATGACCGGCATTTTCCGGTCGCCATACTCCAAACAGTTGGGGACGGACTTGAAGGCCTTCTGGTCGAGCATTATATCAAAAGTCCATCCCCCGTTCAAATTGTCGGAGAGAGCCCCTAAAATTTGGCCGAACTGCATAAAAAATGCAGCCAGGAGCTCTCCCGAAATTTGAGGAGGAACTTCAAAGACGGCTACTCTGGTCCGCCTGCGGCCTTCATATTCTGTTCTGATTATGAAATCTTTGGTTATTAACTCTTTCTTGGCCATGGCCAGGCAATCTTCTGGGGTGGGTAGCAGAATGTCCCACATGAAGAACCCTGTACCCTTTATTACTCTTTGGGGTTTTATCCCCAGGGACAAAAGTGATTTAATCACAGTGTCTTTTGTGGAGCGACAAATCTTTCTTGTTTTCTTATCCACCACAAAAACGGTCACCATTCTCTTTGCGAACACATCTATTTCCTGGACAATATCGACGAACCCATCTTTATTAACAAGATGGGCGTACCCCTTCGCCTTATCCAAGAAATCCGCCATGTTCAAGATACAACTTGGGGGGGACTTCCAACATGAGGGCAATTCCTCGGCGGTCTTACTTTGTGCCTCCTTTGGCACATCTACATTTTTGCTAGTATCTCCTTTTTTGGAGACACTAGCACCTTTTTTCAAATTTGGGCTAGCATTAGCCTGTTTTTTGGGATTTTTATCCGGCGGGTCTGCTTTAGCCGCAGAACCGAAAAGGTCTTTCTTTACATTGGACCGACTGGCTTCATCGGCCATGGTGGATTAAAAGTGGAGACGTGCGGGTCCAAATTTTAGGGGAAAGGAGTTGGGAGAAGGTAGAAAAAAATATAGAAATTAAACAAATAAAGAAAAAGCCTGGATGTACCAGAAAAAAAAATAGCAAAGACAAAAACAGTAAAAAAACAAACTAGCACAAACAGAAAGAAATAAACAGGTAAAATTAAAAAATAAAGATGGCGCCCAAAGGCTGCCGAAAAACAAAAACAGAAAACTCCTTTCTTTTTTTTTCAAAAATTCAAATTAAATGTTCAAGAGAGAAAAAAAAAAAAAAAAAAAAAAAAATCTGGTTTGTAACCAGAAAAAAAATAAAAGTTTGCGGCCGAAGCCGCTAAAGAAAATAAATTAAAATCAAATGAAAAACAAACTAGTCAAACCAAAAAAGAAAGAAAGAATGCGACCGAAGTCGCTAAAAAAAGAAGATGGGTATGAAAAAATAAAAACGAAGTAAAAAACAAAGCTTTCTTTTTCTTTTTCTTTTCTTATAATGAACTAATTTTTTAGAAACAAAAATTAATAAAAAAAATTAAAAAATTATGTGGGCCGAAGCCCCCAAAAAAATAAAACAAACAAAAGAAATGGAAGAATAAAAAACTGAAACAATAACTTAACAAAATGTCTTGGTGTGATCAAAGAAAAATCGTCAATCCAAAAAGTTCGTTCAGTAAATCCTCGTGGTAAAAAATCGGGTTTGTCGCACTGTAACACAAGAATAACAATTAGATGAGTCAAAAACACCGGTCACAAAAAGACGGAGGACTGAACTCCCTGCTTCCTCTTGAGGCGCAGTATTTATTACGTATGGAATAGTCCATTATGTTATTATCGGTACGGTCCCATAACATAAACAATTTGCTTTAATTACTGTTGCTTTGCCTTAATTACTATTGCGTTGCTTTGCATATATTGTTTGCTTGTTTAATATTATTTTTGCCCTCTTCTTTTCTTTCTCTTTTTATTGTTTATTGCAAACTTTATCAATTCTATTTGTTGGACATTTCTACTAATTACAATTGGCTAATTACTCTACAATTAATATATCACTGAAATAAATTTAATGGTTTTAACAATTCATATATTGATTCCGCGAATACCACTTAATTTGCTAGCAGAGGAAGACATTCCCCTTAAATGTAGGAAAAAGTTTACTTTTTTTTTTAGAATTGAATTGCGAACTGACATCACACTAAAGTCCTTTCCATTCAAATAATAGAACCCCCAGGGTGTCGATTTATGTCAATTTCAGTATTTACCATAATATAATTTTCAAAGGTAAAGGTCATTCCAAAAAACAAATAGCAATCATCTAGGTATATTCATATTTATAAAAATAACGTAGAGTATGGGCGCCTCCTTTTTGTGCACTTAGTATCATTTTTTAGGTAATATTTTCAAAATAATAATTATATTTTTGTTATACTGTCATATAGGACATAAATGAATGGAATCGTCCGTTAAGCGGAGTTGAGGAGAGTTAGCATTAGGTCATTTGTGTAGTAAACCTTCTATTTAATTAATTAACTACGGGTTTGTTTTCCTTATTTATTTGCGTCTATTATCTCGAAAAGTTGAGGTACAACAGTTGGCGACGTGGATGAGACATACAACATATATATGCTGTTCTCTTCCTCACATTTATCTCAAAATACATAACGGTTGCAAGCCAGCATGCATCTATTTATTTACCATCAGCCATAGAGACTTAGAGTGACACTCTCACGTAGCCTTTGCCCCAATTAAGTAGTATTTAGTATATGCATACATATATATATATATATATATATATATATATATATATATATATATATATATATATATATATATATGTGTGTGTGTTTATAAAATATGTTCTAATGTTGTGTAATGAATTTATAGGTATCTTCATGAGATCGCTAAAAACAGAGCATAGCATGATAAAAAAAGACGCCAAACTTGACGAAAACAAAATTTCAGCGTTTGAATATTTATGTTATTATTAAGAGAAAAGATCAAAGTATTTTTTAAATTATTTTTTAAAATTATTCCTTCTTTTTAGAATATTCTAAATTTTGATTAAAAAACCTTGTTTCTCTTTGTGTCACCGGAACTAGTAAAATAACATAAAATTTTAGCACATTTTTTTCTGTATGACATTAATTTTGAAAATCTTGCAAAAATAAAAATAATTGTCGGATTTTAATGAAACTTTCAGAAACTATTCACAAATGATGGAACTTTTATATGTTTTTTCTGTTTTAGTCATAGCAAAAACTCTGAACGAAAACAGACTTTAAAAGATGACATTCTTTTTTTTTATTTTATTATCTTACTTTTCATCTCATCGTATTTACTCCCTCTTTCTCTCTCTTATGATTCTTTTCTATTTCTCTCTTCACTTTTTGTTCCCTCTTTCTCTCTCTCATTCTCTCTCTTTTCTTTCCCATCTGTGTTTTCTCTCTCTCATTTTTCATTTCTTTTTCTCTTTTTGTATTTTGTCGTCTCTGTCTTTCTCTTTTCCACTCTCCCCTCCTTTCAATCTGTGATCATTCCCCCCCCTCTCTCTCTTATCTAATTATATTTTCTATTTATCTCTTCCTCTTTTTCATAAGTCTCTCCATTTCTCTTCCTATCTCTCTCATCCTTTCCGATATCTCGCCGTCTCTCTCTTCTCTTATTCATTTCTTCTATTTTTAACTTTTGCTTCCTTTCACCTATCTTTCTCCCATTTCTAACGGCAGTTTTTCTCATCCCCACTGTAATCATTTTCTCTTTTTCATCTCTCTCTCTCATAAGCTCCTTAATCTATTTTTTCTTTTCTTTCCCCCTCCCAACTTTCTGTCTCTTTATCTCTTTGCATTTTCAATTTTTTCTTGTACATCTCTCTTGTTCTCTTCTTTTTCTCTCGTCTTATTTTTTCTTTTCTTTCTTTCTTCGCCCTTCCCTATCAATTTTAGTTCTCCTGCCATTAAATCATCCGGCCGCCCTATCCGTCATTTCACTCCCCTGCCGGGCGTCTTAATCTGGTCAAAATGAATGCACGTATTGTCCGGCAAATCAGCGGCAGTCCAATTCTCTCATTGATTGGTCATGGAAAGCAGAGTGCATTATGTCATTAGGCATTTTACTTCGTAACAGCGACACCAGATAGCCAATCAAATGCCCGGGTTTCACGATACTTGACACTTGGCGCATAATAATAAACAAACACAGAACAATAAAACTATTTTATTAAATTCTTCTTCTTCTTCTTCTTCTTCTTCTTCTTCTTCTTCTTCTTCTTCTATGTGCCGTGTCCCATCAGGACTTAGGCGATCATGAATCTCCACATCTTCCTGTCCTTTGTAGCTTGTAATAAATTTGATCTTTTTTGTTATTTCTCCCAAACCCTCAAGTAAGTTTGCTTTCCTCCGTTCCTTTTCACTTAAATTTATCCTGTGAGTATCGGGTTCCCAAGCCCTTTTCCCTCATTACGTGCTCCAGAAATTTCAACTTGATGTTAAGTATAAGTTTCCTCTTTGTTTCCATTCTCTCCAAAACCTCGTCCTTGCTCTAATGTTCGGTCCATGTTACCTCAGTATAATTTCTGTAGAACCACATTTCTGTCTCTTCTTCATTTTTGAGGAGATTGCCCAACATTCGCTGCCATACAGGTGGACACTTAACAGGTTTTTGAGGATGTTTACCAATTATGATAATGAGCCTCACTCACCCTCATATTCCACAATTTCTCATTTTTCTGTTTATATTTCCCTCGTGAGACACTGAAACAGTCAAATACCTCATGGAAAGGACCTTTTTTTTTTCTTATAATCACACCTAACTTGATCGGACATTTCGCGCAGTTATTAGTGAATCCCAGTGTTCAACTGCGCCCGTTTTCTCTCTGGTCCATACCACGGTATTGCATTTATTAAAGACGAAACAATGCGCCATATCTTTTATTTTAAGAAGCAACATTTACTATTTTCTGTTTGATCGATCTTCATTTATTATGTCCGATGCATATTTTTTAATTTTCCCTTTTCAGGTGTCCTTTACACAACAGCCCTAACCTCTCGACTGTAATTTCTTTTGTTTTTGAAATTTTCATTTTTCTTTTGGAAACTGCTTTGTAATTTCGAAATTAATAATAATAAATAATAATATATCCACCACAGATCATAGTAAAAAAATAAAATTGATTATATACTACACTAAATACAATAATTCCTAATGACTCTTCCCCACTCACTAACGTGTTACAGAAAACCAACGTCGCCTATAAATTTTAATGTCCTCTGGGAGATTGTATCTCCAACGGTGAAAATAATATCTATGTTGGACACACTACAACAACGTTGTTCGGCGGCTAATTTTTTATTTGAATAATATGTCCAACATTTCTAAACATTTACAACATACCTGTCTACATTGGCAATTCCGAAAAATTCTTGTCGAGAATACTTCTATAATTTTTCACGAAAAGAATAAACGTAAACTAAACATTCTCGAAGCTATCTATATTAAAAAAAATCCATCCAAACCTTAATCAAATTAATTATGAATACCCACACATATTTTAAAATGAGTACAATAGATAGTTTTAAATGCCAAGGGTTGCACTAATAGTTTCTTTTTTTTTTTACTTATCTAAAAATAACTCTTCACAACCATACTTACCTCCCCTTAAATGATGCCAGCGATCATACAATGACTCAGCATTCTTCACTCCACATGTAAGAAATTTAACTTTCAGATGAACACAACAATTTTGTCTTCGACAATAATGAACATTACAATATGTGTCTTGCAATAAACAATACCCTGATGATGACATTGTGCTATGTCGAAAGCAATCGGAATAAAAGAAATATTTATCAACACGGTGATTTTCTATCGTCCTTCAATAACGACACCAAAATGCTTATCCGTAGATATGAAAGGATTCAATTGAAAATAAGTAGACAGAACAGTAGTCTAAATTATTCAACGGAACATGTCTCAATGAAGATATGCTGCCAAAATATACGCATATATACATATAT
This sequence comes from Acanthosepion lycidas, assembly GCA_963932145.1. NCBI lineage: Eukaryota > Metazoa > Mollusca > Cephalopoda > Sepiida > Sepiidae > Acanthosepion > Acanthosepion lycidas. The sequence goes on from OZ010611.1 coordinate 73,096,381, forward strand.
TTATATATATATTTGACTCTCCTGTCGTACTCGACGTATGAAGGTCAAGCAGCTCAGTTCCTAGGAACCGACAGCCAAACACCAGCACATGTGATTTGATTATAGTGGTGAAAGTTTTGTGCAGAACCATCCACACTTTTTGGAGGGCCGAATACAGACACCTAGTGCACAACGCAGGTTTTGAATTCAGAGTTGTCCTTCAACTTATGAATAGCCATCCAAGTCTGTCCTGTTGTTTACCCATAGCTGGAGGGAGAAGAGGAGGATTCATACATTTCCCATGTGAAATGTAATGGATTCGACTGGAATTTGAAATCGGCTCTCCGTTTTGCATTTAAAAGCATTATGAAAAAATTACGGTGATGGATAACAGCGCCCATATTTATATAAATACTTATACTAATGAACAACATATAGTTTTGTACCATTTGCACCTCTGAAGATGATCTTGGGAGAAGATCGAAAGTACTTGGGAAATGAAAATAAAAGAAATTTAAACAGCTATAGCACATTTCTCATTTTTTAACATCAATATGCGGAAGGTTATTCGTGAGTATGATCGGATTTTATTAAAATTTAACAGAGATAGTGTCTGTAATTTATTCAATCAGACATATATATATATATATATATATATATATATATATATATATATATATATATATATATATCTTAGTCATTTAACTTCAAGCAAGGTATGAATGCCACTAGCACGCAGGGAGTTACAGGGAGTGAAAATGAAAGAAAAGACACAGTATAGGAAGGGTTGGGGAAAGGAAAAATGATAAACGGGATTCAAGAAGATAGAAGATGGCGACTGACGCTGCATTTAAATTTTTAAAGATTGTAGTTATCAGGGAAGTGGGTAAACGGAATGGTGTTCCACAAGCTGGAAGTACGTGAAAAGAAACTGTAAAAGTAGAAGTAGGGGTTGCATTTAGCTATTTTAACAGTAAACGGGTAGGACCTAGATGCCAATCTAGTAGCACTCTTAAATTCACGTAGTCGGGGCATCAGGGAAAAAAGCTCTTTTGCCATGAAAATATTTGTAGAAAAGTCAGCAGGAAGCCACGTCACGTTGGTGAGAAAGTGACTGAAGTCGAGATGCCAAGTCAGAATCGATTACATTACTGATCCTTCTTTGCATTTTGTGAAGAACCTGGAGATAACTAGCAGGATCACTTGACCATATACGGCAGCAGTATTCGATGTACGCGCGAATGGTAGACTTGTAAATGTGCAAGATGGATTCTGACGAGAAACATTTTCCGCCACGACACAGTGAACTAACTTTACGTGCAATAGATGCAGCTGTTGATTCGATGTAGTCACTCCACTTCATGTCAGTGGAAAACGTGAGGCCAAGAGGACGCAGTATATGAGGCCTTACCAGGATTCGAACATCCGACCTAAATGTAATCAGTGGAAACCTTATGCTAGTACTCGACTGCTTTCGTAAAATAATAAAATATATTCTTGATTTTCTTTTTCACTCGGTGGTCAAGCTGAATCGCTCGCTTTCTGTTACGACGATGAGACTCCCATAGCTTTCATTAAATTTACTCCGTCAAACATTACTTTCACCAGAGGCTAGAAGAAACTTCAGAATGTAGGCGATCATGGCTTTCCGTAGATTTCTTTTCGTCTTCCCTCACCCTTTCCTTCTCTCTCCCTCTCTCACCCTCTTTCTCCCTTCCCAACTTTATATTTTCTCTCTCATCCCTATGCCCTATTGTTCCCTTATTTTGTCTATCTTCGCTCACCCTTTTCATTTTCTTCGCCCCCCCCCCCCCCGCTTTCAATTCTTTTGCTCACCCATTTCAGTTTCAATTCTCTCTCAATTAAATCACCCAGACTTCTTAACCTACATCCACGTCGCTATAGGGAGAGTCAGGATTCAGTCCCGTTACTCTTTGATGGAACTGAACACTAAACAAAGGACTGGGTTTGTCTTCTTCACCTCAATTAACGACAATGCTATTCAGTAGAATTGTATCCTTTTGAAAATTAATAGTAGTCATGAAAAATCCTTATTGCCATAAATTTACAAATGCATAATGAAACTTCATATTCCATTTTTCTATTCAAAATATTAGCTTCTAAAACTTTTATGTAAGACTTCAATGACAATAATAAAAAAAAAAAAAAAGACTGTAGATCTCATTTCAGAAAATAAGTAGAAATGAACAACAAAAATGTTTACAACAGGATCTACCATGTACCATAACCCTTCAGGACATTGGCGATGATGGCTCTCCATAATTTCCTGTTCATTGTAGCTCTTAATAAATCTTGTCTTTTTGTTATTTCTCCTAAACCTTGCGCCGCCATCCATTTACTCAAGCTCATTCTTCTTCTATGCACCATGTGCCATCAGAACATAAGCGATCATGGCTCTCCACAATTTTCTCTCCTTTGTAGCTCTTAATAAATTTTTGTCTTTTTCTTATCTTTCGTAAACCTTGTTCCATCATCCATTTACACAAGCTTATTCTTCTTCTTCTATGTACCGTATGCCTTCAGAACGTAAGCGATGATGGCTCTCCACAATTTCCTGTTCATTGTAGCTCTTAATAAATCTTGTCTTTTTGTTATTTCTCCTAAACCTTGCGCCGCCATCCAAGCTCATTCTTCTTCTTCTATGTACCGTTTCAATTTTTTTTTTTTTGAGTTACAAGACAGAAGGGAGCCAACGATTTCTGTTTTCAAATCTCAAACAAAAACAAAACATCTCATAGAGAAATTGATTTTTTTCCCATTTTATTTTTGAGATGAGGAATTGTCAATATACTTTCGAATTGGTGTTCTCATCTTGGTTAGATTTATTATAGACATAACTTTTCGGACAAGCATTTTCTGGTCATCTTCAGGAGTTCATTGTTTGGCTATGTGATATCATTTGATTATTGTGTTGTTGTGGAGAATTTGCATCAATGGGACAAAATAATCCAATAATCAAATATTTCATATCATCCAAACAAATGATATTTGAAAATAGCCACAGAGTACTTGGATGAAACAATATATCTATAACAATCCAGATTTGAACAGCAGTTTTAAATAATGAAAGTATATTCTTCAATTTTTTTATCCGTTATTTTCTTCACAGTTAAAAAGTAATTTAGGCTTTGTTTTTTCAACTTTTGCAATTATTCATATTTCTTTCGTGAAGTGATATTGATGCCTAGTAGACAAAATACATACAATTTAATCAATGACATTATGTCTACAGGAGAAAAGGAAGTACAAATAGAGAGACTTCTAGAAGATGACAAGCAATTTTATTGGTCGGCGAGTCTGGTGATCTCTAGCATTACTTTTTTTCTGACATATTAGACACTCAATTTTGGGTTTACAAAACCCGAAACCCTAAGCCATAACTCCTAATCTGAACTTCAAACAACAATCGATGTTCATATATATATATATGTATATATATATATAGATATAATCTGGACTCTCTCGTCGTTTTCGACATATGAGGATCAAGCATCACAGTTGTTAGAACCAGCAGCCAGACTAACCGCACATATCATATGATTATAGTTATGAAGGCTTGTATAGAACAAACCACATTTGGAAGAGCTGAATACAGAGAACTAGTGCACTGTATGCCATAAGGTACCCAAATAACCCTTTACAGGTTTTGAATTCAGAGTCTTCTAGACTGTTCGCCACCCAAGGCTATAGGATCCACACTGTCCTGCTATTTACTCATAGCTGAGGTAAGCAGAGATGGATTCATACCTTTCCCACGGGTATTAGTACATAAGTGAATGTAATGAACTCAAGTGGAATTTAAACTTGGCTCTCAGATTCCTCAATCCGTAATCCAATGTGCCTTCAACATATATATATATCCAAGCATGTTTGGTTGAATAAAGTAGACATATTATGTCTATTTTTATATTTATACATTCAAATTCACGGATCAGTTTCTTAATTTTGACATTAATTTCATTAAGGAAGGTGCCGTAGTTTTTCTCATTCCTTTTATTTTCCCAAGTCCTTTCAATCTCAACTTCAGGGGGTGGGGAATTGCTAAGACAAAAACTAATGTATTAGATCATTGTGATTTTTTTTTTTTTTTTTTTTTTTTTTTTGTAAATGCGCTTGAAACGCGCTCTGTTGCTTCAAGTTAACGTTATCAAGGGAGGTAACTTAATTTATATTAGTAATCTTTTTTAAAGTATTACAATTTAAGTATTTTAAAACATTGCTGTTATAACTGTAATTTTTTTTTAATTAAAATTTAGATATTTTAAAACATTGCTGTTATAGTCTTTTTAAAACATTGTTGCGATACTCATAATTAAATTTTCTTATATAGAGGGCTTCAAGAATTTAAAGTTTTTGACTTTTTATTTTCATGGTGGAGTATACTTATATCGTGAATGTGAACAGGAATATTCCTTTAAATATTGGGCTATGGAATTTGAATCTGCTATGTGTAATGTAAGCCTTCTCGATAATGATGTTGTCGTGAAACCAACATATATTTACTTTTTTGTCAAAGATACAATACATTAAAGTATATTCAAATTTATATACAATGTTGGTCTTTTGTAAAACATTAGTTGACGGAAAAGAGTTTTTGCGGATGATTAATTCGGTTGTATTAAATTAATTATAATATATAATTAGTTTTATTTTTTACTGGGATCTGTCGGGGATATATTAGTACTAATTAATTTTCTTTTATGATTTGTTCATCTTGTTTGTAGTTAGAGTGTATCTAATTGTGGTATATTAGGTTGATATATTTAGGATTATTTGACGAAGTATTATGTTGTTTTGTTTTTTATTTATTTATGCTAATGTTGCTAATAGGTCACCTAATTTGTTCATAAAGAATTAATTAGGAATGTTGTTATTAATGAGTCTTTGCTTAATTTTTTTTTTTTAATTCAGTGTAGAAATCTTTTTCGTGGAAGAGTTAACTTTAGCACGGTTTATTAAATTTTGTACAATCGGTGTTTTACAATAGAACGATCATTTTTATTTTTTATAGTTGAGATTGCACGTGTTTATGCTATTTAGTTTGTTTTTTATATGTTGAGGCAGTAAATGGATTATTATTGGTGTCTATCAATATATCAAGAAAAGGGATTTTATTGATATTGTTATGTTCATATACGAATTTAAGAATGGAGTTTTTCTGGAATTTTTTTTCTTTTTTTGTAGTTCTTGTATTTCATCTGTGTTTTGAACTAAGATAAGAATATCATCGACATATCTTTAGGTAGATGAAAAAAGCTACGGTACCTTACTTAATAAGTTTAATGGCAACATTAAGAAACTGATCACTGAATTTAAAAGGACGAAAAGAAAATAAGTAGACGTAATATGTCTAAATTATTCAACTAAACAATATTTCCAGTAAATAAAATATTTTGCTTTATTTCAAACCGAATTTAAATTGATTAGAATGATTTTTTAATTATAAGTAAAATCGCTAAACTCGGCCATATTGACAAATCTGTCAACACAATTCTCTTTATTTAAAAATATTCAAAAAACAATATATATTTTCTGAAATTTTATTTGAGTAAGATTAACTGTCTTAAAGTTTAATTAATCTGAATTAAAACACATATTAGTTACTTTTAGTTTAAAATATCGCAGAAAAGCATTTTTAACACGATAACCCAATGTTTGCGAAATTTATGTAAGGAGAAATAATTATAGTAAAATTAGAATGATGAATAAAACGCTTACTTCAGATCCTTTTTATCTGCCCAATAATGTTGTTAAATATCTTAAACATTCTAATGTTTATTGAATTTTAGATACTTTGACATTAAAGTCATACAAAGACGCTTGTTGTCAAAATGTTAGAAAATTACCAATAAATTTTGAATTTACTATAGTTACCGCTCTTATTTTCTGATAATATCTTGTATGGAGGGGTCAGCATTTACAAATTCAAAATACTTTTTTTTAAAAATACTGGGGGTCACTGTAACTGTAATAAGCTTTAGTAAATATAGTTTTTACTTAATAACAATATCACTTAACCCGTAATACAGAATTTTAAAAGATTTAAAACTTTTATAAATTGTTCTAATTAAAAAAAATATATAAACAATTCTTGTAAAAATCATTATTTAACGAAAAAAAAAAAAAAAAAAAACAGAAGAAAAAAAAAACGAAAAAAACATTCTTACGGCAGTCCACAATATTTTTTATTCATAAAAGCAAATAAAAACGTCTCTAATTAACTGCAGTAATGGATAGCGGCTCGGATTGAGTAATCGGAGAACCGAGTTCGAATTCCAGTCGAATCCATTACATTCACTTATGTGCTAATACCCTTGGGAAAGGTATGAAATCGCTTCTCCTCAGGTAAATAGCAAGACAGACCGGGTTCTATAGTCTTGGGTAACAACTGGTCTACCGCAGAAAGAAATGGCAGCCTACTTCGGGAAAAAAATCTGCCTCGTCACTCATATATCGAAAGATACATGATCGCCTAAGCGTGTATCACGCATGACACACACGCACATAACTGAATTAAATAATGTCTTAGTCTTATTACATTATTAATTTATGATTCAGAGTAAATTTTCTGTAACTGTCGGTTTTGTTTGAGTAAAAATATTTGAAGATTTAAATTTTCCTAGAATTTCTCCTTATAACTAATATAAATTTTAATCCCCAGAAGAAAGAATTTCTTGAAATTTCATAAATTAAATAAATCTAGAGTAACAAATGTAAAAAGAATTTTTTTTTTTACCAAGATTAAGAAACGCCTAAAAATAATTTCAATCATTTTGTCTTATAAGTTTCAAGTCTTGAAAGTTTCATTTAAATCCAACATTTTTTTAACAAACTTATAAACCTAAATGAATTTTAACCAAAAAAACAACTTCGAAAATTTAGAGATTATAATCAATTTTAATTTTTCATCTTTTAAAACGATATATCCTGTTCGTTTCAACTATTAAACAAATGCCATAAAAATTCAAATATATTTATGAATACAGCATATACAGATATATTCGAATATTTCTAACATTATCGCATTTATTTCTTATATTAACTATAAGGAAATTAAAGATATATTTGTTTGCGCAAAAACTATTTTAACTGCTTGTTGATGTATAGAATATTTGTGATAAACAATTTATAGTTCTTCTTTTGTGTCTTCTTTCACTAATAAAGCTTACTACTCCTTTATTCCTGTGTGAAGTTTTGCCGCTCACATTGAACAACTTACATTGCTACCGCTTACTAAATAAACAAAGAAGGTTAAAGCTTATTTATAGCATAGTATCTTACAGTTGTAAAAAATCAACAAGACCTAGAAAATGTAGCGGATATTTAAGCAAAGAAAAATGTATTTAACAAACATTGGTGACTGTTTTTAAGGTAGATAAAGTTTTGAGATTAAATGTTCATAATATATGGATTTGTGAAAATTACAGATAACCTTGAATGACACCATAATTCCAGAAAGAGACACAAGAACAACTTATGTTTAAAGAGTGAAACTGGGAAGTTCCACAATAATGTCATCGATTGTTAGGTGGTTGACCTTCCGAATTGGCATGATGCTCAAAATTTGAATTTACAGACAAGATCAAAAAGTACATTTGGCATTGAATGGAATGACGAAAATGTGCCGTCCAATAATTTGCCGAAACTCTTGCTTCCAGAACCGGGTTATAAATGCAATGTACCAAATGCAGAAACGATGGCAAGATAAATCTATACAATGTCTATGGCACATCTTACCCTAGACACACTGCGACTGTCATGGTGGCAGTACATATAGTGCCTCAAAGACAGCAATGGGTTACAGGAATCGTGACGTGATATGGCGTCGACTCTAGGCACACTGCAGCATGAAGATAGACTGAACAATTGTCCAGAGCAGAAAGCTTTACGGCCATACGACGTTCTCGTCCGATCACCGTAGTTAGCAACGCCGAGCCTGATCAATACCTAGATTGTTAACAGCTTGGGAATACCACGTGCTGCAAACTTAGATGTGCGGATGGTATAAATGATAACGGCTCAGAATTGAAATACGGAAAACCGAGTTCCAATTTCAGTCGGGTTCGTTGTACTAACATATGCGCAGATACCCTGGGAAAGGTATAAATTCAGCCCCACACATCGCCGCCAGCTATTCGTTAATTCATAAGACTTGTATAAGTAAATCATTATTATCTCCCCCAAAAGTTCTACAATCTAAAAATATTTTCGGGCTTTAAATAACTCATAAAAGGTTGATAAGCCGTAGAAAAGGCAAATAAATCTTTTCTAAAATTGTATCAAAATTGTCCAAATGTATTTTTTTATGTCTGAATGCTTTCAGGATACATTAAAAGCTATTATCGAGTAAAAGTATAGCAGAAAGTGCTCGGAACCGTCATTTACGCTGACGTGCCTTACCGTTAGGCAAATGACGGTTCCGTATAGGATGCAGGTTCGAATCCTGTCAAAGAACGAATATTTTCTATGAAAATTTCTCGGACATTCAGGCCGGTAAATGTTATTTAAAACTGTTTATTATAAAACAGAGCATTTACTTAAATACTTGTATCTATAAAAATGTCTTTAATAAATAAATTGTCGGACTTTGTCCATTTCGTAATATATATATATATATATATATATATATATATATATATATATATATACGTGACGTGCCTTAACCGATCGAGCCACGAGCAAGGTCGATTTTACTGCTTTTAAACTTTAATCTTCCATGAATCTCTCACGTACATTCATATCTGCACAAACTTGTCCAAATGTAAACAAATGACGTTGCGCATTATGAAATGGTCAAAGACCGACAATTATTTTAAGACATTTTTATGGGAAAAGGATATATATATATATATATATATATATATATATATATATATATATATATCTTTCCGTTGTCGTTATTCAACTAAAACAATTTTATTTCGCTTTTTTAGTTTTCATTTTTTTCATATTTTCACAAATAATTTTTTGAAGTTCTGAAATTACCGCATTCTATGGCAAAATTACACCTTCCAAAATATACCTCACCCTAAAAAACTAGCAAAAAAATCTCCTAGATTTTATATGCGCTGTCGAGGTATTTGGTAAGCTAACCATAAACTACCTCGTCTAACTGTATATTAAATCTAAATACCGTATTTACTCGTATATAAGTCTACTTCATGTATAGTGCAGCCCCTGAATTCTTTCGGGAAAAACCTGATTGTTTTCATATAGCCCGTGTATAATGCGACCCCCCCACCTTTTGATCAATATCAGTGGGCCTACCGTAGTCAAATATTACAGTACTGGGCATCATCCTGGGCATATTTTATAGTATATAAAATATGACTTTCTTTCTTTTTTTTTTTATTCGGTATCGCCCCATGCAAGGCAGTAAAGCCACTAAGACACAAGGAGTTACAGCGTGGGGAAGAATTAGGAACAGAAACATTAATAATGTGCGGGAAGAGAAAATAATAATTTGGAGGACAGGAGATAGCGATTGACCTTGAATTTAAATTTTTGCAAATTAAAGTTGGCTGGAAAGCATGGAACCGGGAAAGAATTCCACAAGCGAGAAGTGCGAGAGAAGAAACCGTTAACATAGAATTTACGGTTACCTCTAGCCAGCTCAACTGTAAATTGATGAGAGATCGACACCAGTCTAGAACTACGCTTTAATTAAAAAATGTTTAAATACCACAGGGAAGATCTCATCCGAACAATTACCATGAAAGTATTTATAGAAAAGACACAGAGAGGCAGTCTTAGAGCAGTGGGAAGCAGTGACTGAAGCCGAACCGTCAGATCAGGACCAATAATATTACTGATTCTTCTTTGGATCTTATCAAGGAGCTCAACGTAAATAGCAGGGGCACAGGACCATGTGTGGCAGCAATATTCTAAGCATGGATGAATAGTAGACTTATAGCTATGTAAATATTTCATACTTTTTTGTACAAAGCTACCCCAAAATGGCGAGAAAAAACACTTACTGTAAAATATCTTATACGAAGATTTAGATTCTGTACTTTTGTTTATGTTCATGCCTGAAAATATCTGATTTTTAATCTCTTCAAGAAATGACCTTTGTATAGTGTTACGCTGCCCCTATTTTTGCGTAAAAACTCGTACTATATTCGAGTATATACGGTAAAAAGCAGGTATATACCGAAAAAAATAGTGTATCTTCACTTTTTTATTTAGTTTTTCATAAGCTTTTTTTAATCATTAGGTCGTCAAAATTGCATTTTGTGGATTCGCACGAGATTCGAACCCTGGACCTACATTTCAGCTTGGCAGAAATCAATCTTTTGTTCTTAAAGGCTGTAATTTTAGTCGATTTCTTCTCCAGTCATGAAAAGCTGAAAGAGAACAAAGAAATATCAATGAATAATAAAATGTGGAACAATTGATTTTCTATTGTTTATTTCTTTATTTATACCATCTTCACTTTAGCGACATCAGCTGTTCGAATCTCCCGAAGGTCGTCGTCGTCGGCCGTTGTTGTCGTTGGGGCCCGAGGTCGGCCAGCTACACAAACAAACCTCTTCATTTCACCGACCGACCCAAAGTGAAGGACGACACTCGGCAGGGAAAAGTGGAGACGGGGCCGGGGAGAAGTTGGCAACTATGGCGCCGTGACTCTTTTTCTCGTTTACAAACTACAATAATTATTTCGGACGAAGTGAGAATCGAACTCTTATTTTTATAAATAACAACAAATCTATCAATCCAAATCCACCAATCGTAGAAAAAATCTACTTGTTCAAACTCAGATAAAAAATAAAAGCTAAGATTTTCATATGCTGATTTTCCAAGGTCGTCAGACAGGACTTCTCTGCTTGAAAGATGGGTGGAGAAAATATTAAAATATGAGCTCCAGGAAGCAAAACATAACAATGAAGGTATAGAAAGAAAGAAAGAAAGAAAGAAAGAAAGAAAGAAAGAAAGATAGATAGATTCAATCAACAGAAAAAGGAAATGAAGCTAAAGAGAAAATTTAAAAAAAAACAAAAAACAAACAAACAAAAAAACAACAACACCGGAACTGAATCAAGTGGACACAGAAATGTTCAGTTGGTCAGTCGATTAATTTCTAATTCCGGATGAAGAAAGATTGGAGTTTCATTAGCAGGTCATTTAGAAAAGTTTTTTTTTTTTCAATAAAAATAGCAAAAGTAAATGAAAGCTGGGCAACGCCAGATGAACTTGCTGCTGATTTGTATAAAACAAGAAACAAAAAAGTTTTTCTCTTTAAAACGTAAATCTAAAAATAAAAATCCAAAAACTTTGGTTGGCGCGACAAAATTGTGGGCAACAAAAAAAACAAAAAAAAAAAAACCATTTATTTTCAGAAGATTGAAAAGAAATATTTATTGAGCCCATTTCAGTGCAAATATTTATTAAGCACTATCAAGACAGGCACAAGGCCAAACTCGTGGCGCACCCATTACGAATTTTATTATAAATTGTTTGCAAGAGAGAGTGAATATATTTAGATGAGTGCTTGTTTTTTCTCCGTTTTTCTTTTTTTTTTTAATCATTTCACCCCAAGCAAGGCGATAATGCCACTAAAACTCGGGCTTTACTGGTCGAGAAAGAGAATCTTTAGTGAGGAGAAAGGACAATAAAAACATAATTCAGGATGACAGAAGATGTCAATTGACATTGCATTTAATTTTTTAAAGATTGTAGATGGTAGGGAAGCAAGAAATCGGAAAGGGGTTCTACAGAAGGGCAAGAAAAGAAACGATTATAAAAGAAGAGACGATTACATCTATCTAGTTCAATAGTATAATGGTGAGACGTAGTTGCCAATCTAGTAGCACACTTAAATTCTAACAGTCGAGGCACCAATGAAAAAAGC
>OZ010611.1:73118231-73273231 GCA_963932145.1 Acanthosepion lycidas
CACTCATGGACTAGGATCCAGTTCTGATTCATACGATTCAATCATCAGATGACATAAACTGATCATTCTTACGATCGCAGAGCTTGAAAGTAACGATGTGGTTCAAAGTGCCTGAGTGATTTTTGCCTTGTTAGTGTTACTGCTCTGTTCTTAGTTTAATTTTGAGAGACATTGAGCACTTTGTTTTTTCTTCTTTTTTTGTTTTTTGTCGATAGGTATGTTTTTTCTTTTTTTATATTTTCTTTCCACTCCCTCCTTGATTTTTTTCTTGGGCTTTTTCGTTTTCTTTTGCTAAGACTAGAGGTTTAACCCTTGTTTGTTGTCTAGGATTGCATTCCCGGTTCATTCTAAAGTCTTCTAATTCTCTTTCACTCCCAGTTGCCACTTGTGTCTTAGTGGCTTTATCGCCTTGCTTGGTGCGAATTGAGTTAAAATAAATATTCTTCTTGTAGGACAAATTCCGAGCATTTCCTTCGATACAAGATTTAAAATGATTCATACTTATTCTTGTTTTGTTGTTTGTTTTTTTTTACTAATGTTCACCCACTAAAAGGCTCAAAAGCCACTCAAGGTAGAGGGCTACCGTGTGATGTTGTATAAGCGTAGGAAAGAACAAGCGTTAGATGTAAAGAGCTGAAGTAGATTTTAGAAGGAACCAGAAACCCAATACTAAACAGAAAACCATGGATAAACTTCTACTCCTGTTCAAAAGATTGGGATCGAGTGTGAACCGGGTGATAGGCGAACCTATCTACTCCTATTTGCGAACAACAGGGATCTCTACACAAACAACTGTACTCACTATATACAGCCATTCATTAACAGGATTCTGTTCCAAGGAACTTGTCGTTAAATGAAGTGTTTGTTTTGTTTTTAATCGTTATCACCGCATGCAAGGCAATACAGCCATTAAGCCAAGAGTGTGGAAGAATTAGGAACAGAAACATTACTAATGAGCGGGAAGAGGAAAGAGTAATCGGGGGGACAGTAGATTGCGAGTGACATTGCATATAAATTTTTGCAGGTTAAAGTTGGCTAGAAAGCATGGAGCCGGAAAGGAGTTCCACAAGTGAGAAGTGTGAGAGAAAAAACTGTTACCATAGAATGTACGGTTACATCGAGCCAACACAACTGCAAATTGTACCTTACGACTATTTCAGCTGTAAGACGTATATAATATCATTTGAGGATATTGGTTTGAGTGTAAACTGATAAGCTTTGAGGACCTGATGTCTATGTTTTTTGTTTTTTTTAATTATTTTTGCCAACTAAGCAATCAATAATTATTGAAAGGAATGGATAGATTTGTTCTGGATTGATATTCTCTACCACCCGACCCCCTACACAAATAAAGAAATCATTTCTTTTCCTGTATTCTTATCTCTTTGAGATTTATCTTTGCTTCTTTCTTTTTATGTGCCATGTCCCTCCAGGACGTAGGCGATCATGGCTCTCCACCTCCCTCTATCCCTTATAGCTCTCAACAAATTCCTTCCATCTGCCACCTCCCGCAGATGTCATCCACATGCTTAAGCCCGCTAGGTATACCATGCATTGTTTTCCTTCTTTTTCCCTCTATTCGATCCGTGAGTATCAGATTCTCCAGGCCCTCCTTCCTCATTACGTGTGCCAGAAACTTCAGCTGCCTCTTCCTGATGTTAAGTATAAGCTTTCTCCTTGTTTGTAACCTCTTTAAGATCTCATCGTTGCTCACATGCTCAGTCAATGATATCCTTAGCATCCTTCTGGAGAATCACATCTCCGTCGTCTCGAGTCTCTTTTTCATCTTTCAGGAAATCGTCCAACATTCGCTGTCGTAAAGAACAGATGTCACGTAACAGTCCATTATTCTTTTCTTCGTTACCAAAGAAATCCTTCTGTCTCGTAATACTCTGTCCAGCTTTTGGAATGTGTCCTTGGCCATCCCAATACCTCTACGGATCTCAGTATCGCACTTACCGTCCTCTGTCAAAACGCTTCCCAGATATTTAAGCTTCCGTATCTGCTTGATTCTAATGTTCCCGGCCTGCAAATCGCATTTCGGGCTCATCCTTTTACTGATGACCATGCATTCTGTTTTCTTGTAGTTTATGCTTAGTCCTTTCTTCTCATTATCCGTCGTTACCTTCTTAATAGAGGGCGCTACAATTGTATAAAACATAAATCAGTTTTCTTTCTATCTAAATAGTTGATGGGGATCAATAATATTGATTATACATAAATACGATTCGCATTCAGTGATCGGGATTAAGATTAAATTTAAAATTATATCGTCCTCTTCCCTTTCAGAGATTCTTGATAAAATCCAAAGAAGAATCTGCAATATTATTGGTCCTGATTTGGCATCTCGGTTTCAGTCACTTTCCCACCGTCGTAAAATAATTTCTCTGTACCTTTCAATTGTTTGGATGAGCTCTTCGCTATGTTACCAAGACTTTATGAAATTAAGCGCAGTACTAGGATGGTGGCAAGATCTTATCAATTCACAAACAAATTGGCTAGATGTAATCGTAAATTCTATGCTTCTTTTCACGCACTTCTCGCTTGTGGAACTCTCTTTCCAATCAACTTTATCTTCAAAAATTTAATCGTTATCTGCTGTCTACTTGATTCTTCTTTTCTTTTCGCTCCTTAATAATGTTTCTCTTTTTTCTTATTCTTTCACCCACGGTAACCCCTTGTGTCTTAGTGGCTTTAATGCCTTGCATGGCGTCATATAATTAAAAATATTACTCAATAATATAAGTTCTATAAAGTTTCGTGATTGATATAAAAGCAGAGTTTATACAATGTAATAACATTGTATAAACATTAAGTAAGAAAATGTCTTTAATTTAATATAAAGATAATAATTATCCGCTTTTGCTTTACAACTTTTGTTTTAATCTCCTAACGTAGCGATATACTGATTATGCTGATTAATGTGCTAGGAGAGGAACAATGACTCTTTAATTGGGAATAACAGCTCAAAGTCTCCTTAGATATTAGGAGTAAATTTCACGGTTTAAGAACTGCCTGTGTAATAGAAGACATCAATAGTAAAAAGTTAGTATAGAGCTACCTCTGTAAATAACCTAATTCATCTTATATATGTGTCTATATAATTCAATTTAGTGTATCATTCCTATCAGCAAGTAGATCGCCGATTTATATAAAGATCACGATAACAATATCCGCTTTTGATCGGCGTGACATAATGGGTCCTCTTTCGATTAACTGAGACACACACGTAGTGAAGTCGATTGTAAATGATTTTATTGGACCTGGAGTAACCAGCGTGTTTTATGACAACAGACTTCATCGCCAGTTTAATCGAAATGTGAAATGTTCAAAGCAAACACTCACTGTCCATAAGTAGAGAAAAAGAAATGCAATAAATAAATAAACTCGGGATCAAGTGATACTCAGACGGAAGGTAGAAAATTTTAATAAAGTCGGGACGCATTCTAAATAAAAGCAGTCTGTGTTGTAGTCACAGTCACGGTTCAGAGGCCGAGCCACGTTTATAGAAGATATAGAGTTAGACCGAGATAAAGTTCTCGATGACCGAAAAGAGTATCTAGTCCGTTTGTCTGTCGTGAGAGAAGACAGAAGTAACAGCGAATTTGTCAACACCAGGCAGTACCAGGTGAGTCAAATAAAGAATCCTCTTTATTGGCACCAACAGACTTCTGTTTTTGTCACCAAGGCGATAATCTTGAGACAACTGTATTTGAGACTGTTCTCCACGTGCTGTATCTCAGTTTCAGTGTCTTTGTGGAAAGTAAACCGAGCATTTCCCACTTTTTTCTTCACCGACGTAAACAGGAAGCAAACTACAGCGTGAATCAGAAGAAGCTGGACAGTCGATCAAAAATCTGCCTGAGGGACCAGGCCGTATGTCCGCCTCGATACACACCTTTTGTCCAGATCCACATATGTTTTGAATTGTTTGTAGAAATATGAAAGCAAAGAGTGCAGCCATTAGCGTTACCGTATTCGTAAAGGTACAGAGTAGTATTACACTAAATATTGTTTCAAGGCATTTTACGGAATCTAAAATGTAAGTACTAGTTCTTACCGGCTTATCGGAACTACTGTGATTAGATGCTGACGTCTTGTGGTGTTAAACTGATAGTACGTGTTCAACGGGTTAGAATTGTGGATATTATAATACCAATGAATAGACCACATATTTTTGTCGCATTACTGAGTGGGAAGTGGTTGCTATGAGCTGAAGGTCTCTGTCATACAGCGAATGAATTAAGTTAGTCCTGCTCTTTTCTCCAGGGGTCTAGGGACTGTTACGCTGAGGACTTTTTACAAACAATGTCTAGACATTACAAAGGAACTATATTGGCCCACAAAGTCATACATGTCTGACAAGGACGCCAATATCGAATTCTTTTAAGCCTGATTAGGAGAATAACAACGAGGAAATGAGAACTCCACTCTATATAAGGGAAAGAGGCACAGTGGAGTAATGGATAGCGTCTCGGATTGAAGGATCGGAGAGCCGAGTTCAAATTCCAGCCGAATCCATTAGATTAATACCCCTGGTAAAGATATGAATCGTCTTCTTCTCCCCCAAGCTATGGGTAAATAGCAGGACAGTCCAGGTTCTATAGCCTTGGATGGTAAATGGTCTATCACAGAAAGAAATGGCAACCTACCGCGGGAAAAAATCTGCCTCGAAAGATACATGATCGCCTAAGCGTGTATCACGCATGGCACATAATTGAATCTATATAATCTCTTCCCAAACTATGTACATATACAAATACAGATATGAAGAGATGGCTACTGATCATTTACGTATTCTATATCGTATCCCAAACAAATAGAAAACAATTTTCCTGTTTCTCTCCCAAGGCAGATGTACTGATGATGAGAGGGGGTATTCACAGTTGGGATAGGAATGATCTTAAACAAAATATCAAAATCATCTACCAAGTTTCCCTAGAAGTAGGACTCAAACCTTTCCAAAATAGAAACTATGATTTTGGAATTGAAATGAAAATCGTGATGACACCGACCCTGAATCCATCCTAAAATTCCAGAATGTGGAATTAGTAAATATTAAATACTTCAAATACCTCTGTGTATGGATCAGTTATAAAAGATGTATAGGATATAAGGAAAGTGGACGTGGACTGTGCTATGTGTAGTTTCGCGAAACACCACACGTTGTTACAGAACCAAAACATTAACTTAAAAACTTGAATCATGTTCTTAAATAGCTTCGTCATATTTCATATGGTTGCCATACATGGCATGAAACTCGTTCAGGAATATCTAAACTGTCAGCTATATACAATCGCTTTCTCATATCAATGGTTAAAAGGTATTCGAGTAAATAAAACCGGGATGTTTTAGCGACGACTATACTTCATCGAAACTTGTGCACTGGTCCTACATAATCACAAAGAACAATACCACAGAAACTAAATAACTTGATAGACTTCCAACAGAAGCAACAACTAAAATGGATAGCACAAGTAATTTGAAAAGAAAATAATGGTATAATAAAGATGTTGACGTTCCAAACCACTTCGAACAGAAGCTTAGGAAGGAAACACCTGTCAATACTGGGAAGCTCAATAACAGCTACTGGACTTTGGAAACCTATTTTCCTGAAAGACTTTTATAAATTTTAACTGAAAGTAGTAATTACTGCTCGGTCAATGAATGCTGAATATTTCCTTATAAGGAACCAGCTGGGGAAAATAAAAACTGCGAGGTGCCTAGTCCTGGGGGACAGCTTCCCCAGCCCCATTGAACTAGTGAGGGGGCGTGGTTGCGGAGGCTGTGCAATTTTTGTCCTTGCTCCGGATGTACGCGCTCGGATGTCCCACGTTAAACCCTACCTTGTGTCACATCTCGCCTCAGTGGGGAGACCTGGCTAAATAATAGCTGCGAAGATCTTTTTAAAAAATTAATAATCGAGAAATAAAGGATTAACCATATTTAATATTAAAAGATTTGAAAAATCTTGCTCAAGGTTTATCGCCACGTCTTCATCGCCATATTTCTAATCTATTCCTCGTTGCGAAATAAAATGAATTTGTTTCGTTGTTAGCGACACCAGACACAGCAGATGGCGTTTGACTGACATTAATGCGATGTGAAGCGAGGAGTTCTAAACAAACATGGCTGCCTTTTTTTTTTCTTCTGTTTTTATTTTTATTTAAGACTTCGTTGTTTCACTAATGTATGCTCGCACGAATTGACTTTCTTGATCATTCTAAAATGGCCGTAGCTCCCTACAGAAAGGGTCTTTCTCAAAATAAAATATCTCTAAATGTTTATATCAGTTTTATTTTATATCGCTCGTCATACAATGGCCGTGTGGGAAATGTTACTTAAAAATGTAAAACTATAGAATCGGCCGGCTGAGTTCAAATACCAGCCTAGTCTGTCGCTTCCTCTTACGCTCTACATAGTATAATGGTTAGCAAGTTTATCTCGCTAGCATAATTACTACTGGGTTCGATCTTCACTGGGTGCTCAATAATTTCAGCTTAGAAAATCACCATGTTAGGAATCCATATTTTCTATAGGCTTGTATAGGTTAAATAGTAAAGTAGTCAGGGTTTTTCTAGCCTTCGATGGTAACCAGTCTAAAAAAAGAGACACTGAATTTAAAACTGTGAAGACAGCGGGAAATTATTCTATCTTTCCAAATAAGTCATGAAAATTTGCAGGTAATAGAGAAAAGGAATATGTGGAGAGCCATGATCACTTACGTCCTGAGTGAATATGACATAAAAACATCTGCCAGTACAAGAAATGACGCAGAGAAACTAACTTGAGATACTTTGCACTGAGCAAGCGAATAAGTGGTGCCATCTTCCAATGCCCGAACTTTGAGTGAAAACGACTCTCTAAACTTGTATGGCAGTCAGTCTAGGAGAAAAAAAAACTATTCTGAATTTAAAACCATGAAGAAGAAACGGGAAACAATTCTACAATCTTTCCCATTAAATCATTGCAATTCACAAGTAATAAAGAAAAGGAAACTGTGGAGACCCATGATCACCTACACCCTGAAGAGGCATGGCATTTTTGATTAATGTCGTTACGAAATTTACTTGTGACCATGTTATCCATCTCCTAACACTGGTTTATTGCACTAAAATGACTGCCTCGCTTACTACTAATTTAGAAGGGTTAATATATTTAATTAGTATTTACCAAGTGCTCATTATTAATGGCCTCGTGTAAAATTAGTAAATACTACTATTTTCTTTACAAATTAAGTTTTGCCTCTTTTAACGCGTGAAAATTTCACGATTTTCCTATTTTCAATTTCTGATGAATCTTAATTCTTCAGTTAATGATTGAATAAGCTGATGGCGAGTTCTACGACAATAAAATATCCGTAGAAAATCCCCGATCGCATCGTTAAATATTTGAACTTAACAGCTTTAACAAAATATTACGAATAGCGTATAAGAATGATAACTATGAATTCTGGTCGTTATTTTAAGAAGTAAGGGGATACAAATAAAAAGATTTGAAATTGACAACTTTGTTTTTCATTTTCACTGTAACAAACGTTAAACACTTCAATCTCGCTTTCTTTCTTTCATTTTCTGACTGAAACCAAGTAGCGTCTTTAATGTGTATTTTGTTTTCTCGCACGATCAAAACGGAATAGTCCATTATTTATGAGGTATTCACAGGAGATATTAAACACTTCTATCTTCCTTTCTTTTCTTTTTTTCCTTTTTTTCACTGAAACCAAGTAGCGGCTTTTATATGTTTTGTTTTCCACGCGATCAAAATGTAATAGTTAATTATTTATGAGTTATTGACAGGGCTTAATGGTCGCGCGAACTAACGAAAGGGGGGCATGCACAATTATTATATGATCATTAAAAACATTTAAACGGCTATGCATTTGATGAATTTCCATCATCAATAAAGTAGAATTTCTTATCGATTCTGAATATAGTTTTATGATACATTGACTCCTGTATACCATATATTCATGTATAATGCCCATTCCTAACTTTGAACTAAGAAATTATGTTAAATAACTTTCGTGTATATTACGCAATAACGTTTTAGACTTTCTATCAATTAAATTTCCGTCCAGGGTATGACGATAAACTACATCCGCGTCCTCGGTAAAACGATAAACTACATCCAACAGCAAGACTTTTGATCAGGAGGTTTTGAGGATCATGGAACAACCTCTTAATTGCTGGTGTTGCCAGGTGTTGCAACCTAGGGAAGGTTACTGAATAGAATAATCACACAAAGGTTGGTAATGAACGATAATACTTAGGACAAGAACAACACATATAAGATTCGACAGCGGTGCGTAGAAGAAGTAGTCAACTGCTAGAAGTGAGTCGTGAATTCTACAATGGATCTGCAGGATAGCTACCAACCGCTCCACGAGGTCAGATGTAGCACAAGGCCGAATTTAATGTGTGGTGTCCGAGCCAGTAGGCTCGGCCAAAAATTCCCCGTAGACACCGTATAAAACGGGGACGGGTAGCTGTTTCCTAAGACGAGACTCTGACATAACCTCGTCTGGGGATCATCTGCCCGGAGGCAGAGATTTTTACCAGCACATCTGGAAACGAATCTTCAACTGCAGATCAACATACAGTATTTACTACTGTATTTATGTGAATGGGGACGTACCGATTATCGTCCGTTGGTATGCTACAATATCAGGTCCATCCTGACCCGAGGTGGTAGCACTTGTCAGGGTCCTAACTATGGGCAAATAGTTAACTCCTCAAAATGAAATATACTATGAAAGTATAAAAATAGGTTTCAATTCTAGCAATATTATCAGTAATACATTTATGAAGAAAAATTTATTTATTCTCTACAATACATTACCAGCAGTACATTTTTTAAAATTTACCAACAATAATTTTGGAAATAATATCAACAACAATATACTTTTGAAAAAAAATAATTTTACCATCAATAAAATTCTTGTCGGCATTAAATAACACATTGAGGTTGATATACCGTAAAACAAAACAAACTAAACCAATCAATTAAATTTAACCTAAATTGAACATATCTTCAACATTTTATGCAGTTCTTCTCGACTAAAAAATAAGAATTTAGATTACATTTTAAAACAAAATAAAATGTTTATTTTTAGAGCAAACGGGCGGAAATTTTCGTACAGAAATACAACAAACTTTTGACGGAAATAAGGACACATTAGGAAAAGCAAAATTACAGGCCTTCTAATGATACGTGGCAATTTATCTGTAGAGGCGTAAAACACAAGATGACATTACGATTGCATCTGTGAACGGCATTAAAAAAAAAAAGAACCGAAAAATTGAAAGTATTTACCAACCTATTTCTAAAGCTTATTAACGCGTTATAACTTTGATATGAAGTCCTTCATTGATTTTGGTTTCTTGGAGACAACAAACATCGCGAATGTTAACTATTCCTGTTTTTCTTTGCTTTGCTTTTCAAAGTTTTAAATGTGAATTTGTTAACTTTTAAACGGTTGACAACTGGGGAAGTCATTACCTTCTCCGTCGTCAAAAGTATATGAAGACAAAATACATGAAATTGCCTAAAAAAAAAAAAAGTCAATCATTAACACCACCAGAATTGTTTCGAAGTAAAGGCAAATCAATGTGATTTCTTATTTCCAGCAACTTTCTAAATAAGTCTTATCGGTCTTTTTCAAACATTCCTGTCCGTTGCCAACTCACGAAAATGCTAGAGATCGTCCAAGATGTTCAAGGCATATTCGGGAAATGAAGGAATTCTGTTCTTTTCATGTCGTTCATGTCGAGGAGGTACAGGAAAGTACAGTGGAATAATGGATAGCGGCTCGGATTGAGAAATCGGAGTGCCAAGTTCGAATTCCAGTCGAATCCATTACATTCACTTACGTTCTAATACCCTTGGGAAAGGTATGAATCTGCTTCTTCTCCTCCCAGCTATGGATAAATAGCAGGACAGACTGGGTTCTGTAGCCTTCGATAGTAACTGGTCTACCGCAGAAAGAAATGGCAACCTACTGCGGGAAAAATCTGCCTCGTCAGTCATGTATCAAAAGATACATGATCGCCTAAGAGTGTATCACGCATGGCACATAACTGACTCATGTCGTTTTACAGTGTGTATACTATGGTTGTTCGCAGTCTTTCTTACCCGCTCGCATCCGAATCATCACCCCTCTCCTTATTCCCTTTCTACCCACTTCGCCGGTGGTGATGGCGGAGATGACTCCAGCTTATTCCTGAAGAGTTATGAGAAGAGAAGTGTGGGTGGTGAACGCGGCTTGGCGAGTCGTGCACGTCACAGATGCTATTCATGTTGACGGTTGGGCTCAAAAGTCTCAGTCAGCCCATCCCCGAATGGTGTTATACGAGGAAAGCCGATTTGCAGCAACGGTTTCCCAGGTCTCAGAGTCGATGTTGGTCTGTGTCATGGATGCCTTAAACTAAGTCTTGATGCGCCGTTTTGGGCCTCCGCGTAGCCTCTTGCCACTGACAAGTTCTCCAAGCAGGATCATACGTAAGAGTTGAGTGGGATGAATTCTGGACATGCGACTCGCCCAGCGGAGGCGATGTTGAAGGACTGTAGTCTCCATACTGGGGAGAGATCTCCAAGAGAGTTGCTAGTGATACGGCCTGCGAAGGATTCTCATTCAGCCGGCCCCCGGACAAGCAACACCGGACATCAGTATCAACGTCCACGGACAGCCGGTAGAAGTCGTCGATGAATTTCCTTACTTTGACAACTGGATCAAAGCGGTTCATGCTACGTATGGAACGCTCTCGCACTGGGACTACAGTAATCACGGCATAAGAACGAAAATCATGGACTTCTGGGCCATTGTGCTCTCCAACCTTTTGTACGCTTACGAGACATGGACTTTGTATCGTTGGGACATCAAACGTCTGAAGCAAGTCGTAGCACATAACCGACGTCAAGTAAATTTTAAATTTGTTCTCTCATATAAGACTTTCTTCCTGAACTGCGTATTGGATAATTTGATATCAAAGAATGTTGCATTGTTTCAGAATACCAGAGAGTATTGAGCTGTAAAATATGTACTTTTTGTTCGTGAGAGCAAAAAAAAAAAAGTAAAAAATTTTATAATTCCCTTTAAATACTGTACCAATCCCGCTTATTTTAACTCTGCGAATTTCTATAACGCGATATTGCAGCGAACGCTTCCAAGCAGAAATGACAAATTTTGTCCTGACAAGTATTTATTTTTCTTTTTCGGTTTTTGCAACACAAGAATCTCACATAAAAGAAGAAAAAAAATATGGTAAAGAGAAAAATATAGAGTAGCAAGATTTATAAAAATGTCGGAATTGCTATGATAAACAAGAGAGTGTGATTCAATGAGGAACCAACGTGTAACGAATATCTTAAAAGGCGTAACTGATTGGACAGTTGCGAAATGACGTCATACCTCAGTTCGCTTATCGTGTGAAATTGGACATGTAACTGCTGTCGCTTACATTGCAATGCTGATCTGCCTTCTCCATTTTCAACGTCTTAATACCGCCATCTTATTTTTTCTTTCTTTGTTGCCTTCTTTAAAATTGATTATTTTAATTTCAAGCGATAATTATAGAATATATCTTCATTAATCACTTATTTTCTTTCTTTCTCTCTCTGATATGATGATCCTATTTTTTTTCTTTTTAACGTACAATCCTGCAATCAATAATTACATTATTCATTCTTTTTGTCCGCCAGTGTCAAACCTGTTTTCACCTCGAACTTAAAACGGAAAATTTCAAGCCGTAATTCAAGTAAAGATTTTATAAAAAGTAACGTCTTTACAGGACGAGCAACATCGTTCAGTCTTACCGAAAGTGAGTAGAACGATTTCCAAGCAGCAAGATCCCCCCCTCCCCACTTCACCCCCCGTTGCTCTCCTGGGGGTAAAAAATAAACACTGTCTAACGGAAAATCTTTCTCGTTTCAAAAAGCCTGGCATGTTTTCGCTTCGTCAGTCTACTTCTTTGTAAGTTGATGAAATAAACCAATCCTTCCCTTTCTCTCCCCACTTCACTTTCTCTCCTTTAACTTCCCCTTCTCTTTCTCTTCCAAGCACTTTTCAGACTTCTTCTCTTCTGCGTGTGCGTCTCCCTAAGCGAATAGTTGCGGCTTTCCGCCCGCTGTGCAGCGCGTACATAACAAAATGGCGGCCAGGCGGGCACAAAACGCGTGTGGCCCGGAAAGAAAGGGCAACGAACCCTGCTGTCCGCCGTGGAATTGTTGTCGCTGTTGAGCAAAGCACCATTTTGTGATTACATGTGCACATTTCTGATTGCAATCTTTCAACATAGAACTGATGTCGCTTGGATGTAGAAGAAGTGTTCACAAAAGAATCTGATAAAGGAGAGTTAGATGAGGCGGGTTAGGGAGAGCTAGGCGAAGAAACGGAATAAAAAGGGAGAGTACAGTGGAGAAACGAAAGAAGAGAAGAGAAGGGCGTAATAATAAAGGATAAGAACTGGAGTGGGTTGTTTGGAGAGGGAGAGATCTAAAAGAAGCATAGAGCATGATGTACTTTAAAGAATTCCATATTTTTGGCGAACTCAAAGATGTGCGGGGGAATTTTTTTGACAAAAACTATATATAAATAAGTGAATGTTGTATGGATACATTTATAATGAGCAGATGTTTGTAGACGGTGTGGGGAAAGCAATTTATCAACGAAGAAAGCAAAATCCGTGAAATAATGCAAATACCAGTAAAGACTGCTAGGCATAAAACCAATTCTCCCTGCATTAATTGACAGACGGCTTTAATAATTATTTTACATATTATATCAGAGCCAGGGGTTGTCCTGTCCATAATAAATAAATAAATAAATAAATAAATAATTATACTATCAAAAATAGTTATAATAAAATAATTATGACACATTGCCTATGAGCTAACGCAGATCATCCGAGAACCACCCAGGAAACGATTGGACATCAGACGAACCTCATCGACCCCTTCTTAATGTCCTACCCTGCTAAATGCTTAGCAAAAGTTTTACCTCCACTAGGCACGTCAGACCATTCCCTAACCAATATACAGATTGATGCCAAACCTAAGGCATCCCCTGACGTACCGTTTCCACAGAACGATCTTTCGCTATGCGAAGACAGACTGGAACAGGTTTCGATCCTATATGATGTAAACTCTCCTCCCAATTTTATTCAAGTACGCTGTCTCAAAGACTGCTGCTCTTGTCATTGATTGGATCCTTCCTGGAATGGAGAGTTTTATACCCCAAAAATATTCTAGCAAAAATCAGTCAACTCTGGTTTATCCGCGAATGCGCTACAATCATAACTCACTGAAACCACTACTTCAATATTTATCACAAGGAGCGATCTAGTTCGGCTCTCACCGCATTCAGAACTGCTCGTAATCACGACAAAAAGTTCTAGAAAACGCCAAGTGCAGCTACTCACATGCAATCCAGACCATGGTTGAAAAGAAACAAATTGGTTCCCATGAATTCTGGAAGATCACCAACTAAATCATGAACAGATGTAAAGCAACAGTTATAAATGGCTTCCTCTTCGTCTCCATTTTTGCCTCTAACCCAACGTTAAATGACAAAGACCATCCAGTCTCCAAGTTCCCACTTTTCACCCAGCATAAACTCAATAATATTACCATCACAGCACGAGAAGTCTCCAGTCTCCGATCTCGCACAAACTGCCCAATGAGGTAAAAACTGGCTGGTTACATTCAATACCTCGAAGACCACGCTACATTCCATCATCGCCGATCTGACCCCAAACTACCACCAATCTCTCGGGGAAGCACCGAGCCTTGAAAAACTTTTGGTATTCAAACTCACACCCGACCTGAAGTGGAACTCGATCCATTGCTAAGGATGCAGGTAAAATGGTCGGCTCTCTGTACTGTTCCAGTAACTACCTGACTCCTCCTGCTATCCTCTACCCTTACAAGAGCTAATCAGGCCCCAAATAGATTACTGGTGGCATATTTGGGCGGGAGCTGCCAAGACCTCAATCTCCAGCCTTGATTGAGTTCAAAAGCATCCCCAAGCACTTGCGGATGACGATTTATTCTCCACTCTACAACCTCCCCACACAGGCGGGATGTTGCAAACTTCCCGCTGCCCCACCATCGGTGAGAAGTAAGTTCCCCTTGCGAACCACTACCCTGTGGAACCGACTCTCAACAGTGTGTTTTCCCGATCACAACAATCTTAATCTATTCAGGATTAACTAGGATTAACCGTTATCTTCCATTCCTATACACACAAATGGCCTAAAAACATAACCCTCTACTTCGAGTGACCCCCAGGCATTGTAAAGCGTGAACCTCGCTGCAAAAAAAAAAAAAAAAAAATAGAGTACTTATAATTATCATTAATTTACTCTTTCTAAAACAGTGAGAACTGACCCAACTTTTCTTCTCTACACACAAACACGTGACATTCTCACAATTGGACAGTCAACACGGACAGTCCGTCAACACGTGCGTCAACGAAAATTTGGACTACTTTTCCTTTTTCAGGCCATAATAGTAACATTTATCTCTTAGCACTCAGCAAAAATTCGAGGTAAGAAAACCCGAGACATTTCTTGTATTTTTCCAACTAAATTATCTGGGTACCCATTACACACATTTATAAAAAAAATATAAGAGAAAAACTGTATACACTTTACTTATTCCTTATCTCATCATTCTATCAGATTCTGATCCATATTTGACCTACATTTGACCCCAAAGTCACAATCTTACTCAGTATTATTGTCATCTATGTCTCTGACACAACATAAAAACCAGATAATAAATAATTCTTGTTTTGTTGTTTCCAAATTTTGTTGTTTCATTTTTGTAAGAATTTTTGTATATATAAATGTAAGGGGTTTTATGATTATTTACTCAGAGTTATAAATCTCCTATAAAATGTATCTATAAATCTACAAGAGTTACCGAACATTAGCGATCATTCATTCACCCAATTTTTATTTTTCGAGAATTGCCCCCAAACGGAAACAGTATTTATATCCTACATTTTACAGTTTCTGGCAAATGTTTAGAAAACCAACTTTATCCAAAACCAGATATTTTGAAATTGTTTGCTTCTCTAGGTCAACTACTGATGTGATAATGATCATTGCTGAAAGAGCCCATGAAGATTTAGATAAGACTCGTGAAGTTCGTGCTGTTGATTTCGATAACACACACTTTGTAGGCGTTTGTCACGGTTTGAAATGTTGGTTTTCTTCACAAGTTAAAATGTTCTAGTATTTCCGAACTAATGTTTTTTGATTCAGTCTTTCTGATCAAATCCTGAAATGAAAGTTGTCGTGAACGGCCAGGCTTCTAGATCTTTTTGCACTAAGGCAGATGTTCCTAATTTTCACCAACGACCCTCTTGATGACATCACCTTCTCAAATCGGCATCTATGCTGATGACACAACTATTTACTCCTGTCTTAATAGTAAGTTTGATTGGTTCAATTAAGTTAAATTTTCAAATGGTTCAAAATATGACCTACAATCTGTTAACTGGCGCAAGTAATGTCTTGTTAATTTTAACGCCTCCGAAACAAAACTGTTCTTTTTAATTATCTGAGAGAAACTTTTTAGCTTCTATTAGTATGGCTGATGTTAACTTCCTGAAGAAGGACTCTTTGTATCTTCTCATATTTCGATGACATGAAGCAGAAATATTATATTGAATAAAGCTGGATCACTGTGTAGTGTTAGATTTTTCTTGCCAGAATTTATGTTACCCATTTATAAAGCTACCATTCTTCCATGCAATGAATATTACTACCACATCTGCTACGTATTTAACTATTTTTAATAAAATATAAAAGAATAATCTTCAATATTTTCAATCCTGATCTGGCATTTCAGCTTCAATCACTTTTCCAACCGCCGTAACGTAGCTTCACTGTGCCTTTTCTATAAAAACTTCCATGGTGCTTGTTCTGATGAACTTTCGTGTTTGGTACCTAGACTTTGCGAATTTAAGAGCGCTACTAGATTGGCGGTAAGGTCTCATTATTTTACACTTGAAATAGCTAGATGTAACCGTAAGTTCTATGCTAACAGTTTCTTCTCTCGCACTTCTCGCTTGTCGGACTTTCTTCCAGCCTCTTACTTTCTAGTTAACTATGATTCTTCAAAGATTTAAATGCAATGTCAATTGTTATTTTTTGTCTTTTTAATTTCTATTCTTTTATTACCCTCTCATCTTAATACTAGTTTTTCTTCCTCGTATGCTTTCACATCCAGCGAGGGATTTGCGTCTTAGTGGCTTTATTGACTTGCATTATGTGAAATGATTTTTTAAAAATTAGATATTGCCTTCATTTCTTTTCATATATTGCAAATACTAAGTATGGAATTTTTATTAATCTATTTTGCAAATATATTATTTGCAAGAATAGCGTTAATACAGCAAAAGATTCAGAAAATCGATCTTGGTTACAAACTGCATGATGGATTATTATTGTCTCTACTAATGTCCGTCTTTATTTCGCAATTTAATTGACGTCTGTGATAGAATTCCTACTTGGTTGAGCAGACAAGAAATGAATACAATTTCCCCTTTTGACTTCTACGTTATTTTAGTTTACATAATAATAGAAAACTTTATACAGACGTCTTTAGTTCTGTCGCTAAGACTGACTTAATGGGGCAAGACACTCAAGAAAATCATTTGACCTCCACTGTGAAAATGATGTGAATAAATGTTATTGGGAAAATTCTTACTCACCAACGCCACAAATTTAAGTTCCTCACCACTTAACCAAAACATTCTGAAAACGGGTTGCGATGTCTTCCTATTAAAGTACTTAAACTGAGATCTCATTCGTAACCTACTGACATTAAATTGGAATTGATAAAATATAACACATTTTAATAAAGTCTTACGATGATTATACAAGAACTGGAGATAATTGGTTACAGGTGTCTCAACAGATAAATTAGGCGAGTTGTCTTGCTTGGTCAATGCCAAGTAGCTTTTTTTTAACATTTCAGATGACGAAAGTTGAACGCAAGGCTATATATAGCTATTTTTCCTGTGGGGTCATCACGTAACTGTTTACGCACTAAAAACACTGACTTATTTTGCCGGGTTAGCGACGTCGATTGAGAAACAACCTACCTTCCTCCTTACTCTCCAGTTACTTCTCCGCTGTCTCTACTTATTACATGTTGCGTTTCCTGGGTGAATAAAGAGGGCGGAGAATATACTGGGTGCCTCCTACCCATTCACCCCAAAACCCATTGACTTCTTGTAGTCCGTGCCAGATTAGCGACATCAGCTCAAGCTGCAATCTCTTCCTGTTGCGCTTGCTTCTTCCTCTGCGTTTATGACGTCACAGGTTGTTGAAGAAATTTATTTACCTTAATTCATATTAAGAAATGTATTGTGATAGCTTATTAATTTAAGCTTTTAAGCTATTCAACCTATACAGTGATGCGATTCTGAGAGAATTAGAAGTCCTATCAGGATTCATTATTGACGGTCACAATCTTAACAATTTAAGATATGCAAATAACATAGTGTTGACTGCAAGCACCGAAAGAAATCTATAAAATCTCATACAGAAAACGCAATCGACATTCAAATTCCAGCTGAGGCAATTCGTATTCACTTCACACTTCGTGGAGACATGAATAGCGAAGGAGAGCAAGAAGAAAGGACTATACTGAATGCATGGTTATCAGCAAAATGGTGAGCCCGAAATGCAAATTACAGGTCAGGGACACGAAAATCAAGCAGGTACAGAAATTTAAATATCTGTTTCTAACAGAGGACTGAAAGTGCGACACTGAAAACCGAAGACGTAATAGCATGGCTAAAGATGCATTCTAAAAGCTAAGCAGAGTATTAAGAGACAGGAAAGTTTTGTTGGAAACAAAGAAAAGACTACTGAAATGTTACGTGATATTTGTCCTCCTATATGGCAGCGAATGCTGGACAATCTCCTCAAAGGTGAAGAAGGGAATTGAAGTAACAGAAAAGTGGTTCTACAGAAAGATGCTGAGAATACTATGGACTGAACATGAGCAACGATGAGTTTTGGGAGAAAATAGAAACCAAAAGGAAACTTATAAGGAAAAGGCAGTTGAAGTTTTTGGGGCACGGAATGAGGAAAGAAGGCTTGGAACATCTGATACTCACAGGACGGATAGAGAGGAAGAGCGACAGAGGAAAGCAGCGCGTAACATACTTGATGAGCTTGAGCAAATGGATGACAGAGCAAGGTTTGAGAGAAATAACTAACAGACAAAGCTTATTAAGAACTATAAATGACAAGAAGATGTGGAGGGCCATGCTCGTTTAGGTCCTTAAAGGACAGGGTATATACAAAGATAAATCTGAATTATCAGAATTATCCTGATGATCTGGCACTTTAGGTATTATATATATATATATATATATATATATATATATATATATATATATATATATATATATATAGTGTGTGTGTGTGTGTGTGTGTGTGCGTGCGTGTGTGTGTGAGTGTGTGTTTGAAGGGTCATATTGCCTGAAGAAAATTAGACATAAGTGTAGATTTTCAGAGTAAATTACTGAATGAAAAACAAAGATTGTGTATAGTATTTTGGGAATAGAAGCAGGCGTCAACTGTTTCTTCTTTATTTGGAGTTAAGAAATTGTATAGATTTTAATTTTTTATACTTTGTAGCAGACTCTCTTAATTTTAATATATATTTTTGATTGTTTTTTTTTGTTTTTTTTTATCGATATTCCAACATTTAATAATTTTAAAAGATTTATCATAACAAATTAATAATAGAGCAGCGTTGGAAAAGATAACTTCTTCATTAGTCTTTTGTTGCTACCGACGATTAACATCAAAATATGAAGTCACATTTTCTCCCCCCCCACACACTTTCTTCAAACAGAAAACAATGGAATGCTGGGTCTCTGTGTGCTGTACCCAATCATTTCCATCACTTATGCGGGTGTTTCAAAAGGGTTTCTTCACATGTGATGTACCGTAATTCCCATGTATAATACGCCGTCATCCATAATACGCACCCCTCAAATTGTGCTGAAAGTGTTGGAAAAGGCTTCTACTCACGCATAATACGCACTCCTTGTTTAGTAATCAAACCCTATAAATTGTACCTCTCCAATTTCATCACGGCTAGCGTTACCTACTCTTATTTTAAAACAAAATGGCTTTTCTAATTTAGTTTTATGATAATTCTTATTTTATTTTACGGCGGTTTTTAAAGGTTTTTTGTAGCTGTGCATAATACGCACCCCGGATTTTGCTTATTATGTTTTAGAAAAAAAATGCGTATTATACATGGGGAATTACAGTAAATGTAAAATTGCTTCTACTCTAGTCTGGATGACACCAATAAACAGGATTTTCCGTATGAGCAGATATATATAAAGAGAGAGAGGAGAAATTCTTTTACTTTTTTTTTCACGGAGAGTCAAAAAAAATAATTAAAGAATGATACAAAGACTGAAAATATTTGACTAAATAAAAGTCAGGCTTCCACAAAAACTCAATTCAATCGCCGAATTTATTCTGATGAAAACAAAAGATTGACTTACGATTTTGAAAACCCCTCGCTATCCACACTGAATAGACACACGGGCAGTGTTCTGTGCAAACCGGGTTTAGATATTTTCATGAGAGATTTTTATACCAATATTCAAGCGCCCTACGAGGCTGGCATCCCGCACTCACCCTTTCACTGTCGAAACTACTAAATGTAGCCGTCTCTTCTACTCCAATAGCTTCATGTCTCACACCTCTCGCCTGTGGAACTCCCTTCCCTATTCCAGTTTCCCTGAGAGCTATAATCTCCAAATATTCAAATGCAATGTCAATCGACATCTCCAGATGCCTCGATCTATCCACTACCGTTCTCCTCATCCTTTCCTCTATCACTCTTATCTGATCTTGCTCCAAATCTTCTGTAACCCCTTGCGTTCTAGTGGCTTCCCGCCTTGCTTGAGGTGAAACGCTTAAAAAAAAAAAAAAAAAACACAGAAAAAAGATTTCTAAAGATCCTAAGTTCAGTAAAAACATAAAACTCGCCACATTAGTAAAAGCGAGCGTCAAATCAAGAAAAACTATTTAAAGCACAGTCTTGCAAGTAAAACCTTTTTCCGATTTAAACTGCCGACCTAATAATTTTTTCCAACTCATGTTGACTTATTTCGTCACGAGCACTGGAGAAATGCAAATTAATTTTTCATTATTTTTTTAGTTGTACAGAATTTTGTTATGGAAATAAAAACAAGACGAGCTTTACCATTCGTGATAAAAAAAAAAAAAATTAACCAGCCGACCGGTTTCGCTTTCACTCAGCAGAGCTGAAATCGAGGGAAATCTAAATGTTACAATATAAAATATAAAATATAAAACATAATACGCATGTAATGAAATAAAGGCAGAACAATCAGATCGAAATAATGTCAAACCCAAACAGACATTCACTCTGTTTACAGAGGGAGGGCTGTCTGGACCTGACACAGATCGTTTCCAATGCCTTCAAATGTAATAAAGAATGAACATGACTAAGGATAGAGAAAAAGTCGTTGCTAAAATTGGTGGCACAGCTTGGATTATTTATAAGGTGCACAAAATTAATTTTTGTAAATTAAAGAGAAAAAAAGGAAATTACTCGACAAAAGAAATTATAGGGTAATGGTTTGTGAGATAGTCTGGCAGATCATTCCTATTGTAATATGTCCGATGCTCATTGTGCACTCCACACTTTTGTCCTTGTACCAGAGTAAGTAAAAAGTACAAGTGATTAAAGTTTTCAGTTTCTGTTTCACAAACTAGAATATGGCACATCGATTTTTAAATAATGGTCATAATAGGAAATGTCATGATACTCTCTACACATTGACCAAAGGTAATATGGAATACAAATTAAAGATTTTACAATGTTTCAGCCGATATGTTCTTTGGCCTTTGTGAGGTCATTGTTCAATCCGAGAGTCTTTGAAAGTCGTGCGATTCCCGCCATCAGCACTAATAAAATAATTCAGATCAAAACGTGAAAGGTTCGAACGAATCTTAAAAAGGCAGAATCCTTCCGAAGGAAAAACAAGAGCAACACACACGTCAATTCCTGTATTCTATACAGAAAACAACAGACAATATTATCAAATAACTATGGAAGCCCATAACTGCCACTATTCTTATTCTACTTATATATTACAATCGCTTTCTCAGATAAATGGTTAAAAGTGGCTTCGAGTGAATAAAACATGTAGGTCATAGCATAGACCATTTTACTTCGAACGTTATGAACTGGCGCTACACAATCACATACAAAGAATTATCTCAAATAATAGAGACCAAATCACTTGTGAACTTTCAAGAATAGCAGCAACTAAAATGGATAACACAGGTAACTCGACAAGAAAACAATGCCATAATTAAGATATTGACGTTCCATACAATATTGAAGAAAATGTTGAGCAGAAGTCCTTCGTTATCAATAAGTGGACTTGAGAAAACCTTTTTCATGAAAAGTGTTTTTCATAGAAAAATTGTGTAAATTTCAGGCAAAAGTAGTATTGCCTGTTTAGTTAATGAATACCAAATGTTTCTTTAGTATTAATATTAGGAGATGTTATCTTTCTGATAATCATTTTGCTTCTCTCAATTACGAAGGCTAATTTGAGTCTAGAGGTACGGTGAAGTAATAGATAGCTGCTGGGATTGTGGAATCAGAGAGCTGAGTTCGAATTCCAGGAGGATCCATTACATTCTCTACCGTGCTAATACCCTTGGGAAAGGTATGAAACCTCTTCTTCTCGCCCTAGCTATGGGTAAATAACAGGACAGACTAAGTTCTATAGTCTTGGATGGCAACTGATCTACCGTAAAAAGAAATGGCACTTAGTGCGAGGAACAAATCAGCCTCGTCAGTCATGTATCGAAACACGTGTATCACGCATGGCACATATCTGAATGGCTGAATTTGAGTCTGCAAGTTATCCAGTCTAGACTTGTTTTTCATATTAACTTTATATTTTGACGTTATTAAACGTATTCCCTTCGTCAGCAATGAAGCCAATTTTATTTTATTTTGTTCCTCCATTTGGGATTTTCCAATTTCATTCACGATATCTTTGCTTTTTAAAACATGTATTTATATTCGCCATTTTGTGTCTTTCGGAGAAGTTAACTAACTTTTCACCTCTCATTTCTCTTTCCTTTTCGAAATCTTCCTTCACGAGATCCTCCCGTTTTTTTTTCTCACTGTATTTGCATTTGAAGTAGCCAATCAAAATGCTATCTTCTTTCTGTCGATGCCAATGATTTCCTCATAAAACACTTCAATTTCCTTACTGAACTTTGAAGGTGGCGTATATACTTACTTTTTCGGGGGCACCTTTGGCCTCATTTGATTATTACCCAAGTGATTCTATTTGATATGCCGTCAAAAACTTCAATGTTATCCGAAGTGTTACTATTGACCAAAAATCTTTGGACACTAGTTATCCTCCTTTCATTCATAATAAAACAAATGATTATTTACCGTCAACTGAAAGAGATTATTTCCCTTCCGTGTCCCGTTGTGTGTCAGATGACCTTATTTCATTCTATCATTATTCTGTCAGATTCAACTGTAATTTGACCGTTATGTATTCGTACAGGAATAAGCGTTCTAAAAACGAAGAGAGAAATATTCTTCAAACTCTGCACTACGCATTTAAAATAAATTTTATTATTGAATATTTGTTTTCTTTGAAATTGAAAGAAACGAATTACAAAGATCCTCGCAAAATATTCTGTTTTTACCTTTACAACACGACATAATTATTTACGTTAGTATGATAGAAGTAACAGAATTGGTCTATATTAGGAGAGTGTCACGTATTTACGTTGTTTTAAGAATGCGTGTAATTTTAAAACAGTAGCAGTCAGCAGCTGGGAAAGCTATTTTATAACTACTACTAACGGCCAAAAATTTGCCGAAGAAACTGAAAAGTAATTTTGCGAATTTATGCAACTGTATTTATAATAGAGAAATAGGCCCCAGGAAGCTAAAAATTAGATTTACTAAATTCAGAAGTTTATTAGTTAATAAATATTTTCCTAATTATTAAATATCTATGTTTTGAGGGGAAAATATTGTTGATCATTTTCTAGAGTGATCTTCCGAATTTCGGAGCAGGCAGCAAAGATAGTTGTCTGAAATTTCAAAGCCTTCAACGTGTTTGAAATAACGTCTCTGATTGGTTAATAAACGCGAATGTGGAAATTCAAATCTGGAGCCGACTTTGTGCTTAATAATGAGTCAATTTTGAGTTTTAGTGATAATACTTAAATCTATTGAATTTTTAGACAATTTCTAACGGGGTTCCACATATGTATATTTTCATGTTTTTGATTTTATTTTATGACCATATCTTTGACAATGTCTGCTTGCCACGAGACATTACGGTTGGCCCTATGTCAGGCGATGTTCCAACAGGAACGTCATGTTGTATATTTACCTTTGTTGTCATTTAGGGCTTGTCGAGGAGAGTTAATAATTGAACCCAGGCAATTTCTGGTGAGATTAATAGACTGGTTACCATTGTCAGGTTCAAGTCTGAGAAATCGTCCCTTAGCACCCATTGTATTTCATCTGAAGTTAAAGCGATTTACTTTCTGTATTTTATTTGTTGGATTGCTAGAACCTTTTTGTATAGATGCCATATCTCTCCAAGCCGTAGCCGACCGTGTCTCGCTACAGATTCCTTTTCTTTATTATTTGTGAATCGCTTTCTCTACAGTTACACACCCAAACTACATCCAATTTTCAAAACACTATACTGTGAGTGAATCAATTTACCTCCAACATTTTGAAGTATGGTCGTATATGTGATTCATCAGGACTCGAATCGGAAGTTGTTTCTTTCGTTACTAAAGGATAAATGTTTTTTGTTCATTACTTCACTCCCATGTAAAGCAATAAATCCACTCAGATGCAAGGGGGTAATACTGAGTGCGAGAGAATATGAGAAAAAGAAAACAGTATTAAGGAGAAAGAACACTAAAGGACAAAATAACAAAAGATAACGATTGGCATTGCATTTAAAATTTGAACATGGAAGTTGGAAAACAAGAGGTCTGAAGAGAGCTCCTTAAGTGAGAAGGGCGATAGAAGAAAATGCCTGCATAGAACTTACGGTTATATCTCGTCATTTCGACTATAAAATAATGAGACTTTGCTGCCAGTCTAGTACTGCGCTTAAACTGGTAAAGTCTAGATACCAAAGAGGAAAGTTCATCAGAGTAATTACTGTGAAAATATTTATAGAAAAGGCGCGATGAAGCTCTGATATGGCAGTCAAAGTGACTAAAGCCGAGATGTTAGGATAGGCTCAATAACATTGCAGATTCTTTATTTGTATTTTATCTAGAATGTCTAAATACATAGGAGAAGCATCAGATCAAATGAGACAGTAATATTCAATGCATGGACGAATGGTAGATTTATAAATGTGTAAGGCAGATTCAAGCGAGAAAATTTGTCTAGCACGACGCAGTGAACACACTTTCTCGTGAGCAGAACTAATTACAGCAGTAATTGATACTATGTAATCTTTCCACTTCATATCAGCGGAAAACATTAAACCGAGAGTGCGCAATGAGTCACTCTCCTGGAGGTTAGCATCAGCCATGCTGATAGAAGTTACAAATGGTTCACTCAGACGATTAAAAGAGAGCAGCTCATTTTGGAGGCGTTAAAATTAATAAGCCATTTCTTGCCCCAGTTAACAACAGATTGTAGGTTATTTTCGAGATCAGCTGCCAATTTATCCTTATTGAAACGTTCAAACTTACTATTAGAAATAGGAGTAAATAGTTGAGTATTCCGCATAAATACCGAGTTGAGAAATGGTAACATCAGGAAGGTCGTTGATGAAAACTTAGGATAAGTTACATCCAAGGATAGAGTCTGAGTATACAGGCATTGTTGCAAAAAGATCTAGAACAGTGGCCGTTCAAGACCACTTTCATTTCGCGATTGGACAAGAAAGACCGAATCAGTTCAAAAATTCATCTAGAAATGTCATAACCTTTCAACTTCCGAAGAAAACCCGCATGAAAAAAAAAACTGTCAAGTGCCCTCGAGATATCGAATGCAACACCCCGGGCTTATTCATTCTTATCTAAAGCTTCATAGTCTCTTTCAGCAGCAGACCTAGAGAGATGAAAGTTATATTGCTTAAAAGAAAGAAGACCCTAAGATGTGAGAGGCATAATCAATTCGAAGTGCATTAGAAAAAACCCCAGCAAGAATGCAAATAGGTCGATAGTTAAAAGGATCAAACGGTTCGTCTGGGTTATTAAAAACTGGAAATGCAGAAGAGGATTTCCAACAAATCGGAAAGCAAGATGCAGCAAGACATTTATCAGATGGTTTGCCTCTGTTCTTAAAGACTGGAACTACAGAAGAGGATTTCCAACAAGCAGGAAAGCAAGAAGCAACACGGCATTTATCAGATGGTTCGCCAGTGTTCTGAGAGACTGGAACTACAGAAGAGGATTTCCAACAATGAGGAAAGCAAGAAATAGCAAGGCATTTATCAGATTGTCCGCCCGTGTTCTTAAAGACTGGAACTACAGAATAGGATTTCCGAAAAACAGGAAAGCGAGTTGCAGCAAGGCATTTATCAAATGGTTCGCCCATGTTCTTAAAGACGGGAAATACAGAAGAGGATATCCAGCAAACAGGAAAGCAAGAAGCAGTAAGGCATTTACTAGATTGCCCGCCCGTGTTCTTAAAGACTGGAACTGCTGAAGAGGATTTCCAGGAAGCAGGAAAGCAAGAAGCAGCAAGGCATTATTGAGACGATTCGACCGTGTTCTTAAAGACTGGAACTACAGAATTGGATTTCAAAAACAGGAAAGCAGGAAGCAGCAAGGCATTTATCAGATGGGTCACCCGTGTTATTAAGACTGGAAAAACAGAAGAGGATTTACAACAAACAGGAAAGCAGGAATCAGCAAGGACTTTTTCAGATTGGTCACCCGTTTTCTTAAAGACTTAAACTACAGAAGAGGATTTCCAACAAAAAAGAAAGCAAGAAGCATCAAGGCATTTATCAGATGGCTCGCCCTTTCTCTTAAAGCCTGGAACGGCAGAAGAGGTTTTCCAACAAACAGGAATGCATGAAGCAGCAAGCCAACTACCAGATAGTCACCCGTTTTCTTAAAGATTGGAAATACAGAAGAGGATTTCCAACATGCAGTAATGCAACAAACAACAATGCATTTATGAGATGATTCGCCTGAGTTCTTCAAGTCTGGAATTACAGAAGAGGATTTCCAACAAACAGGAATGCAAGAAACAGGAAGGCATTTATTGTAGAGTTTAGAAAGTACAGATGCTAATTCAGGAGATACTATCAAGTCCACATTGCAGGGATACCTTCAAGTCCACATGTTTTGTGGGGATCACCTTTAGAGATGATAGAAGAAACTTTGGACGGAGTGATATGCATATCACACAATAATTATTCAATTCTATGTGGAAAGTTAACAATGTGTTTCTTCGCACATATACGAAATCGCACTCTTCCGTTTGAAAAGAAAAATGCATCAAAAGATATTTCAGCTTTCACGTTAAAAAAAAACAAGCCATTTCTACGATTCTCTTGACGCCTTCGAAAAGGCAGAACATTTCTTCTCAACCAAGTGGACATTCACTAACAATGTCATATCACTTTATCTCCATTTCTGCTACCACAGAAAATCTTGTCGGTTGGAATCGGTATCATCGAGTCAATATTAACAATCTTTTCCGTAGCTGCATTGTATGTGCTTCGCCAGAGATATGTATAGTTTTGAATACAGAGTTTTTCTTCTCCTAGACCGGTTGCCGCCCAAGGCTATAAAACTTAATCTGTTCATCTGCTTGCATCTTTGTGGGACAAAAGATGGATTCATACCTTTCCCAGGGTTATTAGCATGTAATTCAATGTAATGAATTCGACTGGAATTCGAACTCGGCTCTCCGATTCCTTAATCTGAGCCACTATGTATTAATTTACTGTGCCTTCTAGATTTATCAAATCGATTTTGTTCTCATTTAAGGGAACTTTATTTTCAAACTTTTGCACAGTCAATACATGACAGTGAGTGTAATTTATTATTTTCAATTAATATCTTATAAGTCATATATTTATTGACCAGAATATTACTTTGTTTTGTGCTTTGTTTGCATTTCTCATGATGCCAGTCTTCTCATTCCTTCTCCCTGTTGGGTTGCTCTTCTGCTTCTTGTTGAAGACTTTAATCTATTCGCATTCCAATATTTTCACTTCTTACGTTAGATTCTTCCTCTGTTTCGTCTATATCCTTTCTGTTACACGTTCTCTCATAGCAGATCTTTTTGCATTAGCTTCTCCCTCTGTTTCAATTTGTACCACTCCCGCCCCGGGATGGTCTGCTCGCCTCTTTTTACCCTTTTCTTCTGTCTCATTAGTTCGCCTAGCTTGTGTTCTTTTTACTTCACAGCGTTCCCTCGATGCCAGTGAATATGTTTGCCTATCAGCCACCCGCCGTGCCTGTATCTGACCCCCGGGATTGACTTAATTGCTGCCTTCGTTTTCGATGTCGTTCTCATGTCTTTCTTTCTTCAGAGGAATTTTCCATTTTATGATTTTCACTAGACAAAGGTTTCCGAAATGCAATCAACAAAGTAAAACCTAGAGAATTATTTAAATTTATTTCTATATTAAAAAGAGCAATTTTGTGTTGAATCTTGGATACCAAAGCAAAACTAAAATGTATTTAAATAAGATGAGAACTTAAAATTTTACAAATTTATCTCTTATCTAAGATAAAAATGTGTTGAACCTAGGATCCGGCAATTCACATATTTAGATAAAATATATAGAGTCTTGGACATTTTCTGCGACGTTAATAAAAAACCCTGTGATACATGTGTTTGAATGTAATTGTTACTTGTATATAAATGCTTATTATTATCACTTGTGCTTCGATTTGCCTTATTTAACACTCATATGGGACAGGAAATATATAAAAGAATACACATTCATAATTATTATATGGTTTGATAGTTTGAATTGATGATTGATGACAAAATTGTTTATACTATCTTTGTCAAGAAAATATTATCTCCCTTTATAAAGAATAATATAAAGTTATCTCCCTTCATCAGATGTGACAAGAAATATATAAATAAATACACATTCATAATTATTATATGGTTTGATAGTTTGAATTGATGATTGATGACAAAATTGTTTATACTATCTTTGTCAAGAAAATATTATCTCTCTTTATAAAGAATAATATAAAGTTATCTCCCTTCATCAGATGTGACAAGAAATATATAAATAAATACACATTGATAATTATTATATGGTTTGATAGTTTGAATTGATGATTGATGACAAAATTGTTTATACTATCTTTGTCAAGAAAATATTATCTCCCTTTATAAAGAATAATATAAAGTTATCTCCCTTCATCAGATGTGACAAGAAATATATAAATAAATACACATTGATAATTATTATATGGTTTGATTATTACTGCGGTTTTGTTTCACGGTTTTTTCGCTTTCAACGAGAGATTTTACATTTTGTTTTTTTTTCTTTCAAGCTTCACGACCTCAGACATAAAGAATCTTTCCCAGAATAATTGCAGTGCAAACAATGCAGGTATCTGATGCAATGGGATTCTAAGCTTTCTTCCGATGTTCTTAATGTAGAACTTTAAATTCGGTGTTATAGAAACCCCAACACCCCAAAGATAACTGAGACAATAGTGGCCTAAACATCTCACATACTGTCAACTTTAATCCGCAGATAAGTGTATTGTCAATTGCTTCATATTACGGTCTCCATCGGTAAGGCGGCATTTTCATGTTTCTTTTTCAACAATGATTATGTCAGGTTTGATGGTTTCAGGTTTGTTTGTATGTTTCCGATCATCTTTGCTTGATTGCGGCGGTACCATTTCTCGTCAACTTCAAGTCTATGGTCCCCACATAGGCACCAATACAGATAAGAGACCAATTTATCATGGCAGAACTTTTATTATTCCTGCACAGGCATTTCACAAGCGCTAATGATATAGATGACATTCTCCATTGCCTTGCCACATAGCCTACACTTGTCCGAAGCCACTGTCTTTCTTGACATATTATTATTATTATTATTATTATTATTATTATTATTGATGTGCCGTCATTTTGAACTGAAACAAATTTTGAATAAAGCACTCTTCAGAAAACCCCCGCTGTCAGTTGTAGAACAAATTAGGGAGCTCGTAGAGTTTCATTCGTCGTGTTGAATGTTTGAACTTTGCCGAGTATCTTATTAATTGTAGTTTTGTTTCAGACTAAATAAGCTAATACCTCTGGAACAGTAGCCTCAGAGATCTCAGTGTCATGACTGACAATAAATGTAGCAGATTTAAAAAAAAAAAAAAAAAAAAAAACTGTTAGTGGGTAAATAATCATAGGCAGAGCACATTATTAATGTACTTGTTGACTATTTCCTGGCATCGTGGCACGGGACAGAAACAATTTTAGTTTTATAACTTTCACTGAGAAAGTGATATAAGCAACTGAAAGCGGGAATTGAAATCTCATTGAGAGATTTCGTTTTCAGTCACCACAACAATAAATAATTGTATAAAGATTGTGTTTCGCCAATCTTTGTGGTAAAAGAAAAGAAAAATAACATTCGAAATTCTGATTTTTAACCCGAGATCGAATTTCGACAATTGTCACTGGTGGAAATTGCCATATTTCAACCATCGTCTCCACACAGGTCGTACGACCTTTCATTTCCCCGTAATTGAAATAACCACCACGCTCTTTATCTTTCTCTCTCTTTTACGCAAACGCACACACGCGCGAGCGCGCACACGCACACACACACACACTCATAGACACATAGACACACACAGACATAGACACACACACACAGACAGACATAGACGCACACTTACACATAGACACACACAGAGACATAGACACACACACACACACACACAAGCTGTAATGAAAGCAGGGAAAAAGTGGGGAGGTTTGAG
The DNA here is from genome assembly GCA_963932145.1 of Acanthosepion lycidas. Lineage (NCBI taxonomy): Eukaryota > Metazoa > Mollusca > Cephalopoda > Sepiida > Sepiidae > Acanthosepion > Acanthosepion lycidas. The sequence continues at coordinate 73,148,264 of OZ010611.1, forward strand.
TGTAGACAAGGAAAAATAAAACGCAAACGTTAGACTATATAAATTAACGTTCCTTCCGCCCCAGGAGCAAAAGAGAGGAAGAGGAAGAGGAAGAGGAAGAAAAAACTTGCTGTTTCTCAGCGACATCAGATGCAATACGGGCAGGATGTTGCTGCCCTTCGTTTCCATGCCTACATATCATTTGCCGCCTCTCCATGTTGTTGGACGGAACCAATATGGCGAAGCTTTCCAATCGTCTGCATCAAAACGCGTCGAATTTGGTTGAGATTTACTAATTAAGACGAGATTTTTCTTCCGGTTTTAATTTCATTTCAATTTCCAAGTTAAAAGTTGATCTGCAGAATTTAAATAAAATCCATTTACTTCAGTTAAAAAAGAAATATTTGTTGTATCACCAAAGAAGTCGATACAAGTACACCGACTATTCTTTCATAAATTTATCTTCACGGAGATCAAAAAAATTAAAGCCTATTTCCTTACTGAGTGCCTCCAAGACAATGTCCCTGTGCCAGTTTTTTCAAAGTTGTTTTTACACACATGCGACATTCAATTTCGTCACTCCCTCTCATTTTTTCTTCTCCTTCTCCTCCCCCTAAAAGTAACGAGATTCTCTTCCATTGGCGAAAGTCTTTAAAATGTTGATCATTGCATCCGAAGAATGTTAATTTCTTTATGAAATTCTTTTTTATGCACGCTGACGTTGTCGTGCTGATAATTACTAACAATGTCGATTCTCACTAGGTGCTCAATACTTGTGGCATTATTATTATTATTATTATTATTATTATTATTATTATTATTATTATTATTATTATTATTATTATTTTCTTTGATTTCTGGCGTTTACACATTTCTTTCCAGTTCCCGCCCAGGGACCTAAGGTTAGAAATGGCATCATGACACTTTCCACTGACAAAAAAAAAAAAAAAAAAAAAAATTACATAGATAAAGCCCTTCGTAAAGTGTGGGCTGTACTTGTCAGAACAATTTTTTGTATCTCCTTGAGGCATAGACTTCCAGGAATCTCTTCAATTCGTCTACTGCAATCTTTTCCAACCAGTCCTGGGCTCCAACTACAACAGGGATTATTTATGTTCCCATATGCCACATTTTCGAGATTTCTATTTCAAGGTTCTTGTATTTTGACAGCTTTTTAAATATCTTCAAAGATACATTGCAGTCAGCAGGGACTGCCATATCAATAAGGAGGCACCGTTTTTGTTTGTGGTCTTTAATAACAATATCTGGTCGGTTGGCCTTGATTGTTCTGTCAGTGTGTATTGTGTAATCCCATAGAATTGTAACAGATCCTATCTCCGTAACCGGGTCTGGGTGGTGTTCATACCAGTTTCTTTCAATTTCCTTCTTGTAGAAATTGCAAATTTTCCAGTGCCCATCTGTCATGTCGGGTTTTATATTCAGTGGGTGCCAATATCGTGCAACCTGATACAAGATGATCAATCGTTTCTGGATATTTATCACAGAATCTGAATTTTGAGTTAAGACAATATTTTAGTATATGTGCTTGATAATTCCTAGTTAGCAAGCATTGGTCCTGTGCAGCAAGGAAAAAAACCTTCAGTTTCAGCTTTCAACTCTGCACTACGTAGCCACTGATGGGTACGGGTTTTGTCTACATCAGCTTGTTTGGTACGGGCAGAGTATTGGCCATGAAGCGGTTTATTTTGCCATCGCTTCTGTATCTGGTCGGTTGCATTTGTCTTTGCTGTCTTTTTTTTTTTAAGTATTTTGCAGTTTCAGTCGGTGTATTGTGCTATAGTTGCATCTCTACGCCCATTTGAAACTACATTTTGAATTTGTTAGCTTCTTTTATTACGGAGTAAAGACGCTTACTACTTTCATGTTCCTTGACACATACCATCATCCAGTCTTCTGTAGTTTCCAAGTATCTTCGGGGGCCAATTGTTGTAGTTTTGTAGGACAGTTCTAGTTGAACTAATCCTCTGCCTCCTTCGGATCTGGGTACATACAGACGATCAACATCAGCTTTGGGATGATGCATGCGGTTGCAAGTGAGAAGCTTTCTCGTTTTGACGTCCATTCGCTTAATTTCAGCTATGGTCCAGTTAAGAACATTAAGGCTGTATTGCACCACAGGGACAGCCAATATGTTTATGGCTGATATTCTGTTTTTTGAGTTTAGCTCGGTATTTAGTACCAGACATACACGCTTGTAGTACTCTTTTCTTATTTTTTCCTTCATTTGGGGTGTTGTATGCCATCTCCTTCGCTAATTCCTCGGTACTTATAAGCTTCATCATCATCATCATATTATTATTATTATTATTATTTGTGTATGTTATATTTCCTGCTTTGTATACAGTAGAGCTGGGACAAAACTATGGTCCTTTGCCCCTACAGGAGAATTGTCATTTAATTGATAGCACTTTTCTTAGTATATGGCATGTTCCTAGTAGGGCGATCTTCTGGACAACTTGTTTATAAAATTGTCCAGTCCTTTTCTCACGAGACCCGGAGTTCCGATGCAATCTCAGTCTTCATTCCCCACATCCTGTTCATCTCGATCTCCAGGGCGTTGTATTTGGACAATTTCTCGATAATTTTCATGGAGGTGTTTCTCTCAGATGGAACTGTTATGTCAATAAGCATATACTTCCTGAATTTCTTGTCTTTTATGATAATATCAGGTCTGTTGTCTTTTATTTCCCTGTCAGTTTGAATTGGCATGTCACAGAGGATAGTTACATCGTTATTCTGCGTAATTGTGTCTGGTTGGTGCTCATAACATCTCTCAGTGGTTTCGATTTTGTGCTTCTTGCATATCTTTCAGTGCACATATGTCGCTACTTTATTATGTCTGTGGGTATATTCATTTTTTCCTAGTTCTGGACATCCTGAGATAATATGGTCAACAGTTTCATCATATTTTCCGCAGATCCTGCATTTCGGGTTAGTTCTATCCTTGATTATGTGACAGTGATAGGATCTGGTTGCGAGGCTTTGGTCCTGAGCTGCAATAATTAGGCCTTCTCTCTCAACTTTCAAACCGGTGCTCCTCTGCCACTGAAGTGTTTTCTGTTGGTCAACATCTGCTTCTTTCGTTCTTTTTAGGTATTTGCCATATTACCATTATTATTACCATTATTATTATTATTATTATTATTATTATTACCATCATCATCATCATTATATTATTATTACCATTATTATTATCATTTTTCTTGTTATTATTAGCATTATCATCATTACCATATTTATTATTATTATTATTATTATTATAGGCGGTGCTGTTTGAGGCCGCGTTTTGCTTCCAAAGAATCAGTTTCAGGGCGACATTGGAGAGTTTGTTTTGAATGATAATCAAGTCACAACGTTTCTTTACTTTTAGACCTGAGACCTTTTTTTTTTATATGAGATTTATCTCGCTATTTAATTTTTTGGGAAATATAAAGCTCAAAACGGAAATGAGAAGATTGTGTTGCGCCATTCTTTCACGTGCAGAAAATCAGCATTTGAAAACATTGGCTTTGCGTCTCACCGAATCCGGAATGCACTTGTCAGAAATGTTTTGTCAAAGAAACGTTTGCTTTGTGAAGAGACGCAAACGACGTCTTTATCAGATGAGCAAGCATCGCTTCCTTAATTTTTTTATCTTCTACACAGAAGAGCGACTCCGCCCTGATTTTTCGTGGCTTGTGCGGAAAAAAGAGAGAGGAGGAGGAGAATAAATAGAAGGAGGAGGAGAGAGGGAGCTATGACCAAAAGAAAAAAAGGAGGGCGGAGGAGGGCGGCTTTGTTTGGGTCATAAACAAAGAAAGGGCAAGGAACAAGCGGTCCGATTTCGAACTGATGTCGCTGTTCTGCTGTTTTATTAATATGCGGTTTTCAATGTTGCCATAGAAAGCTGGTGTCGCTGCGAGGCAATTTCTGAGCTCAGTCTTCTGCGCATGCGCAAAAGAAAACTGCTACAGCTGCACTCGTCATTGACATCAGGTAGGCGCATCACAGGCAACTTAATCCCACCCCACAACAACGACACCTGCATTTAGCGAGCGTGGGAGGTTCGCTTTTCGGGACGTCCGTCTATTCAGTTTATTTGCTGCCAGGCTTTCATTTGTGATTTGTGAAGAGATGTTTCGCTTATTCGTACGCCATTTAAAAAGCTATCTGGTTTCGTTACAGAGAAAATGTCAAAATTGTGATGTGAGCTGCAAAAAAAAAAAAGCGTTGCTCAGAAAATTAATTTTAATGACTCAAGAATGTTTTTTCTTAAGAAATGAAAGACTTTTTTCGTAATCCTGATTTCATTAGAATCGAGTCTCCTGCTAATTCCACATTCTTTGGTAATCCAATCACTCGTAAATATTTATGCTAATTGTTCTTGGCGAAAAATAATTGATATTATATATCTTAATCATATATATATATATATATATATATATATATATATATATATATATATATATATATATACATGCAGACATACATACACACACATATCATCGTGAATTCCCACCTGATGAAAGGTTAAAAAAAATTAACGTAGAAATAAGATGTACAGTTTTGTAGTCGGTATGTGCATGTCCTAATGTAACACTTCATAATAAACATATATATATATATATATATATATATATATATATATATATATATATATATATATATATATATATAGTCTCGTTATGTGGTTCTAAGTAGACTAAAAGTAGTGACAACCAAAATGTACACATGCAAATGACGAAGTGCCATTATTTGCAAAGGAGAAAAGAAACGGAATTGATTTCAACAAGGCGATATTTTATTTTATTTGTTTATTATAAAACTGAGTAACAAAGGAGAGAAAATGCACCGGTATGTAAAAGTGGGTGGTGTCACTTCTACCACATGCGAGGAGCTAAAGAGAGACAAGACAGGAACTATCCCGGTTTTTATAGCTGTTTAACAGCGCCATCTAGCGACGTATTGGCGAAAATAAGTGGGGGTTATCCACAGGGTAAGAATTGATTAACAAGAAATAAAATATACTTGTATGCACCTAAAATAGCTGGAAAGGGAGAAGACATTAAATAAACAACTATTAGGAAGTGTGTGTGTGTGTGTGTGTGTGTAATACACGTGTGTGTGTGTGTGTGTAATACACGTGTGTGTATATGTGTGTGCGTGTGTATGTGTGTGTGTCTGCGTGGGTGTGTGTGAAAGAGTTCACTTAGCCGAGGAAGGGGAAAGATCTTATCCACTAGCCGGGAACAAGTCTCGTGTTGGTGTCGTACTGTCGCCTGTTTAAATTAAAAGAGTAAAAAGAGGAAGAAACTGGAAGTGTCCCGTTTTTCTAGCTGTTTAACAGCGCCACCTTGGCAAACTTGGCAAATCCAAGTGGTGCTAGTCTATCTATCTATTTATCTATCTATATATACACACATTATTTTAACAAAAAAATTACATAAAAAATCTCTTTCATAGTTGGTAAATAAAGAGGCCCTTTAAGAAACCAATGAATTATTAAAACATATGAAACTAACTTAGTAAAATAAAATGCAGTTGTTGACTAAAGGATCTTTATATAATTAGAATCTTGTAAACATAAAATTATTTTTGTTAATAAACAATGTAATAAATGATAGTTTAACATTTTTGTTGTTAATTCTCAAGAACAAAAGAAATGTATAAATTCACTTTCATCAGATGTTTAGGTTTTACTTCAATTCGAATCATCGCTTTTTAAAACAATAAACATTACCGAGGAGTGAAGGTAGTTAAAATAATAATAGCAGTGTCAAGGGAAAAACCATCCTTTTGACACTCCGTCTGATTGAGTGCACGTTTATCAATGTGTTTCTTTAATGAATATTCAAATAATTACTGAAAACTGACCATAGAATTTTATATAAAATTGAATGAATTCCTGGTTAATGTCTTTCGTCCCACGTTGTTGTAAAATATTGATTTTTCATCGGCAAAACATTTTCATTATATTTAAGTAGTCGTCCTGGGTCTAAACTACATCCGGCAGCATGGCCTCTGATCAGGAAGTTTTGAGGTGCGTGGAACTACCCCTTAATTGCTGTTGTTCCCAGGTCCACCTTTCTGGCAGCAAGGCTTCTGATGTTGTAGGTTTTGAGGAGCGTGGAACCACCTCTTAATTGCTGTCGTTCCCAGGCCCAACCTGACTTGGGGTGGTAGCACCTGTTAGGGTCCCAGCTATGGGCAAATAGTTAATCCCAAAACTAGGTTCAAAACACTATGAAAGTATAAAAACTTTTATAGTAAAAATACCTGCAATACATTTTCATATTAAAAAACATTTCATAAAAAAATTACTAGCAATACATTTTCGTAAAAAAATTATTAATGCTCATGAAAAAAATTAAATTTCAGCATTAAATGACCCATGAGGAGTTGATATGCTGCTAAACAAACAAACAAAACACAAGATCGTTTAAGTAGCAAATCACAGAGAGGAATATGGTCAAGTAATTTTTTTTAACATATGTAAAAGTCATATACAGTGACGTGCATAGGTTTAGTGATGCCCGGGGCCATTGTCTTAATTGTATGCCCCCACCCTAAGACTTAAGTAGGGGGGGGCTATAGTGGGGATATAGAGGGGGCTATAGGGGGACATAAAGGGGGGCTATGGAGGGGGCTATAGGGCCTAGTACTGAGAAATCTGAGAAATGGAGACATTTGAAATATGTCAAAAAAGATGAAACATGAAATAAACATTTTATTTAAATATAAATTAAATTTTTATTTCACTCTTTGATTGGATGCCCTTCCATTATGGTTGCTCAGAACCGTCGCACCCTCCGCTCCGCACCCCCCTCTGCACGCTACAGATCACATATCAAAGGGATCGACAGAATTAAGATGTTATAAATGATTTTCAATATATTTTTCAAATAATGTGACTTTCACCCTTTCTCTGTCTGTCTGTCTGTCTGTCTCTCTCACACACACACACACATACATACATACATACACCACACATCCACATGCAGACACACACACGCAACATGAATACATTTCTGAAGGCAGGTGTAAGGGCGATAACTCTTGATAATGTAATTTACATTCTTTGTCATTGTAAGAAGGAATTCGTGAAAACAAGTTGGATGTTTACTTTTTTAGATCATTTCACCCCAAGTAAGGCGATAATTTCACTAGGTTGCAGGGGATTATAGGAAATGAAAGATAATAAGAATTTAGTGAGGTGAAGTGAGGAAAGGACAATACAGGAACAGGATTCAGGAGAACAGAAGGTTAAGTAAGTGACGTTAAATTTTTGAACATTATAGGTTGCGGGGAAGCAAGAAATTGGAAAAGAGTTCCACAACTAAGAAGTGGGAGAATTTTTTTTTTAGAATAGAAGAGACAGTTGCATCTTGCTAGTTCAACAGTTACGTGGCGAGATCTAGTTGCCAATCTAGAAGCACGCTTAAATTCATGCAGTGGGGACATCAGGGAGAAAAACTCGTCAGAGGGGTTGCGCTGAAAATATTTGTAGAAAAGACAGAGGGAAGCCACGTCACATCGATGAGAAAGCGTCTGGAGTCAAGATGTCAAGTCTGGATGGATTACATTACAGATCCTTCTTGGAATTTTGTCAAGAATCTTGAGAGGAATAGAAGGAGCACCAGACTAGATATGGCAACACCGCAACAGTATTCAATGCACGGACAAGTGGTAGATCTGTAATTTATTCTCAAGGACACATGGCACAGTGGATAAAGGCGTTAGTTAGATCCAGTGACAGGACCCAAAGAATGTGAGTTCAATACCCGGTTAAGGCAGTGGAGAACTTTCAGAGGGAAATTAACAGGCGATAACTGATAACTGACATCCATTTAAACATGGCACGTGGAACTAGAACAGTCTACCCCGGTGAGCGAAATAAAGGGTTCAGTTCGACATTCCAACCACCTGAAGAAGGCCGGAGCCTACAACGGCCGAAACGTTGTAATAAATATGGCGACAAAGATGAGGACAATAGTCCGAATAATGTAAATAATGTACATAATACCTCATGTCAGAAATATGGACAGATACTGAACTTCAACATAAAATCTTTCACTTAAACGCACAAACTACATTCCAACCGCCACAAAAAGAGTTTACAAAGATTTAAACAAACAAGCACCATAGAGATTTCACTTAAAAATCTGAATACATTTCAGCATAAATCGTATTTTCTTCTGCTCTATAAATGAAAATTTGTTTGTTGTTATTGTTTCGTGTTATTTCTCATTTGTGTTCATTGCTCTGTAATTTATTGAAGAAGTAATTAATCCCGACGTACCTCTACACATGGTAACCCCAACCATTGCATTGAATAATAATCTTCTACAAGCCGGTCGTCGGAAAGAAAGAGAAATTATCCCACGTGTCATAGTTGTTCATTTCAATTTCATTCTAATTATCTTTTCTATTTGCTTTTACGTGCGTAAATCCAGTGACAAACGAGAACAAATATTTCTACAAAACTTAAAATAATTAAAAAATAATTTTATCTATTGTCGAATAATTTTAATAAAGTTCAATAAAATCTTTTATGTTAGTTTTTTTTTTTATTTAAATTTAACGTTTGCTTTTTTCGTTTCTTTGTTTTTTTCTGTATCTCCAAGTTTGATTTTATTTTTTTAGCTTAGGGTAAGAGTTGCCCTCAGTGGAAAGAGTCTTAATTATAAAAAAAAAAAAAAAATTTGTTTTATTTTTTATTTCATATTTTACTTTTTCAAAATCTTTTTAGTTTATTAAAATTTTTAATTGAAATCTCATTTCTTTGAAAAATAGTTCCACTTTTAATTGAGATAAAATTTAAAAATCTAAATAGGCTGGAATGCAAATATCAGAAAAAAAAAAAAAATGACTGCCATATTAAAAAAAAAAAAAATAATGCACCCAACATATGTAAATGAAAATAATTCCTGATTTTTCTAATGAATTATTTTATCGTTTTGAAATTTAAAAAATGGAAAGGGAAAAAATGTATTTTTTTTTGTTTTTGGTAATTTCTGCAAATTTGATGGTTGGATGGAATTGGAATTTCTGAGTAGCAAAATGAAGATTATTTACATTGTTCAGACTGTTGTCTTTATTGTCATTCTTCAAGTGATATAAACTGGAATTTCGAGCCAAACGCTTTATTTTGTCCACAGTGGTAGATTGTTCTAGTTCCACATAGAAGATATCAGCTGACTGCTATCATTACACAAATTTCTTTTTTCCTTTTTTCATTATTTAATGCTAGAAATCATCATCATTTTTATTCATTTTCTGACCAATCAGTTATTTTTAAGCCATGATAAAGAATTCAAAACTTAAAAGATTTAATTAACAAAAAATTAGTATTTTACCATTTATTTATAACTTCAATGGAATTTTTTTTAACTTTCAAAACTTAAAAATTCAAAATTGAATGTGCTCATTTCATTAATGATCGTAAAAAGAAGGAAAGAGAAATTTGTGTAGCTATATCAGTCAGCTGATATCTTATTAAATGGAAAACACCTGGAACTGTCACAAAAATGGATTCGAACATTTATCCTCTACCCCATCGGCTGGGGTAGGGGATAAATATAAGTAGCTGGTGGCTGAGAGAAAGAGTACCGGCTGAATGAAGATAAATTACTTTTTTAGACAAAGATGACAAGACAAAAAAACAATGCCATCTGTAAGACAGTGACTAGTGCCCGCAAAAAATCAGAGAGACCAGGAGGACTCATGTAGAACAGAATGATGTGAGAAAACATCTGTTAGACTGTTCACCTCCCCCATCCATCTTCTATGCCTTATCTCGGCTTTTCTCATCTGGAGCAGCAGGTTACAACCTGAAAATAAAATCTGGTTTACTGCTAGAAATCATCATGGGTTTTCCTTCATGGGTAACAATATGACCAAAGAGTTATTTTTAAGCCACAAACGCTTGACTGGAACAAGATACACCCTGATAACGAACCTTGTCTCTGATCTGAGCTGCAATGCTACAGTTGAGGCTTTTCTGGAAAAATGGAAATTTGAGTCAGAAGCAGATCTCTCTTCTTTCCATCAAAAACAGATACACATACACATGTACACACACCCATAAGCACACTAAATGGTGTAACAAACAAAAATTTACTGAAAATGCAAGTAATTATTTAACAATTTTATAATGAAGGCTGATTTGCATCTAATCAGGAAATGGATGACTAATGTTTATGACATCAAGTGTTTATTCCATATGAAATTAGTGTGTATCAGAAAAGCTCAACAGGGAAATTTGTATTCCCATTATATCTTGGTCTGCAATCTCTGAATCATTATTAAAAATTTGGGAGTGTGCATAATCCTTCCAAGAGGATCATATTCTGGCTATCACCTACTTGGTACTTGAAATCATTTATACTAAACAAGAACAACAATTCTTATGCCAACAAAAATTGATTTATTCATTTTCAACCCTTTGCAAGTTATTCAAAGCTAGAAAACATTTTTTTGAGATTCTAAAAATTTATTTTTTTTGAGAATATAATGGATTATTTATTCAAGTCTTCCAAATTAACCCATAGCTGTGGGGAGAAGAGGCAGGTTCATACGTTTCCCCAAGGATATTCACGCAAAAGTGAATATAACGATCCCAACAGGAATTGGAACACAGTCCTCCGATTAACAATTCCGAGCCATTATCTAAAGCACCATCTGCACACCCACACTTACAGCAAACAAAAGAATTAAGACTTAGTGTGATCTGTCTATAGATATACTCGTGTCAATATACTATTGCTTTTTCTCATTTTTTAGCCTGCGTACACAATATCCTTAATCAAGCACTGTTGATTGAATTAGCAGGGTAGACTGGGGCATCTAGCCTTAGCCAGTCATGTAACAGAAATCAGAGAGCCAAGTTCCAATTCCAGTCAGGTTTGTTATATTCCTTTATGTGCAAATACCCTTGGGAAAGGTATGAATCCATCTCTTCTGCTCCCTAGATATGGGTTAATTAGTAAGGCTTGTATCAACAAATGATTACTATCTCAAAAAAATAAAAAATATTCAAAAGGTTGATAAACCATAAAAAAACAAACCAATTAATCAATTATATTTTAATTTCCTTGACTTCAGACAAGTGAGGAGTAATATCTGATTAATTCATTTTAGAGTATCTTTGATTTTTTTCACTTTTCATTTTTTCTTTTGCGATTGTCAACTACTGCAGTTGTTGTTTTCCTCTTGCCCCTTTTAATTACATTTGTTTCTATTTCATTAATTAACGAGGGGGTGTCTAACATTGGCAGCATATGAATGACATGTGATTGAATGGGTCTCAGCTCAGAATGAGAAAATAGAGAGCTGACGTTGAATCCCACTCATGCTTGTTACATCCACTTACAAGCAAATACACTTGAGAAAGGTATGAATCTATTTCCTTTCCCCCAATATGGGTTAAATAATAGATTTTTTTATCTGGAAATATCATTGTTGTTTTAAAAAGAATTTGTTAGTGCAATATTTACTTGCAAAAAGAAAAAAAACAATTCTAACAATATTTCCACTTTAAATAATTCACAAAGGGTTGATAAGCCATAAAAAACAAATCAATCAGTATAAGAATGTGAGATTACTCTACCTTGTCTGCCAGAGGATTTCTCCTAATGTCCACTGGGTGGTGTTGTATGAAAGGAAATGATACAAACCTTCTCTCTCTTCTTTTACTCTTTAAATTCAGGATGTCATAGGAACAAGATGTGTCTCATTTTCTCTCCAGGGGACTTTTTAGGCTACAATAGTACTGTGTTGCATCATATCCGACACAGTAACATCACCAGATTATCTCCTATATCTGTCTATATTTCTCTAATGAGGTATTTACATTATTTACATTGTTTGAAAAGTTGTTCTCATTTTTATTGTCCATATTCACAACGTTTCGCCCATTGTACACTCTGGCCTTCTTCAGGTGATTATATGTTGGAATTTCAAACTGAACCCCTTATTTAATCCATGGAGGTTAGATTGTTCTAATTCCACCTGCCATGTGTTCTTTTTAGATATCTCAGTTTTAGTTAATTCTGTTCTGTTCGGTCAGGTATTGAACCTCGCAACTCTTTGGGTCAAGTCACTTGTTGGATTACTCGACAAATGCTTTTATCCACTGGGACATGTGCAATGAGAAAAATCTACTCCCATCGACTAAATAAAGGGTTTGGCTTTAAATTCCAATGTCTATCATGTGAAGAAGGCCGGAGCGTACAATGGCTGAAACATTGTGAATATGGCAATAAAGATGAAGAAAACAGTCTGAACAATGTAAATAGATTTATCTCTCATTTGAAAAAGCTTCAAGTGAGCATATTATCTTGACTACAACTTATCACTGAGTAAAATGTATCTCTTTCCAACACAAGAAAATGTTTCTCTTTATCAAACTGTTGATATTGCTATAAACAACTAACACCTGTAACAAGAGCATTTGGAATGATATGTCATTGTCATCAGACCTTCAGTTGTTTGGGGCGCCAAAGAAACAGACTGATTCTCCTTTCTCATGATTCTTTCAGATAGTTTGGCAGTGTCCATCTTCTCTCGAAGCTCTTGATGAACAGCCAAAGACTATGGAATATAGTGTGGGTTGCCCTACCTCAGGACAATAGGCCCTTAGTTTTGAGTTTTCCTCCTTCTAGACCAGTTACCACCCAATGCTATAGGACCCAGTCTGTCCTGTTGTTTTACCCATAACTGGAGGGAGAAGAGATGAATTCATAACTTTCCCCAAGTAGGTAAGTGAATGTAATGAACACAACTGGAAATCAAATTTGGCTCTCTATTTCCTTAATCTGATCCACTATCCATGACTCCGATATGTATCTTGACCTTTTTCATATATACCCCCCCCCACAGTTTAAAGAGACAAGCCAGTGGGAGAAAAACCAAGGAAGAGAAGAATTAAATTTGACATCAAAAGTGAAAGTACTCATTAGAAAAGTTTGTAGAAGAATGACGTTTGCTTCGTGTTTCAGAAATCATTTCCTCTGTGCCTATTGTTCGTGGATGAAAGGCTTGAAGAGAATATTCAAAATATCCCATTGTAATAGACGACATAGTGTAATATTAACTGAAGATGCTCACCATCATATCACACATCAAAAGAAAACCTCAAAGGATCCATTTACATTTTAGTTGTTGTTATGACTGTTTTAAGCTGCAAATTTGGGATGTTAAAAAGAATTAGGATCTCAAGATGGAATCTGACAAGTGGCTTCATTGATTTTTATCAAACATTCAACATAAAAATGTATTAAGTTGTGAATTGTTATTGTTATAAAGTTCCATGAATGCACAATTGTATGTGTAGTCATCATAAGTGACTAACTCCTTTCCGTCTATCTAGAGTTCTGCCTATATATAGTGGTATGATTATGCTAATTAGTATTAGCCCAACCAATCCCACTACACCTCCCGGATCCTTTTAGGTTCAACTCCTTGAGTTGACCTATTGCTTCTCCTACATACCCTCCCCACGTTCACTAGTTTCAAGAGGATTTCTCATTATAGGAGATCTCGACCTACTTCTTTCTTCTTCAATCTCCACTGATTCGTTTTCTGAGTCAGCATGCACCAATAGACCTCTACCATTCTTGGAAACCAACGCCGTATTCTGTCCCTTCTGCATTATAAATCTTATTTTTTCTGTCCTCTTTTCTCCGTTTCTCTTGTACCATATCTTCTCATTTGTTGAGTATGACATTGTTAATGGTGCTCTGATTTCTCTTCCCATTAACGTGGATGAACTTTGTAATCTTCTGGCATCAGGTATTGTCTGGTAACTTAAGAACAATCTTGGTAGAAAATTTTTGATTCTTTCATGCTGTGGGGAGAACGCATTTAAACCTATTTTTATGGTTTGCACCATTTGCTCCGCTATTCCATTTCATTGCGGATGATAAGCAGGGGTTTTATACGGTATGCATCCAATGTTTCTTAATCATGAACACAAGTTTTCATTGCAAAACTCTGGAGCATTATCTGTTACCAATGTACTTGATACACCATTCCTGGCAAAGACTATTTGTAAAATTTGTTGTGCTGTATCTGATTTTTTATCCTGTACCCTAAAAACTTTGAGTCATGCCGAAAACGCATCCACCAATATCAGACACAATTCTATACCATTCACATGTGCATGATCCACGTGAATCCTAGACCATGGTTCAGTTTCCTTTGGCCACGAATCTGTCTTGTTCTGTCAAAAAAATTTTATCTCTCTACATTTAGGACATTTATTTACACACGTCTCCCCATCACAAGTGTGACCAGGCCACCAAGCTTCCAATTTACATGTTTTTTTGTGCAGCAGCTATTCCGCAATGCACATCATCTTGCACACTTTTGATTACCTGTCTTCTACAACTTTCTGATGGTACCACCAGATCTCTGTTGCAAACCATGCCATTCTCTATTGTCAATTTATATCTAATCTCTTTGTACGGTCTTTCTGCTTTAGAGCAATTACTCCATTTGTTGTTCCTTATTCTCTGCATGATCCTAATAAGTCACGAGTCTATTAATAGGCAATACATTGGTCTCCACCCAACTTAAAATTCCATCTTCCACTTTCTCTCGTGTTCTTCCTCCTCAAACTGTAGTCGTGATAGTGTGGGATCATATTTCCTTTCACATATTCTATTTCATAGTCAAAGGCCATCAACTTCATTGCCCATCTTAGTATCTTTGACGACGTGACCTTTGGCAATTCTTTTCTGGGATGGGATATAAATTCTAACGGTTTATGATCCGATCTGAGTAAAAACCTTTTTCCTAACCAAAATTTTCTTGCTCTGGTCATACTCCCTACTATTTCCATATTTTTTACATTTGCTGCTTTGCCATTTACACATGGCTTTAAAATGATTCTTTTTTTTCTACAATTATCACAAATCTTTCCCCTTGTGGGACATTTTTCTCTTTTTGGCTCATGTTCATAACTGCAATACTTACATTTTGATTTTATTTTTTTCTTAATGGCACATATTTCTATCATTTCTTTTTGTTTTTTTTTGTTCAATCAACTTGTCCTGCTGTATAAATTCAATACACGCTTCCAAATTCATATTATTGGATTGCAACCTCTCCAAAATTTTAAGTCCTTGCTTAGTGCTATATAATCCTTCCGCCAGTCAAAGCTGAATGAATTCCTTCTCTATTGTCATTCCATTCCACCCAATTTCATTAAAGTCGCAATACCTACATGTATCTCTTAGTCTACTGAGATATTTCCTAATAGGTTCTCCAGACTCTTGTCTTAATGCTAGAAATTTGGTCCCTTCAACAATGAATGATCTTTTTTTTTTGGTTGGATAGTTTTTAAAACTATGTCCTTATTATCTTTAAAGTTTAAATTTTCAATTTCCTTCAGGTAAGTCATTAAGGACACTTGATTAATGGCTTTACATCACGCAGTGGCCATAAATAAATCTGTAATTTATTTCTGGTTTTGGTCATCCGCTAATTTCTCAATTCTGGCCATTGCTTCAAAACACTTTAACCAAATAATAACCTCTTCAGGGTTTTCCAAATCCAACATAGTTTAATTTGGTCCTTTTGTTATGAAGTTGTATGCACAATTGTAGGAGTAGTCATCACAAGTTACTAACTCCTTTCTGTCTATCTAGAGTTCTGCCTATATATAGTGGTATGATTATGCTAATTAGTATTATCCCAACCAATCCTACTACAGTTATCAAACCTAAACCTGTTAAAACAGAAAATGGTTCAGTGGGAAAATCTATATTCAGTTTTTATCTCTGATAGATCATTGTATAAAGAAAGCTTCAGTGACCAACAGGCTGATTTAGGACAGAAAGAGTTGCTTGCTAAAGACAAATAAAAGTTTTCATTTAGAAGCTATTACATTGTTACTTATATTCATTCATTTTTTTTCTGATGTTCTGCGAATGATCTCAAAGAATAATCTTTTGTGGCATTTTTTGGCTTCTTACTAATTCTGGTCATTCTGTGAAACTGTTGTCTAGTGTTACTGTAATTTTATTTCTGATTAGACATGCCCGTTTGAGATGGAATGCCAAGAACAGAGGAATGAGAATGCTTGAAAAAAAAAAGAAAGAAATATATGTAACAAAGTACTATTTTGATGAGAGAATGAATTCCAATCTGACAACACAAATTTTACTAGAACTCTTGGCAATTCAAATGGACAACACCTAAAGAAAAAACGCAAACTCATTTGAAATGTGTTCTTTTATAATTTTATAACAAAAACAAATTCAAAGTCATTTTGGTTGTAAAGAAGTTCTTTGGTTTCTTTGAATTTCTTTGAATTTCTTTTCCATTTCAACAACTTTGGATCTTTGATGTGATTATTTTCACTTGAATTAATTTTTTGTTTTCTGATTAATAAAGAAAGCAAAAATATTTGAAGACAAAGAATAAATTAAGAAAACTATTATGTTCTTCAAGAAAATGAAGTTTAGAAATATTTCAAGAAATAAGGAATATTTCAAGAAATAAGGAATATTTCAAGAAATAAGAAATATTTTAAGAATTAAGTAATGGTAAAATCGAGGCCATTGTTTGAAACCTTCAAATTTTTAAAATTGAAGTAACCAGCATATCCAGGAATGTAAAAGACTTATCCAAGGTTGGCATATCCATTTTTATAATTTCTTAAACCAATTGATTTTATCGCTATATGTCCTTTTATGGGTTTTTTGTTGAGATCTTTACCTTCTTGAGGATTGAAATGGGAATAAATATTAGAAAACAGAAACTTGTTTTCTATCACTTTCACTATAATGAGGTCTACCCCAATGAGTTGCTACTTTTAAAACCCTGGTCAAAAGAATTGGCAGTGGGACAGAACATGCGGCATTGGAGGGAAGGCTGCATTTATACCTTTTCTCCAAATACGCTCAGAAATATAAGGATCTGAATTGTTTACCATGACCAGCATAGCACTACCAAATGTGCAGTTTTGTGACACAAGTTAAAATCTAACTTCTTTAGTTACAGCTTTCATTAGTTTCAAAGTTCAAATGACAGTCTAAGATTTAAATAATTCCATATTTTGAAATGAAGATGAATCGATGGTAGAAACAGGAAGAATAAATATGAAAAAGTACAAATTGTAAAATGGTAAGAAATGACTATAATTTAAGATTAATTTTTTCAGCAGGGGGGTGCTCTTGTGTATTCATTTCACCTTGGCATCATTTGTTTCAGAGAATTCTCTTTTGGACTGTGCCAAAAGTTCTTCAGCTTGGCTATCAACAACCGACAAAGAAATGCCAAGCTGAGCTGCATAATATGTAGACATTACAATGGTGTGAGAAAATGGCACAGGTGTTCGGAACTTGTCGATGGCAATAACAAAGTCAGAGATGAGGAATAAAATGGAGCCGGCACAGCCGCACAATTTAGTCCATGTCCACAGCTCATCAAAAAACTGGACCCTGGCAATTGCTCGCCATGCCATGGTCAGTATTAGAACCATATATAGGGCTACCAAACAGAGGAGGACACCTTTCAGATCAGATGCTACGTAGTAATACCCGGCGATTCCGATGACGGACAATACTCCGAGAGCGTATGGGTTAAAAGGTTTCCAGCCAAAAGCTCGAGCATACATCACTTGGGAAACGGCAAACATGGCAATGCCGTGCATGAAATAATTCTGTTTCCAGACAAGAAAAGCATCACCAAGGCAACTGAAGATAAGTCCAACCAAGATTCTTCTTGAATATCGGTAGTAAATACTGAAACTCATGCCTTGGAGAAGGACAAAAAGCATGAGAGAGATGATGGGCAGACATTTGAAGAGGCAGCAAAAAATGGTCGGTGGATTCTCATCGGGGTACAGGACAAAATACAGTGCAACTGTCTTGAAGAACGGCACCAGCTTTGGTCCAATGCTTTTTAACTGGAAAAAATAAATGAATAAAAAATTTTAATTTTAATTTTTAATTAAAAGAAGGAAAAATTAAAATTAAAACCTTTTTTATTTTAGTAGACAGATTATTATTATTACCACTGCTACTACTACTATTAGTATATTCTTATTGCATTTGGCAAACATTAGAAAAATCATTATTTACATTTACTTTATGGGTCAGACAGACTGACTAATGGATCAATTTTTTTTACTGTGATTACACACATATCATGTATATTTATACACACACACACGTAGAGGGCCAGTGCATACTACAATTGACCCCGCCACCCAAGGGTGGGATCAAAAATATGATTAGTGACCCTGGGCAGTGCTTTATAACCCTTGCTATCTTATCAACATTTGCTTTTTTCCTACCGCCATTTATATTTGTTACTAATTAAACTAAATTAAAGTACAACTGACTATTAAAGGACTAAAATTTTTGGTGGGTCATGATGTCATACATAAATTTATTTTGCTCATGCTAAGTCTAAAAAAAAAAAGCACTGTATAAAATTCACTATTTTCATCCATAATGTTGAACACTTATTCAATTTTTTAACAAGAAAAATCACAAGTTGTTGTTAAGAACTGCTGCAAAACTTTGATTTATTTAAAATGGAATGATCTATTCTTACAGGTCCCTAATTTGTATTTAGATAAATTATATTCATTTTCAATTTTTCTAGTTGAATTGTTCACCTTTATTGCATATTATCCATTGCTGTAGATAATTAGGATAAAATAAAATTTGTATTTTATATGAATATTACCATATGAAAATTGAGATGTAATGAAGTACACTGTGGGGGTGGTGGTGGTGGGGGGTGCTATCATGGATTGGATGGGAAGGGCATGAGACTATGGCACCAGGCCGGGAGACATAGAGGAAGAGTTATGTTTTTATGATCTTAAAATTTTGCCAGTAACAGAACTGATTGCCAAACACGAAAATTAAGTTAGTTCCACAGTTTGCCAATAGTTGAACATGTGAGAAGTGGGGATAACACAATAGATTCTTGTATGTACAATAGACTGAAGCAGCCATCAGCCATGAAACATGAAAAGTAGACCGAAGCAGCCATCAGCCATGAAATACGAAGAGTTAACTGAAACAGCCATCAGCTAAGAAAAATGAAGAGTTGACAGGAGCAGGCTTCAGCCATGAAATAAGCAGAGTAGACGAAAGCAGCCATCAGCCATGAAATAAGAAAGGTATACCAAAGCAGCCATCAGCCAATAAATATGAAGAGTAGACTGAATCAGACATCAGCCATGAAAAATGAAGAGTAGACCGAAGCAGCTATCAGCCACAAAATAAGAAGAGTAGACCGAAGCAGCCATCAGCCACAAAATATGAATAGTAGACCAAAGTAGCCATCCGACACAAAATATGAAGTGCAGACCAAAGCAGACATGAGCTATGAAATATGAAGAGTAGATCAAAGCAGCCATCAGCTATGAAATAAGAAGAGTAGACTGAAGCAGCCATCAGCTATGAAATATGAAGAGTAGACTGAAGCAGCGATCAGCTACGAAATATGAAGAGTAGACTGAAGCAGCGATCAGCCATGAAATATGAAGAGTAGACTGAAGCAGCCATCAGCTATGAAATATGTGGAGTAGACCAAAGCAGCCATCAGGTATGAAATATGAAAAGTGGACCAAAGCAGCCATAATCTATGAAATATGAAAAGTACATCAAAGCAGCCATCAGCTATGAAATATGAAAAGTAGACCAAAGCAGCCATCAGCTATGAAATATGAAGAGTAGGCCAAAGCAGCTATCAGCCATGAAATAAGCAGAGTAGACCAAAGCAGCCATCAGGCATGTCATATGAAGTGTAGACCGAAGAAGCCATGAGCCACAAAATATGAAGTGTAGACAAAAGCAGCCATCAGCTATGAAATGTGAAGAGTAGACCAAAGATGCCATCAGCTATGAAATATGAAAAGTAGACCAAAGCAACAAACAGCTATGAAATATGAAGAGTAGACCAAAGCAACCATCAGCTATGAAATATGAAGAGTGGACCAAAGCAGCCATCAGCTATGAAATATGAAGAGTGGACCAAAGCACTCATCAGCTATGAAATATGAAGAGTAGACCAAAGTATCCATCAGGCATGTTATATGAAGTGTAGACCGAAAAAGCCAACAGCCAGGAAATATGAAGAGTAGACGGAAGAAGCCATCAGCCACAAAATATGACGTGTAAACAAAAGCAGCCATCAGCTATGAAATATGAAGTGTAGACCAAAGCAGCTATCAGTTAAAAAATATGAAGACAAGACCGAAGAAGCCATCAGGTACGAGATATGAAGAGTAGAGCAAAGCAACCATCAGATATGAAATATGAAGTGTAAAGCAAAGCAGCCATCAGCCACAAAATATAAAGAGCAGACTGAAGCAGCCATCAGCTATAAAATATGAAGAGTAGAGCAAAGCAGCCATCAGCTATAAAATAAGAAGAGTAGAGCAAAGCAGCCATCAGCCACGAAATATGAAGTGTAGACCAAAGCAGCCATCAGCTATAAAATATGAAGAGTAGAGCAAAGCAGCCATCAGCCACGAAATATGAAGAGAAGACTGAAGTAACCAGCAGCCCCTAAATATGAAGAGTTGACAGAAGCAACCATCAGCCAAAAAATATGAATTGACTGAAGCAGCTTTCAGTCATGAAATAAGCAGAGTAGACCAAAGCAGCCATCAGCCATGAAATATGAAGTGTAGAACAAACAATCTATCAGCTATGAAATATGAAGAGTGGACCAAAGCAGCCATCAGCTATGAAATATGAAGAGTAGACCAAAGTAGCCATCATGCATTTTATATGAAGTGTAGACTGAAGACGCCATCAGCCACAAAATATGAAGTGTAGACCAAAGCAGACATCACATATGAATTATAAAGTGTAGACCAAAGCAGCTATCAGCTTATGAAATATGAAAAGTAGACCAAAGCAACCATCAGCTATGAAATATGAAGAGTAGACAAAACCAGCCATCAGGTATGAAATATGAAGAGTAGACCAAAGCAAACATCAGAAATGAAATATGAAATGTAGAACAAAGCAGCCTTCAGCCATGAAATAAGCAGAATAGACCAAAGCAGCCATCAGCCATGAAATAAGCAGAATAGACCAAAGCAGCCATAAGCTATGAAATAAGAAGAGTAGACTGAAGCAGCGATCAGCTATGAAATATGAAAAGTAGATCAAAGCAGCCATCAGCTATGAAATATAAAGAGTAGACCAAAGTAGCCATCAGACACAAAATATGAAGTGCAGACCAAAGCAGCCATCAACTATGAAATAAGAAGAGTAAACTGAAGCAGCCATCAGCTATGAAATATGAAGAGTAGACTGAAGCAGCCATCAGCCAGAAAATATGAAGTGTAGAACAAAGCAGCCATCAGCTATGAAATATGATGAGTAGGCCAAAGCAGCCCCCAGCTATGAAATATGAAGAGTAGACCAAAGCAGCCCTCAGCTACGAAATATGAAGAGTAGACTGAAGACGCCATCAGCTATGAAATATGAACAGTAGAACAAAGCAGCCATCAGCTATGAAATATGAAGAGTGGATGAAATCAGCCATAAGCCATGAAATAAGAAGAGTAGACCAAAGCAGCCATCAGCCATGAAATATGAAGAGTAGACCAAAGAAGCCATCAGCCATGAAATATGAAGAGTAGACCAAAGAAGCCATCAGCCATGAAATATGAAGTGTAGACCAAAGCAGCCATCAGGTATGAAATATGAAAAGTAAACCAAGGCAATTATCAGCTATGAAATATGAAGAGTAGACCAAAGCAGCCATCAGGTATGAAATATGAAGAGTAGACAAAAGCTGCCATCAGCCCCGAAATATGAAGAGTAGACTGAAGCAGCCATCAGCTATGAAATATGAAGTGTAGACAAAAGCAGCCATCAGCTATGAAATATGAAGAGTAGACTGAAGCAGCCATCAGCCACAAAATATGAAGTGTTGACCAATGCAGACATCAGCCACACAATATGAAGAGTAGACCAAAGCAGCCATCAGCCATGAAATATGAAGAGTTGAACAAAGCAGCCATCAGCTATGAAATATGAAGAGTAGACCAAAGCAGCCATCAGCCACCAAATATGAAGAGTTGACCGAAGCAGCCATCTGCAATGAAATATGAAGAGTTGACCAAAGCAGTCCTCAGCCACGAAATATGAAGTGTTGTCCGAAGCATCCATCAGCCACGAAATATGAAGCGTATACCGAAGCAACCATCAGCTATGAAATATGAAGAGTAGTCTGAAGCAGCCATCAGCCACAAAACACGAACATGTAGTTGAATATTCCCTGAATTAAATAAATTTCCATCTTGTTACATATCACATTTTCTTTACGACTTTCCATCTCTAAGCTAATAGCCATTCATTTAGAAATTCCAGGATGGGAGGTCTGCTCAAACACACGTACCCACTAAATATGGCATTTAGAGTAATAAGAAATGATGTTAGATAAAAAAAAAATACATTCCTTGCTTAATAAATTACATCCAACAAACAGAAAGTATTGGCAATCTTGGACCTTTGTGGGCAGAGTGTTAAGAAGGGCAGTTTTTCCATTGACAATGCAATTCTTTTAACTACCTTTATCCCTTGGTAATTTTCAAAAGTGATGATTAGAATTGGAATAAAACTTATACATAACTGTTTATTAATTTTGTCAAATTTCAAGAAGAAAATGTATAAATTCACTTTCATGTTTAGGTTTTATTAAAATTCAAATCATCATTTTAAAAATAATATTGTTGAGAAGTGAAGGTAGTTAAAATAATAATAATAGTAGTGTCAAAAAACCTTCCATTTGACTATTTTTTTGCTGGTACAAAGATCTAAGATTACCAAATAATTTACACACAATTCAAATCTTAAAAATTAATCAAGATATCACAAAAAACACATTTCATTTTGAAAATGCCATTCATTGAAATAAATATGTCAAGATAGTATTTCCAAAATTCTTTTGTAAATAATGTCACAAGCAGTCAACACTGGAAGCAAAAAAAAAAAAAAAATAACAAGTGAAAAAAAACAAGTGGAAGATAATAAATTTGTCGGTTCCCAACTGAAAAAATTTACTGTAAAATAAAAATTTACTGAAAAGAAAAGTTTTATATTGTTATGTAAAAAAAATTAAAACTATAACGAATAGACATGTAGCAGAAGCAATAAATAAGATTCACATGTGTCAGAGGTAATATGCAAGATGCACACTTGTGTCTGAGGCAATGCACAAGATGCACACTTGTGTCTGAGGCAATACACAAGATGCACACTTGTATCTGAGGCAATACACAACAGGCCACAAAATGCACTTTCCAGCTTCCTTAGATAATACAAGTTTTAGAAGCAAAAACATTTAACTGACTGTAGAATGTGTGTTGACATATTTTATGCTTTGTTTCTAATCAGAAGTTAAATTTTCTTGTCGATTATCTTGATGGGTGTGCGATGGAAAAACTGGAGATATTTGTCTGTTTCTTCGTTTGCCCCTAATTTCACCTCTTGAATATTTCTGAGAAATTTGATTCATACAGAATAATTTTATAATGAGTTTGAATCACTTTCAAACAAGAGTAAATTAGCCTCAATTCTGTTCAGCTGATGAGATTAGAAGGTCACCAAGTACAATGTCAGAAGATCATCAAGTACAATGTAAGGTCACCAAGTACAATGATTTGAATTTAATAGCAGGTTATTGATTTCTTTCTTTTTTTACTCTCATATTTCATATGTACATATTACAAAATTAATTACAAGTCAAAGTCGTATAATAATCTCAATTTATATATTTCTTAAAAGTTATAAATATAGCAAGGAAACTGATTTTAAAATAAAAAAAAGCTTTAGTAAAATAATTTCCTACCTGATGTCAACACAAAATCTCAATTAAACTGTGCCTCAGAATAGGCATGATTTCTGGCAGTTTAAAATTTTTTAAAAATGCTTAGTTTATTTAAATTTAGAATCTCTCTAAATATTTTCAAATTAAAATAAATTAAATATTAACTGTATTGACAAATTCAGGTTAAGACCAAGGTCATGTTTTTGAAATACACACTGGAATAACAAAAAAAAGTTAATTATTAATAAATTTTGATGTCAACTTACCAGTAACACTTGAATGTTGCCCAAACCATATTTACAATAGAAAGAAGGTAAAAAAAACTTTAATTGATTATTTTTTGTTTTCTTTAGAGAAGAGTGATATTTGCCATAGCAAGTCTGACTTGTACATTTCAGTGGATCGCACCTAATTTCCATAATATTGATATTTAATAGCAATCTGATTGGACAATAAATATTAAAATTGTATTTTGTGTATCTTCAAGTGCAAAGTTCTAAAATCTTGTGCAAACTAAAAACATACAGGCTCTAAACCAAGTTTCAGTAACTGACATATTTTGATTGGTCCATTAATACCATAGTCATGTTTCTGCCTATGCACAAGTGTTCAAACCAGAGAAGCACCAAAATACTGAAAACATGTTCTTGAGCCTATCACATGATTAACAAATAAATAAATATGACATACAGCACATCTTCCAGTGTGAATGTGACCAGCAACCCAACTTGCCAACTGAATGTATGTCACTCCATTCTGAGGCTAAAAGTTACCCATTAACAAAATCTCAGGCTTCTAGAACATTCACTCACTTAAGTCATTCACACAGCAAATTTTATTCATTCCTTCCTGCAAATGAATTAACATCTAATTACTCGACTTTGCCAGTGAGAAAATCAGCCTGTAAAGGAAAACACTCACTCACTAACTTGCACAACATTCATAATTCATTTTCTGTATGAACTGTGAATTGGAAACTACACTAAAAATTCAGCTCTCAAGAAACTGTTTAATTTTAACATACACAGTTTAATATTCTCTCAACTTGCACAAATCTTCATCCAACAATTTATTCAAGACACATTCTTTCCACAAAATTTTAATTACTATTTCAAACAAACTGGGAAAGGATGTTGAACTAAATTTAAACTACTACAAAACTGTTATATACAAATCTAAATATAACAACAATTTCAACACAATTTGTATCACTTTCGTCTCTGATAAAACAAAAATCTATTTTTGTTATTGCATTGATTTACATTATTCTGTCTATTGTCCTCATCTTTGTCGCCATATTTATTACAACATTTCAGCCGTTGTACGCTCCGGCCTTCTGCAGGTGGTTGGAATGTCGCACTGAACCCTTTATTTCGCTCACTGGGGTAGACTGTTCTAGTTCCACGTGCCATGTTTAATGGATGTCATTTATCAGTTATCTCCTGTTAATTTCCCTTTGAAAGTTTTCCACTGCTTTAACCGGGTATTGAACTCACACTCTTTGAGTCCTGTTACTGGATCTAACCAATGCCTTTATCCATTGTGCCATGAGTCCTTGACACCTGAAGAAGGCCGGAGCATACAACGGCTGAAATGTTGTAATAAATATGGTGACAAAGATGAGGACAATATTCAGAATAATGTAAATAATGTACATAATACCTCATCTCAGAAATATAGACAGATATTGCATTGATTTGTCAAATTTATTATTTCTCTTGGTGTTTATTGTTTCTTGACACATTTGTTGCAAGTAACAATAGCATGAATTGGACTAAGGCTGTTTGATCTGCTACAAGTCTTTTTGATTGGTTTAATTCGCAATACTGAGCAAGTTGCATTTTCTGTTCAGTTGACTTTAAAACGCTTTAACAGCTTCACAGTCAGAATAAAAAAAAATATTGGTCAGTTAAGAATAAAATAAAAGGCAATTTCTTACAGGCTGACCAATAATGTTCAATATTCTTACAAACTTTCAGATAAAATAAAAAAGACGAAAAACCATGACAGAGGCCCAAATATCAATCTCTGAACATTTCTTAATTTAGTTGGAAACAAAACCAAATTGAGGAATATGAGACATGTCCACCTTCTATATTGAAGAGTTCTAGTTGCATTTCAATTCAACAATTGAAACACTTTTTTTTTCCTGGGTTCAACCTAAAGATTTATGGGAAATATACAGATATATCATTTTCTCTAGTATGCCTTGCATATATTTACACAGTTTAGTCTGGCACAAGGCTGTATTAAAGTGAGAGATTGTATAATGAAGCATGATATGCCAATATTTCCTGCCTGAAGAAAGAAAGAAATATTTGAATTCCTGTATTTCTGGTGCTTCCAATTCGACCTTTAAGCATTGCAATTGAAATGAGGGAACCATTGGCAAAATCAACATTTCTAACACAGCCTGAAAACAAATTCTAAATTTTGAAGACTTTCAGAATGAGAAAACCAATAATTAAAGCTTCTTGATTAGTGATCCATTCCAAGACTGTACCTCCCCATTGGACTATGAAGTGTCAGAGGCATGCTTTATTGTTTGCAGCAAAGACAAGTGTTATAATGAGTAGGGATAATGGTTTCTGCCCAACCTCACCAAAACAGACTTTCTCTCTCAGCTCCAAAACAGATTTTCTGCTCCCATCAAAAAACATATTTTTTTATCTCCACCCCCACTCCAAAAAAAAAAACAAAAAGGAATTCAACCTATGAGAACAATAAATATATCTGAATATAATGAATATTTCATCCAGAATCCAATCTTTTTATCATAAAGATTTTTCTGAAAACTGAAACTTGTAAAATCTACAACAAAAAGTTTTATCATTCAAGATGATAATGAAAAGCCTAGAATCAATCAAAGTCTATTTAACAACCTCAATGATCTCCACCTATCAATCATTTGATGGATTTTCTATAGACTTATAATTAATGTCAATTTCCTCTTGTATATCTATAATGGCCTCAAAATATCTTCAAATATTTTATTTCAATAATCTATATATATGAAACAAAGGATGTCTGTCTGTCTGTGTGATACATTTTCACTCGAGATCCATCCAACTGATTTTGACCAAATTTGGCACATGCATTGTACAATGTAAGAAATAGGTTCTTAGTGTAAAAAAATCAACAATTTTTAAAAAATCAATAATTGGTACAGGTGATCAAAAATTGATGAGTTTAACTTTTTTCCTCCAATTTCGTTCAAACTCAGTATATAGGTTACCTACATCATGATGAGTTAATGATACCTCATTTTTATTTCTATGCTTTGCGAAAAACCACAAAAAGCAAAAAATCGATTTCAACACAAATTGATTTCAACACAATTTTAAACTAAGATCTCCCTCAATTTTCAATCAATCTAATACAAACTTCACTCAATTGTAGCCAACAATAATTTTAAACTAAGATCTCCCTCAATTTTCAATCAATCTAATACAAACTTCACTCAATTGTAGCCAACAATAAGTTGATTGTTTAACAGTCATTTAACTTGATAATTGAGTCCACCCATATAGGGAAAACTTGTGCAAATAGTGAAAAATGGTGATTTTTACTGGTTTCTTTCTTATTTTTTGTTGATCTTTCAACCAAATTTCATCAAACTTAACAATTGCTTTATAAATGTATCTTTTTTTACATCCCTGGCAGCACATTAACAAAGTGAATTTCAAAAATTCCAATACAATTGTGGTTTGAAGTGGGTTATGTTGCCTTTTTTACCCCTTCATGTATTCGGCTGCTAACTTCAATTAAATAAATACACACTACTAGTGTTAGATCAATAACTACATTAATTCAAAATTTTGGTCTTTTTAATGAAAATAAATAAAGAGTGCTCTTTTGTGAGTCAGTTTTAACATATTTCAAATTCCATATTTTGTTAATAGGACTTACCTGGATTATACTAACGGATTACTACCTAAATATATATATATATATATATATATATATATATATATGAAGAAATATAGTTTTAAAGTGTGCTATATTTATGGATAAAGTGCTCAATATCAGAGATAGAGCATATGTAAATGTAAAAGTGAACATTGAAATCAACACTCAGAGGCAACATGCTGTTTCATGGTAGTCGCATTCATCAGGCCACTGAAAATTGCATCTAGCATGAAACAGCCTGTCACCTCTGAGTGTTGACTCCAATGTTCACTTTTATATATATATATATATATATATATATATATATATATAAAGGTAACTCAGGTTTCAATTTTATATGTTGTGATACTTTTGTATCTTGGTAAGATCACAAAAATTTGTTATATATATATATACATATATATATATATATATTTAGGTTCTCTAAGCTGCACAAGAAATTATTTTTAATTTCAAATTTTAAGTGAAATTTATGCCATTCTAATAGGTAGCTGCAGATTGCGCAGTGGGGGCAGTTGCATCTTTTCACCTAAGGTACTTTAATTATGATTTGGCTGTGGAGAAAGTACTGAATATAGACACACATACACATTATATATATATATATATATATATATATATATATATATATATATATATATATATATATATATATATATGTGTGTGTGTGTGTGTGTGTGTGTGCATGTGTGTCTATATATATATATATACACACACTCACATATATATATATATATATTTATATGTGTGTGTGTGTGTGAAAATATATAGAAAAATAGGAAAAAACACTTTAGGTGAATAATCCGAAGTTCTTTAGCATTTTTGTTTTTATTTTTAAAAAACTGTGCTCCATACAAAAGTAGACCTTAAATTATAATTATTTATTTTTATTTTTTAAAAAAATGATTCCTTACTTAAAAAATAATTATAATATATATATATATATATATATATATATATATATATATATATATATATATATATATAAAAGGCTGAAACACTAATATTCCATGGTTATAATTTATTACATTGGAATCATAATAATCCAAATCATCAGACCCACAAATCGTGATTACGGTTCCAATGTAATAAATTATAACCATAGAATATTAGTGTTTCAGCCTTTTATATTATATTCTTACTCTGTCCTGAACATTGAGTTCTACCTGGATTTTATCCTCTTGGGAATTTAAATATATATATATATATATATATATATATATATATATATATATATATATATTTAAGTTATAAGGAACTTGGTAAACCGAATTGGTAAATCCAAAGAGGATGAAATCCTGAGAGCTCAATGTGAGGACAGAGCTAATATGTAATGAAAAACAAACCACTTTAAGGTACCGTTACGATAATTTATTTCACCTAAATCCTTTTTTAAGGATTCAGGATCATCAGGTAAAACTTCCAACAACGAATTGAGATAAAAAATGGGATTAGAAATTGGTGGGTAGTGTAATTTTTGTAATTTAATAGAGGGGGTTGAGAGTGGTAGTTAAACAGACAATATAAAGTATAGGGAGGGGTTAATTTTATATCTCTCTTAAGTATGTTTTATATTGGACTAGGAGGAGTGACAGAACCTTGACCTCTTATATATATATATATATATATATATGTATATTGACGACTAATATTATCTATATATATATATATATATATATATATATATATATATATATATATATGTATATTATGAAATATAGTTTTACGGTATGCTATATTTATAGGGGAAAAGTGCTCAATATTTGGGATAGAGCATATATAAATATAAGCAGTGTAGACACAGAGTTCAACTCTGAATGGTGACATGCTTGAATACAATCTTCAGGCAATGACATGCAGATTGTGTTCAAGCATGAAACAGACTGTCACTTTTCGGTGTTGAATTGTGTCCACATTGCTTATGCTCTTAAAAATTCCGGAAGAAAAATTCTACAACTAGAAAAAAATTATGAGGATTACAAATAAAAGATGTAAACAAAAACAGAAATCGATGAAGAAGTTTTTGTAAAAAAAATGAAAAATTCATGAGGTGCATGTACAAAACAGATTAAAAAAAAAATGCAGGAAAAGTTCAAGAAAATTGAAAATATATCAATTTAAATACAGAACCCCCTGAAGCTTGCTTGGCACCAAGAAACTTTGGATTCAGGAGTTAAACAACTAAAATGGCTTTATTCTCATCTTTGTCGCCATATTTATTACAACGTTTCAGCCGGCCTTCTTCAGGTGGTTGGAATGTTGAATTGAACTCTTTATTGCACTCGCTGGGGTAGACTGTTCTAGTTCCACGTGCCATGTTTTAATGGATGTCAGTTATCAGTTATCTCCTGTTAATACCCCTCTCCAAGTTCTCCACTGCCTCAAGGACATATGACACAGTGGATAAAGGCATTGGTTAGATCCAGTGACAGGACCCAAAGAGTTGTGAGTTCAATACCTGGTTAAGGCAGTGGAGAACTTGGAGAGGGGAATTAATATGAGATAACTGATAATTATGTTGAGCAACTAATGCATTTAACATGTTGTTTTGTAAAAGATCCCTTTTTTGTTCATATAATCTTTTATTTAAATTCTTTGAGGTTTTTCCTATCTATATAAAAAAAGTTTTAATATAAATAAATCAAGATGACCTTCAAAATTTGGTTTGAATTTCTGGGATGAGGAATTATTATTTACACTCAGACTATTATCCTCATCTTTATTGTTATTATCACAATGTTTTGGCCATTGTTCTTTCCAGTTTCTTCAGTTGTCTGTTCATCTGGGTAGCATTTAAGAAAGTTTGAACTGAACCCTTTATTTAATCTACAGGGGAAGATTGTTCTAATTTTGCTGTGTCCATGTCTAGGGATATCTTGTTGTGTTCAGTACTTCTCAATTATTTCCACTGAGTTTAAGTTTGTACTGCATGTTTCAAGGATTGAATTGCAATTACTGTCACCAAATTAAGAGCCAATCATTTAATCTATTAGATTAATGTCTCCAAAGTTCACCAGGTTTTAACGCTGAATACTAGGAAATTTTAATGAAATATTGCCAAGATAGATCACATAGTTTACTTTTTTTAGGCTAATATTAAATTTAATTGCTTTGTTCTGCCATCCATATTTATCTCACATGGTTTAACTTGTGTTAACAAGTATCACTAACCAGGCAGCTAGCATGAGTTTCAAAAACCTGATAATGCAACAAATCCCAATAGAACTGAAATGCCAAAAAACTAGCAACAGCAGTATAGTGGGTGGTTTTAAGTTCATCCATTTGTGAAAATGAATTCAGATGAGAGTGGTATCAGTGATGTTATAGATACATGGTAGTGTAACTGTGGCAACTCTGAAATTCAGACAGTTATTATTTAACAGTAGAATACTTGTTGGGGTTACAAAGATCAGGCCACTATCTCCAATTGGTCAAAAAGAAAAGAACCTCAAGGGAATGACAAAAGTAGTGACCATATAATCAGAACACTGCATTAAATTACATTCCAATTCAATGTAGGTGTTATCAAGTGCAAAGTAATATAAGGTTAATCAGCATGAAAAACAGAAATGGCAAATCAAGTTGGAATTTCAGCTGTGGTTCAATTTGCACTAAAAATCTAGGAAAAGACATGAATCCAACCCTCCATGTGCACTTTCCTAATGTCATATTAACAAAATGGATGAGTGAGTAACTGGAGTAAAACACTCTTCTCTAACTATTTTTCAGCAGAGATATTACATCCATTGTTAACCTTGACAAGGGCTTGTCATATGCACACTTATGTGTAAAAGTCATAATCACAAGTCCTGTAATCGTCTAGGGTTATAGCTGTACAACATATAACAGCAGTGGGTGTACCTAGAGTAAGATAGACTGGATTTGAATTCAGAGTTGTCTTCCTCCTAGATTGGCTGCCACTCAAGTCTAGAGTACCCAGTTTTCCCTGTATAAGATAATGTTACATTTATTTAAATTTTGTTTGTAATAATAAAAAAAAAGAGTAAATGTATATTCCACACCTTTTAGAAGATGAAGAACTGGATTATGTCCAGGAATTTGTACATAGGTGATAAGTTAAAAAACAACTAAAAACTTGGGAATAAAGAAAATGCTCATAACATTAGGAAATCATTTAGCAATAATAGAAATATGATGAAAAGTACTTTGACAATATACTTAAAAGGTTAAGTGTATAATGAATTTCTAATGCCAGCTATGGGTATGAAAAATGAAAATTAACAAAATCACATGAAAACAAATACAGAAACACTGTGAAATGGAAAGAACAATGTCAGAAAGATTAAAAAAAACGTCAACATGTATTGAATAACAGACCAAAATAAGAAATAACATAGAAGTGATGAAAAGAGAGAAATGGAGGTGAGTGAATCACATCGCCAGAAGAAAGGATAACAGATGGAGCAAAAGGCTGCTTGATTGATGCCTTGGAATGCCACAAATGGTTAGGAGAAAACATTATTTTTAATGTTCAATTGGTCTTGAAACTTAAGGTTTATGTTCATATTACAACCAACATGGATATTTTCACAATTCCAAATTGCAGGGCAAAGTTAAAGACAGTGTGACATATTAAAAAGAAATCAGTTTTATCGGATACATCAAATGAAGGATTTTTACATAATAAAATTAATTAACATTATGATGACACAAAAAATACACTAGCATAATATACTACCATGTTGGACACAAAAACCATTACTGTTAGTGAATAAGTGCATTCATTGCTGATGAATGAATTGAAAATTATGGATGGGCAGGAGTCAAGCTGCAGACTCAGTAAAAAATAGAGGTTGAAAATTTCAAGTTTTTTTTTTTCTTAAGTGTTTCACCCCAAGCAAGGTGGGAAGCCACTAGCACACAAGGGGTTACATAGAGTTGGGGCTAGAGCAAATAGGAGTGATAGAGGAAAGTATGAAGAGAAGGATATGGGATAGATCAAGGTATGTAGAGACATTGATTAACATTACATTTGAATAGTTGGAAATTATAGCTATCAGGGAAACGGGAAGAGAGGAGGGAGTTCCACAGGCGAGAGGTGCAAGACATGAAGCTATTGGAGTAGAAGAGACGGCTACATTTAACAGTTTCGAGAGTGAAAGGGTGTGAGTGAGATGCCAGCCAAGTTAAACGCTTAAATTCATGAAGTTTGGGAAACAAGGAAAGCAGCTCCTTGGAGCAGTTACCATGAAAGTATTTGTAAAAAAGACAGAGGGCGGTGACGGCATGTCTGTGAGAGAGCGACTGCAGATGAGATGCCAGATCAGGGCCAATTACGTTGCATATCTGTCTCTGGATCTTATCAGGAACCTTGAGACAAAGAGAAGGGGCACTAGACCATATATGCCAGCAATACTCCATGCAAGGGCAAATGGTTGATTTGTAGATTTGAAGGATTGACTCCAGCAAGAAAAATTTCCTGGCACGGCACAGGGAGTCAACTTTCCTTGCAGTGGACAAAGCTATTGACTCAATGTATTTGTTCCATCTCAGGTCAGCAGCCAATGGGAGGCCGAGTAGTTGCAAAGAGGAACTCTCAAGGAGTTAATGACACGAATGCACAGCATCTTTCTATTCACTTAGAAAACTCTTGGCTATTATTCAATCAATCCTGCCTTTCCCATCACTGCACATCCATAAAGCATATGCTGGTTACCTAATCTCTAAACAGTCAGGCTTCTTAAAGTCAGCAGGGTTAGGGTTTAATTGCTTCTGTAACTCTGGTATTAATAATGCTTGCTGTTTAACTTTTATCATTTTCCATTATCTGGAAGCTCCATTGTTCCTGTGTGTTTGTATACAGCCCTCGCATGAAGTTCCAACCAAAAGTTTTCATTAGGTAATGATGATTATTATCATACTGAGATTATTTGGGTTGAATACTGATTATAAGGCATACAATTCTGGAGGTCGACAATGACGAATTGGAATAAGTCTAATTGGCCTGGCATCTCAGCTTCAGTCACTTTCCGATCACTGTTAAGTTGCTTTCCTGTGCCTTTTCTATAAATACTTTCATGATAAATGTTCTGAAGAACTCTTTGCTATGGTATCAAGACTTTATGAATTTAAGTGCAAATACCAGATTAGTGACAACAACTATTATGGAGATTAGTGAGAATCAAGTTGGAAGAAGTTCACTTTCTCATAGCAGAAGGAAGACATTGCTCATTAAGTGAGAAATCGGATTTTTTTTGTAACTTCCCAACTCAGCATGTGTTGCTATTGTCTTGTTGATGGCGTTCACAGCCCTAATATTGAGATGAATCTGTGGGACATAGCAAGTACCAGCATATTCGCATACAGCCCACCATGGATGTCATCACAGATGGTGCAGTGGTGTGCAGATTTGCATTAGCACAGAGTTATAAGTTAATAGTAAGTTAAATATATTTTGGATGGGATACCATAGTTTGGTAGATAAGCAATAATCATTAATAAGTTAGATTTTAAAATAAGCAAAATAAAATTACACTAACACAAAGAGCAGTGGTTCTTAACCAGGGTGGGGGTGATATCGGGTGCTAAGCAGTGTGAGGATACTGAATCATTAGGGTTGGATTATTAAGGAAAATCTCGCCTAAGCAACACACCATGCATGGTACAAGAACATGTTAATGTAATTTTAATTTTTGTGAATATGAAAGTAATCTGGGTTTTGTAATGCATTCTTTTGTTGTCAGTTGCGTGAATGAAGATTAAAGAAACAAATTGGTTTTGTTATTTACACATGAGATCCTTATGAGGTGTGTGTGCGGGAGGAGAATTAGTTGTCAGTTTGAAAGGGGTGCAAGAATTGGTTGGGGGTTTGAAAGGGGTACAAGAACTGGTTAGGGATTTGAAGGATGCAAGAACTGGTTGGGAGATTGAAAGGGGGTGTGAGAACTGGTTGGGGTGTGAAAGGGGGTGTAAGAACTGGTTGGGTGTTTGAAAGGGGGTGCAAGAATTGGTTGGGGGTCTGAAAGGGGTACAAGAACTGGTTAGGGAGTTTGAAAGGGGGCAAGAACTGATTGGGGGTTTGAAATGGGGTTTCAAGAACTGGTTAGGGATT
Organism: Acanthosepion lycidas; assembly: GCA_963932145.1. Classification (NCBI taxonomy): domain Eukaryota; kingdom Metazoa; phylum Mollusca; class Cephalopoda; order Sepiida; family Sepiidae; genus Acanthosepion; species Acanthosepion lycidas. The sequence goes on from OZ010611.1 coordinate 73,183,041, forward strand.
TGAAAGGGATGCAAAAACTGGTTGGTAGATTGAAAGCGGGTGTGAGAACTGGTTGGTGTTTTGAAAGGAATTGCAAAAACTAGTTGGGAGTTTGAAAGGGGGTGTGAGAACTGGTTGGGGGTTTGAAAGGAGTACAAGAAATGGTAGAGGTTTGAAAGGAGTGTGAACAAGGGAAAAGTTTAAGAATCACTGATATTCAGATATGAACAAGTATACATGAAAGAACATTTAAAAATCTTTTCATGTGTTTAAAAGGTCAAAAATCTTGATAAAAAAGAATATAGTAAAGTTTTAAAACCAAAGATTAGAAAATATGAAAATTATTTTTACACAGAAAAGTGGGGTGATGACTGCAAATTATATCCACTCCCCCCACCCTGCAATCAGCAATTTAGGAAAAGTTTTAATGAATACTGACATACAAAAAAAAAGAAAAATCATTTTTGAACAATCAATCAATTTTAGAATTTTAGATACTGATTTCCCATCTCTTAATACAAATATGCTTTAATTTCTAGGATTGAAAATTATTTGAAGGAATGTCATTTCTCTAACAATGACCCATCTTGAAACATTAAAGCCATAAATTGCAATGAATGGTTTTTATCAGGAATCCCCTTTTGCTACTGAGTGCCATTTTGTTTCTTCCAAGACATTCTTGGCACAAAAGATTGAAAGTCCTTTTAAGAAATTTGAGTTGGGAACATTAATTACTTCTTGAAATGATTTAAGAGATTCAAAATATCTACATTTATTTGGGCACCAAATAATGATCGAAAAGGAAGTCAAAAATTCATAAATCTATTTAAAGACATTGACTAGCACGCATCTTATTACTTTTGTGTTTATACGTGTGTTGTAGTCATCTCTAATGACTGGAAGAAAATGGTGAGCTTAAAACTAAAAGAAAAAAGACAAATGTTTCATCTATGAAGGTCACTGTAGAAGAAGTACAAAGCAAGGAAATTTCAAGCTACATTCATTACATAATGAGAGATCATGTGTAAAGCTACAGTAGGGTTAGATGAGTGACATTAAAGATGTTTTTTCAGTTGGCCACTTGAGAAAAGATTCGCATCATACCTCGCAGACTGTAACCTTGAGATAAAAAGCAGTGACATTATTAATAGCATTTCTGTTTGGTGCTTAGGTTAGAATATATTTAGGAATGGAAAAATTTGTCTAATATATATAAAAGAAAATTAAAGAATTTGAAATGACAGAAATTAGTGAAAAACCTTTATCGAAATATTGGTGGTAAACAAAAACTTAAATTTAAAGACAGGAATTCAAGAAAAACCATTAAAATGCCAATTTTTATTAAAAATAATTTTAAAATAAGAGAATTTGGAGTCTAATATAACTCAGTTGGTATTTGTCTATATTTTTGAGATGAGTTATTGTAATTATTTACATTATTTACAATATTTGGATTGTTATCCTCAGCTGTTTATCCCAATGGAGAAAAGTGTTGGTTGAATCCAACTTGACAAATAGTTGTGAGTTCAATACCTAGTTACAGCTGAGGGGAACAAAAAATAGAAATTCCAATCACCTGAAGAAGGCTGGTGCCTACAACGTCTGAAATGTCATGAATATGCCAACAAAGGTGAGGACAAGAGTCTGAACTATGTAAATAGTATAAATAATTAGGTTGGTACTTGTCACTTTGCTGATGACAAGATAATTAAATTACAAATTTATTTGTCCATTTGAAATATTAAAAAATATATTCAGTTTAAATATATAAGGAATCATAAAAATGACTTCAACAGGCTTACACTCTTTTCCTGTTAACCATGGGTTGTTGCCGGAAAAGGAAATGAGAACTTGTGACACAGATGGCCATTTCTGCATTTATGTGTGTGTGTGTGTGTATTTTAATTCTATAAATGACCTAAAACTATTTCTATAAAATTTTTTAAAGTTTTAAAATAATTTTACTTATTACCAAATAATTTCCCAAAAGTTCAACAAAATTTTACAATTATCTGAAAATTTTAGGGTTTAAAAATTTATATTATTCATTTATTTTTATTTTTTTATCCATCTCCCACTTTAATATTCGATTGCTCAGTTCATGGGAAGTGATGTATATATATATATATATATATATATATATATATATATATATATATATATATATATATATATATATATATGTACATTGTGTTTCAAAGGTTGTCATAGCCAGGGGGTAGATAGTGGGGATAAGATCTCACTGTCTATAAAATGTTTTTATGGAATGCATCTCAAATAGCTTCTGGCAACCAAGCACAGTTCCAAGCCAATGAATTTGCAAGGGTGGAAAACTGATACTTCATAACCAGCTGCTTTGGGTAGATGGATCTAGGCAGCCAAAACAGGCAATTCCTCTAGGGGAAGGAAAACCCTGATTTTATACCTCTGCTGCCTTATCCAAATCATGGAATAAGTTACGGAAGTAAATCCAGACAGGAAACCTGGAACAGAGCCCCGAAGACGTCTGGCTGCCAACACTGACAACTTTCGTGCAACTGCTACAGCCAAGCTGCCCCCAAATGTAATGCCCCGTATTCCTTTAGATTGTGTCAGTATGGCTGAGATGTAGGGCCATGTAGTCCGTGCAATGTACGTACTCTATCTACTAGGTCACTCCAGTTTCACCACAAAAAGCCTGAATTTTGACCAAAGACGGCACTATCTTTATTATCAGATTTTTATGATTATTAATGAATTTATTATGATTATTATAAGTCCTTTATCAGATTTTTATCATAATTGTATGAAACATCTTAATCAATCCAGGTAGGTAATATTTAAATCACGTACAAGGTCAGAATGAAATCAGTTCAAATGATTGAGAAGAGCAAGGACAAGCAATTAGTATTATAGATCATAGTAATAGGATCAATGATCATAAAATTGGTGCAAATTAAACCTTGTATTTGTGTTGAAATGAGGCAGAAAATAGTCTAAGCCTGAAAGTGATTTATAGACAGAACAGACATGTGATTTAAAATGGAAATAGCGATGCATCTGTACCAGTTACCTTTACAGTGAAAAATAATGTCAAGGTGTGACTTACAAGGGAAAATTGAAAAACTTTTCTCCATCTCTTTTACTCTGAGGAGGAAAAAAGTAAAGTTGATTCAAAATTGAATAAGTCACACATAGTAATAGGATCAATGATCATAAAATTGGTGCAAATTGTATGAATTATTTTGACCAATCCAGGCAGGTAATATTTAAATCACATACAAGGTCAGAATGAAATCAGTTCAAATGATTTAGAGGACAGGTTTTATAGATTATATCCCTTTATCATATAACGTAGATTATATAAGTTCCAAAGGTTGTCATAACTGGGGGTGACAGTGGGGACAAGCTGTCACTGTCTATAAAATTCTTCCAGGGCATGCCTCTTAAATAGTTACTGACAACTAAGTCCAGCTCCAAGCCAGAGAATGAGCAAAGGTAGAAAACTGGTGCCTCATAACCAGCTACTTTGGGTAGATGGAGCTTGACAGTTCAGGGAGGCAAGTTCATCTAAGAGAAAGAAAACCCTGATTTTAAACCTCTGCTGCTTTGTGGTCATACCCGAACATGGAAAAGGCTATATAAGTAAATCACAACAGAAAAACCAGTGTAGAGCCCCGAAGATGACTGGCTGCCAACAGTGACAACTTTCTGGCAATTTCTACAGCCAAGCTGTCCCCAAATGTAATGCCCTGTATTCCTTTAGATTGTGTCGGTACGTCCGAGAGTGAAGGACATGCAGTGCACAGCCGCCATACATTATCACCCAGATTTGCACCCTGGAGAGGTCACTCCAGTTTTACCATCAAAAGACTGAATTTTGACCAAATGGAGCAACTATCTTCATCTCATGAGATAAATGAATGCCTACTATTGCAATATTTTGTTATTAAGCTCAAATATTTAACGATGTGGTAGGGGAATTTTCATGGATATTTTACTGTTATAGAACTTCCCATGAGTTTATTCAATCATTAATTCAGTGGTGGAGGTACTGAACCTTGCAAGTTTCAACCACGCATTCACCGAATACTTTGTAATTGGGAAAAAAAAAAAAAGAAAGAAGACTTCTTCAAAATATAGGTATACATTTTATTAGTGCACAAATGAACGATGCATCAGTTGCACACAAAATTGCTATGTCCAAAGAAAAAAACATGACTTTCACACAAAAACAAAAGCATAATGAATATTTAGTGGAAATCAATATGACTTTTGCTGTAGCCTATCAGAGACAAGTTCAGAAATGTGTGGCTTCACCTTGACAAGTACCAATCTCATATCATTTTTACAACAAAGTCTGTTCCTTTTCTTTGTTTTCATGTCTACCATCCTCAAAAAGAATTGCCCACAAAGATATGAAACAAATGGTATGAGTACCTCAAGGGCTTTTTGGGCAATAAGTGGGTAATTCTATGATTTGGCGAAACCAAAATGTTAAGAGCTTTGTTGTTCAAAAAGAGTTGCTATTGAACCTGGTTCTGCTGAAGTTCAATGATTTTGTCAAGGAATTCATTATTGACATCTGTCGCAACACTAAACATGAACGACTGTCTCATCCATGCTGGATATAACTCTCTGGTGGGGGAAGTATCTGTCGAGTTCTAAGTGCATGGCAATAACTTGCTTTTATTCCCCCGAGTACAGAAATGTCTCTGATTCCAGACATGTATTTGATCTTTACTTACAGTCGTCCCACAGGGGAAAGTTTGTGAAGTTATCATTTTTCTGTTCATCCTTTTCTATAGTAATAGCTTTTTTTTTGAAAAGTCTTCAGGTATTCTTCTACTTCAATGATGTTGACTTCACCCATCTGCATCTGTCAACTGAGAGTGTCAAAAATATTGGCCATGTACGCCAAAATAAGAATGGACTCAGAATTTTCAAAACAATCTGCATGACTATATTGGTGCTCTCATAAAAGCAGGGCTAATTTCACATGCATGGAAAAAGCATTATTCACCATGTTTCCCTGTAAGAATGGTACATAAGTACCTTGAATTCAAAGCCCATTTCATTACACAGCTATTTGAAAATACAGTGCTTCATAGCATTATCTTGCCCATAGTTAACACATTACACTACAATTTTTAGTATTGGCCCTGATGCGGCTTCTCGTTTTCAGTTGCTCTCTCAGAGACGTGCTGTTGCTTCCCTCTGCCTTTTCTATAAATACTTTCATGGTGACTGCACTGACAAGCCACTTTTGCTGGTTCCCAAACTGCATGAATTTAAACATGCTACTAGGTTAGCATCTCAATTCCACCCTTTCATTGTCAAAACGGTTAAATGTAGCCGTCTTTTCTACTCCAATAGCTTCATGTCTCGCACTTCCTGTCTGTGGAACTCCCTTCCTCTTACTTACTTCCTTCCCTGATAGCAATTATCTCCAAATATTCAAATACAGATACCTTGATCTATTCCCTGTCCTTCTCTTCATCCTTTCCTCTATCACACCTCCTTACTCTGGGCTCCCACCCCTCTGTAACCCCTTGTGTGCTAGTGGCACTTCAACCTTGCTTGGAGTGAAATGCTTAAAAGAAAAAAAAAAAAGAAAAAAAAAGACTTCTGCCAGTTTTGGAGGCAAAGTTTTTTGTTGCCAACACATGTCCAGTGCAGAACACAAGGCATAACAATGGTGTGTGGTGCATCGATTTTTGCCAGTGCTCTAAAACCGGAGTTCATCCAAGCGTGATTGGAGCTCTGTCCAAACAAACTGCAGAAACCATATTCTATGAAATGTCGTTTTCTCTGAAGATGTCATACACAAGTTTCTTCATGTTGGCTGCCTTGTTAGTTGTAAGAGGTTTACAAAATAAAAAATCTTCCTTCATCACATCATCTTTAACATAGCACACGAATACAACAAACTGGCATAGACTGGAAATGTCAGTGCTCTCACTAAGTTGAGGGTTGAATTTTGATGGGCTTGAAATCAGATCTGCAACTACTTGAGCCAAGACGCTATCACTCATGTTGTCTATTTCACTGCTGATGGTGTCATTTGAAAGAGAAATTTGGGTTAATATGTTTTTAGCAGCTTTTCTCAGTATGATATTCATCATCTTCAACACTACTGGTTTTACGAGTGTTTCACCAATGGTGTGTTGTTTGCCATGCCTTGCAATCAGGTATGCAACTCTGTATGATGTTGTGAGAATTGGGTTGTCAATGGTTACAAAACCAAGAATAGGCAGAGTAGCCTTTTTATCAAATCTGGCTCTCTTTACCTTGAATTAAGTGAGTGTGGTATTTCCCATCTCCACGGACCTTTAGAAAATGTTCTCTTAGTTTTGCTGGTGATAGACTAGTGCTATTGCTCAACTTGGCATTGCAAATCATTCATTGAAGACAATGACTCCCATCATCATTCCATTATACATGTAAATCCATATTCTACATATCTGATCAACCACTTACATTTTTTGATTTTCATTTTAGTTAGTATAAAGGGATTGAAAAATTAGGCAGGAAATCATAAATGACATGCTATCAGGACAGTCATAAGTCGACTATTGACTGCCCATGTTCCCTGAAGGACAGACACCAAGGCCAAGTGATGTAGCTTAATGTAGAATAATTAGCTGCAGCCAATATGTGTGGATGAACAGAAAGGACACACAGATACTGTGTGTGTGTGTGTGTGTGTGTGTGTCTTGACCTCCGCTAAACCCCTGCGAATGACTCATAGAAACCCTGGGGTTTGATCAAACCCAGTTTAAGAACGACTGGATTAACTTAAGAATTAAGATTCATCAGTCAGTTATGTGCCATGCGTGATACACATTTAGGCGATCATGTATCTTTTGATACATGACTGACGAGGCAGATTTTTTCCACAGTTGCCATTTCTTTCTGCAGTAGACCAGTTGACATCCAAGGTTATAGAACCAGGTCTGTCCTGCTATTTATCCATAGCTAGGTGGGGGAGAAGAAGAGGATTCATACCTTTCCCAAGAGTGTTAACATGTAAGACTGGAATTCAAACTCGGCTCTCCGATTCCTTAGTTTGAGCTGTTAGAAAATTAAAATAGGAAAATTGTGAAATTTTCACAGGACTTTCTAGTTTAAAATGAAGACAGACAATATGCAAATTTTGAGACTAAATTTTCTGATCCATGAACCATTATTTGAAAATGAATTGAATGCTTTCATCACAAATGATTTAATAATGGCTGGCTACTTGTTTCTGAACACACCTGTCAGCTAAGGTGGCTAAGCAATCCTTGTTGGAGATGCCTGCTCAGGTGGTGGTTTATACTGCAACTATGATGAACAGATTTTAGTTACAGTTTCTGGAAGAGCATGCATAATCTGGCATGATCAACAGTTTGAACAAGGCCAGTGTGTTCAAACCCTCGGTCACAATGACTTATGTCATTGTGCTAGCAGAACCATTGTCAGCTTCTGAACAGTTGTGTCTACCCAATTTTAATCACAAGGTTACCCCTGGTATGGTTTTCAGACACTTTCTAATAGTGCCACACGCTGGGATCACCTCCCCTAGACTAACAGCATCAAAAAGTCATCTTCCTGATAAATTGATCATGGTGAGATTTAAACTGAAGTCTCATGGTCAGAAGACGAACATTCAAACCACTCAGCCACACACGCATATAAATCATTTCACAAATGTCAGCAAACATAACTCGCCTGTTGTAATTGTGACAATTGTTATCAAACATCAGTAAAAATGGTTCAAGTGCATTTGTTTTGGTGACATAATGTTAAAATATTCTCAAAAGAAAAATGGTGTTAAGCTTGGTGTCACTTGTCACTCTTATTCATTATTTACTTTTCATCCTTTCCGTTCTTTTGAACAGGAGTAGAGGTTTATCCCTTGTTTTCTGTTTAGGATCAGGATTGAAGTCTACTTCCATGCTATACTTTTAATGTTTCCGACTGAACACTGAAATTCACTAATTAAATCTTGATATCTTCATGTTTACAGGTGGCTGTTGTTATTCCTGCATAGTGTCATGAACTTCACTACTTCCCTTTACTTACACTCATACAACTCCACACAGTAACCCCCTACCTTGAGTGGCTCTTGGCCTTTGTATTGGGTAAATATTAGTCAAAAAATGGTTATGATGAATAAGCTGCCATATAAGTGATAGAAGTGGAAATAGGATGTGTAGATTATGAGGATAAGGAAGGCAGATAATGATTGACCCTTGACCTGAGATGTTAAGTTTCATATTCAAAGAAGCAACTATGGCAGAGTCCTCTCACCAAATAGCAGTTCTTGAGAAAAAACATTTGAAGCCATTGGCCACATATCAGTGGATAAAGGCATTCCCCACATGTCCATGTAGGTAGGTATACTCCACATATCAGTGTATGAAGGCATTCCTACATTTCAGTGTATGAAGGCATTCCTACATATCAGTGTATGAAGGCATTCCTACATTTCAGTGTATGAAGGCATAGCCCAAATGTCAATGTATGAAGGCATAGCCCAAATGTCAGTGTATGTAGGCATACCTCACATGTCAGTGTATGTAGGCATACCCCACTTAGCAGTGTATGAAGGCATACCTCACTTGCTACTCTGTTGCTATTTCTATGGAAAGTGTTCTGATTAGCTACATGTCTTAGTTCCACTAATTCTAACCCTAACAGTTAAAATCCCCCCACCACCATGACATGTACAAATCATTCACATTGTATTTTACTGGTAAGAATGAAATTACTCCCAAATACTGCTACTTTGTGGTACAGATTCCCAAAAGGATGCTTCCCCATTCACTACAATTTTAACATCTTCAAGTCGAGGGTCAACTGTTATCGATCCAACATGTCTTCCTCTCCTTTCATTCATACAACAACATCAGTTAGTAAGCCTCTACCTTGAGTGGATCTTGGGCATTTTATTCGGTGAATATTTTTAAAAAAATATAACTACTTTTTCACATGTTTAAATAACTTGGTACAGTTTTAAGAAAATTTAATTAAGTGGATTATTTGACTTAGATAATTCCATAAATTTTTTCAGCTTCCCTCAACTGATTAGTTGTAATGTGAAATGTCAGCTGACAACAAAGGTTTCTATGAATGCTGCAGGAAATAAGATTGTAACTAATTTTGCCAAACTTAAAAATTATTAAATTCTATAAAAATTTGAATATTTCTTTTTAATTATTAAATTCTATAAAACTTTTAATATTTCTAAAAATTATTAAAGTATATTCAACAGAAATAGATCTTTCTTGTACACAAATATATATTGGATATTATTATATATTGGATATTATTATTAGCAAATGTCTCAATCTGACATTAAGATTTGAATTAAAAGTTCCTTTTTATATAATTTTTTCATTCATGAGACTAATCTTTCCCACTTTTGGGATAAGAAGCTGGGATTTTGTCAGCTGGGTTTTTTTGTCATGGATTTTTACTGAAGATGCTAGAAATTCTTTGCTTCATGTTTTGAAGATTTTTTCAGTGTTTTGAATTCCAGTTGAATCCATTGCATTCACATATGTACTAATACCCTTGGGAAAGGTATGAATCCTCTTCTTCTCCCTCCAGCTAAGAGTAAATAGCAGGACAGACTGGGTTATACCCTTGGATGGCAACTGGTCTACCGCAAAAAGAAATGGCAACTTACTGCAGGAAAAAATCTGCCTCGTCAGTCAAGATACATGATCGCCTAAGCATGTATCACACATGGCATAAATCTGACAAAACTGATTCATTTTTGATTTTTGATTTTAACATTTGAAAACTGTTGATAGAATTATATTTCAAAATCTTAAATTAAAATAAATTCTTCTTTTGTGCCATTTTGGTAATAAAATCACTTATACATCGAAGACATTGTTAAAGAATATGAAGAAAAAACACTATTCAGAAGAGTGTGAACAATAAAAGAGAAATTAAGAAGACAAAAGATAACAATTGACATTGCATTTCAAGTTTTGAAGATCAAAATTGACTGGGAAATAAGAAGCCGGAAGAGAGTTCCACAAGAAGTAAGATGAGCAAGAGAAGAAACTGTTAGCATAAAGCTTATGATTACATCTAGCCATTTAAACTGTAAAATGATGAAACCTTACCAGCAATCTAATACTGTGCTTAAATTGATAAAGCCTAGCTACCATAGACAAAGATTTATCAGAACAATTACCATGAAAGTATTTATAGAAAAGGCACAGAGAAGCAATAGGGGAAGTAACTGAAGCTGAAATGCCAATAACATTGGAGATTATTATAGGCATTTTATTAAAAATCTCTAAATAGAAGCACCAGACCAGATGTGGTAGCAATATTCAAAACCCGGATGGATGGTAGACTTATTTAAATATATAAGATTGATTCTGTCAGGAAAAAACTGTCTAGCACGACTCAGTGAACCAACTTTTCTAGCAGCAGATCTAGCAATTGATTCAATATAATCTTTCCATGTCAGTGGAAACCGTTAGCTGGAGAAGACACAATGAGTCCCTCTTCTGAAGGCTGGCATCAGACATGATAATGGAAAGCAAAAAATGTTATCTCAGACAACTTAAAGAAAGCAGTTTCATTTTGGAGTCATTAAAATGAACAAGCCATTCTTTGCCCCAGTTAACAACAGATTGCATGTAATGTTTGAAATCAGCTGTGAATTTGACCTTATCAAACCGATCAGAAAAGACAAGAAGAGTAAATAGTTGTGACATCAGCATAGATACCAAGTTGAGAACTGATGACATCAGGAAAGGTCACTGATGAAAAATGCTTTAAAAAGAAAAGGAAAACAATAAAAAAACAATTGTATTCAAATAATAAAGAAATTATTTTCGACTTGATCAAACAATATCAATTTAGATATGCAATTTCTTAAAAAAAACGTGCAGAAAAAATAAAATGATACAAATGTTGGAAAGTCTGTCTATATTTCTGAGATGAGGTATTATGTACATTATTTACATTATTCGGACTATTGTCCTCATCTTTGTCGCTATATTTATTACAACGTTTCAGCCGTTGTACGCTCCGGCCTTCTTCAGGTAGTTGGAATGACAACATTCCAACCACCAGAAGAAGGCCGGAGTGAACAACGGCCGAAACGTTGTAAATAGCGACAAAGATGAGGACAATAGTCCGAATAATGGAAATAATGGAAATGTTGGAAAATATATTTTTCTTATTTATTTTATGATTTGAATGAATATGACCCTTAATTTATGTGAGCGGTTGGTGAGATTGATTTATAATACAAGAAAATGACAAACTGGACACACTTTATATAGGGCCCTAATTTTCATCAGTTCATAATTTCAAAGTACGGAAGCTTAAAAAGATAATAAAAAAAGATAAAGTAGCCTTTTTTTATAATTTGTAATAAGGAATTCGTTGTGTTACGAAAAAAGGTCCTAACCCTTTACCTCGATGAAATAAACTTTTCTTTTTAGACTTCCGTACTATGAAATTGCATAAAAATATATTTAATTTGTATGAAGGCGGACACAAAATCAGGGTCCAGTTTTTTAACAGTAGTGATTGTTTCGGCCATAAAGTCAGGGAACATTTTATGTACATTATAAAAACGAAACCCTTCATGAGAGCCTTTCTACTTTTTTCTCTTTAAAATGAACAGTCTCAAAAGAAGAAAAAAAGGCCATTTTTATAAAGAGAAAGACAGACAGCGGAATAATATTTCGTAAAAGAAAAGAAAAATTAATTAATTCGTACAGAACTTGACAGAATAAGACTAAAAAAACCTGTCAATGATTTGATTTCTTTCTTGAATTATGAATTGATAGGAAGCCGAAGCGAAGGTCGGGGTTAAAGAGGAAAAAATTTTAAAATCCTTAAAATAAAATGCATTTTTCTGCAATTAAATATCTGACTAAAATTTGTCTAGATTCTGATTTAAAATTAAAAAACGAATAGAAAGACGAATAAAATACGGAAGTGTATAAGAAGCAAAATTTAATTTTAATTTAATACAAAAAAGTAAAAAACACCATTCATTTTTTTTTTTTATGTAGCATTCAAACAATATAGAAGAATATAGTAATAATAATATTAATCGTAGGATTAGTAGACGTTTCTAATCGATGATGATACATAAATATTAAAAAAAAAATGAATTTCTGCAAAATTTATTTCTGTTCGTTTTCTTTCTCTCAATGAAGTGAGAGGAAGATTTCTCTCTAAAATATTTAAGAAATAAGAAATGTTTTTTCGCGCGAAAAGAGCAAAATAAAAAATTCATTTTCAATGAAAATAAAGAGGTAATTTATTGTAAATTTTAAAAAAAGGGGGGAGCCCTAATTTTTAAAGTCTTTTTCAAGAAGAGGGGCAAAAATGATTATGGTCACGTGACAATGTTATTATACAAAAAAAAAACAAAAAAAAAACAACGTTTTTACTTTTTACCTGGTCTCTAAGGTGAATGAAGAAAAACGAAAGACATCAAAAAACATCAATTTTTTTTTTTTTTTAGAATAATCAAGTGACAAGTGTACGCATCGTGATTTTTACAGAACATACAAAATCGAAACTGCAATAAAATCCTATTGTTCTCGCTATGAGCAAAACATGGAAATGCTAGATTACATGATGAACCAAAAAAGGTTTCTTTCTCTCTTCTTCTTTTGTTGAAAACAACACCTGATGGCCTGGTTGTTTGTTTCTCATTCGATCGACTCATGATGAAAGGATATCATTATTTTTTGAGAAAATGTGCGGGGAAAAAATTACTCCTACCCACAAAAAGTGTAGAAATCTTAACAACAGTGAAGAAAATTTAAAAAATAGAAGAATTTTGAAAGTGGTTGTTTGCGGCTCGTCTGGTAATTATTCACAAACTGCTGCAAATATCAACAAGGTTTCGAATCTAAGAACGAAAAACAAAACAAAAACAAATTCACGTGCCAATGACCTCAGAGGTCAGCATTTCAATTTGTAATTATAACAACAACTTTGAAAATTTGACTAAAATTATTTGGGTGATAATGAATTAAATTATTATATGATCGTTTTGTTTGTTTTAATAAATAAGAATAGATTTTTAAAAAGACGAAAAAAAGAAAAGAACGATAAGTATTTTTGAAAAGTGAAAATAAGTGGGTGAGTTGCTATTTTTGGATAAGCTTTTTGGATAAGAATTTTTTTTTTTTAATTAGAAAAATAAATTTAGAATTAAAATTTAAATATTTGCAAACGGTTCAAACCAAAACATACCACTGTGATTGGCTTTGCCATTTTTAAAGATGCTTTCTTGTGATGAATAATATTCCTCTTCTTGTCTCTCCATTCATAAATGATTGTGAAAGAAACGAATCGGTTGCAAATATTGTTTTACACGATACGCGGCGGTGACTGGGTTCTTCCTTTATATTTCTTTACGCTTCCACACACACATATATATATATATATATTAACCTGAATTCAGCAAAAGTGCAATTCATACCCGGGTTGGGGAAACACTTTTTGTTTGGAATAAATCAATTTCGATGTGTTACAGCGAGCATTTAAAGAGAGTGAATGGTTCGCTTACGTCACTTGCCTAATTGATATTCATGAACTTCGATTGGATGAGAACGTGGGTGTGCAAAAAGCTCCCGTTTTCGATACCCGTTTCCTCTTTATTTACCAAAATATCACGACTACAAACACTAAAAAAACCTAACACAAGGCAATAATGTGAGTGGGGTATGGACATTCCTTTCTTTTCACGTCACCCATTCATATTGATCTTTTTCATTTCTCATCAAATAATTATTTCTAGCCTTTCGTTCTTTGCGTTAATCATCAACGACAATGACATTGTAATTATTACAATGATACAATAATGTCATTGATAATTCTTTATTTGTCTACTTCACAAATAATACATAAAATTCAATTATCGTTATATGATATTCATTGTTCAGGCAAGTTGCTTTTTTTTATAATTCAAAAAGAGAAAAAGCCCAAAGGATTAAAAAATACTTAGTAGTACACATCTTTAACAGCCTTCAATCAACAGAGACGGTAAAAAAAAAAAAAAAAAAAACTTTCATTTTAGGCACCTTTTTTGTTCCTTCAAGCATAAGAAAAAGTTTCGAAAAGGAACTGTGATAACTTTTAAATACGAAAGGTTTAAATAAAAAGGTTAAATACGATTAGGTTTTAGGTACATCCAAAGAAAAGTGATATATAAAGTTCAAAATTCCTTAAACCTTGTATGTCGTTGGTCTTTGGAGGTACAAAAACTAAACATGATTGTTTTAAATTAAAATGCATTTTAAAAAATTAAAAAAAAACTTTCATTAAACTTTTATTAATTTTAAACTAATATTTCTCATAAGTAAAAAAAAAAGAAGAAAAAAAAAGAAACCCTTGCTGTATTTCAAACTAAATAAATAGATTGGAATGAGTATTTTTTTAAATGCTAAAATCGTCTATATTGACAAATCTGTCAACACAACATAATTCCCTTTATTATAAATCTTTCAAAAATAAAATATACTTATAACTTTATTTGAGGAAAATTAGCTGACATAAAATTTAATTAATCTAAATTTAAGCAATTACTTACTTTTAGCTTAACATATTGTTATGATGTTGATTTGGGGTTAGTAGAGACAAACGCCAAATAACACGTAACAATAAAAAGGGTTTTAATAGGCGGGTAAAAAGGTACGGAAATCGCCTGAGTAGTCAATAACTAGCTCAGCTAAGAACTTCTCTGTCTCACTGTCCTTCCTCATGTCAACTGACATGCCACTCTTTAAAGTCTTTGTTCACAGACGCAGACAAGTTCATCTTCAAGAGGGGGGGTAGGTTTCCGACACAGCACATATCATAGAAAAGCATTTTTAACATGGAGTTGGGTGTTTTTATCAGGTGTTCACAACTCAGTCGAATGACTTTGGCTTTGGAATTTTTTCTGCAGGGGATATAACTGTAATAATTACAAAAATAACATGAACACCTTTTTTCATATAATTTTTTTTAACTATTCTGTAATCTTAAAAATTTAGGAAAATATTTTAAGTAATCTAACATTTTATTGAATTTTAAGGTACTTTAGTTTTATGGTCTTACTTAAGAAGATGCTTGTTGATGAAATGTTAGAAAATCACCAATAAATTTAAAATTTACTATAGTTATCACTCTTATTCTATGAAAATAATCATATATGTAGAGCCATATTTACCAATATCAGAACATACACAAAAAAATTGTTTTTAAATTCTTAAAATACTGGGGTTGCTGAATTGTAAATATAGTTTTTACTTAATAAAAATATCACCTAACCACTACGAATTAATACAGAATTTTAAAAGATTTAAAACTTTATAAATTATTATAATTAAAATTTTAAAAAAAAGTGAAAACAGTTCTTGTAAAAATTTCTTATTCATCGAAAAATTTTTTCTTAAAACAATAGTGTCTATAATATATCTTATTCATTAAAAACAATTAAAAGCTTTTGTAATTAAATAATGTCTTAGTCTTATTGCATTTTTTATTCAAAAACTGTAACTTTGGGGTATGTTTGACCAAAAAAAAAAAATGAAGATTTAAATTCACCAAGAATTTTTGCTTATACCTAATATAAACATTAACTCCTAAAAAATTGAATTTCTCAAAATTTCATAAAATTCGATAAAGTGGAAGAAGTGGATAACAGATGTAAAAAAAAAATATTTTACCAAGAATTTCTAAAAAAAGAAAAATTCCTAAAATAATTTAATTCATCTTTTAATAAGTCCTTAAAGTTTCATTAAACTCTGCCAATTATCTGTTTTTTGCAAGATTTTCCAAATCAATGTGTTTTTATGGTCACCTGTTAACAAAAACAAAATTTTTGGCTATGAAGGATTAAAAAATATATTTTAATAATCAGAAAACTATTTGGCCTTTCCTCTTAATAATAACATAAAGATTTTGACTATAAAAGTTTGTCTTTATTAAGTTTGGGGAATTTTCCCATGATATATGTTCATTTTTAGTAAATCTTTGGAGGTACCTACATAAAATGGATATTATTTTGATCTTTTATCCTATACTAAAAATTTCTTGTTTTAGTTTTAATTTTTTTGTTTGCACTTATTTTCTGGATTGAGATGATAGCATTCTATACTACAGGTCTACTCATAGTGCAAATAAGAGCCAGAACTGGAGCCTTATTTCAAATATTTGACTTTCAGAAATTTTTGGAGAAAGATTAAACAACATTCTTAATAAATTACTTTTACATTAATCTTATAATATAAAAAATATATATTATTCTATTTTATGTCCTTTTAATGGTAAACTTTTTAATGGTAAAATTAATCATACACATTTTTTGTTTAAATATCTTTTAGAAGATAATTTATTCAGAGAAATAAGTTTTTGGGAAAAGTTTAAACAACAATTTAATAAATTACTTTTTTTCATTTATTTTGTAATGAAGGTAATGAGAAAAATGGAAAATTTATTAATGATCCATCTCACTAGAGAGCATATTCTCTCTTTGGCTTCCTCAGGTTAGAATAAAAGAAAGACAAAACTGTGTGCAAAGAAAATGTCAATATTCTTTTAATGGTAATTTAAACTTCATCATACACATATTTTTTTCTTTTTTTAATACATTTTAAAAAGAAAAGCACAATTTACTCATAGAAAATTAAAATTTATCATCAATGTTTATGAATACCAGTATCAAAAAGAGAAATATTAAACTGATTTTTGTGATGAATGAACGCATTTTTAAATATGGTGTAAAAAGAGAATTTAGGAAAAAGGCTTTGGAAGGAAAATCTGTTAAAAATCAAAAGTAATAAATATTCAAATTAACTTTCTTGAGTTTTTGTAATATTTGCAAGAAGACAAGAAAAAATTGGATGAATAAATTATTTTTTTAAAGCAAATAAAATTATACATTTTTTTTTTTTTTTTTTTTTGTTACTGTCTTGTTTGGATCTTCTTTTAAAAATTTTGCTGTGTAAAAAGTTACGTTATGATACAAGAACTGTGGGTAAAAAATAAACATTTGGGATACTGATTCCATGTATATATGTATATACATACACACACACACACACACACACACATTTCAGTTTATCTTAAGTGTATTTGCTTTTATGAATAAAAAAGTGAAAAATATTAACTTTAAAGGAAAAATGTTAAATAAATTTCCAAGTGACAAGATCAAAATTCCTAAATTAGATTTTTTTAGTGAATTTCATACACAAAGATTATTTTTGCAATAAAAATAAAATAGCAAGTCCAAAGCATAGAAATAAATTTCATATTTATTTCAATTAAATAAGCTAAAGTAATTCCAAGTGTAAAATCAAAAATTTCTTTCAATTTCTTAAGGTGACTACAGTAGTGAAATATTGCAAACCTAAAACGGCAACTAAAATGTCTTGCTCACAGTAGAATAAGGAGCTTTTGAATTAGGTCCACAATTCTGGTCCTGAGTTGCATCATGAGTAAGCTTGTAGTATAGAACATTATGATTGAAACTGAGAGACTTTTTCAGTATAACTAAACTAATGAATTGAATCCTGACGAATTGAGTGCAAAACAGAATTCGAGCAGAAATAGAGCAAAGAACAGTGTGGCTTTGTGAAGGAAACTGGCACAAGAAATGTGATATTTATGAATGAAATGATATTAGAAAGTGCAATAAAAATGCACAAGGATGTTCGCTTATTTTTTATAGATTATGCAAAAGCATTTGATAAGATACAGCACAAAGATCTATTTGAAATTTTCAAGAAACTCAATCTATTTGGAAAGGATGTTAGAATAATCCAGAATTTATACTGAGAGCATACGGATAGAAAACGAACTGAATAGGTACACAAAAATCAAAAGGGGGCATAAGACAAGGACGTGTCTTCTCTCTAGATTTATTTGACCTCAACAGCAAGGTTATCCTAAGGAACCTGGAGACCCTAGCAGGATTTATTATTGGTGGGCATAATTTGGACAATATAAGATACGTAGAGGAGATTGATTTCAGTCACAAAAAGAAAACTACAGGACCTCTTAGACAAGGTGGTAAATGAATGGGGAAAAATGAAGAAAAGAGAGTATGATTGTAATGTGATAATCCATCCCAGTAGCAGCGTGCAGAAGGTGGGGGGGTGTAAAGAGGTTGCGATGACCTGGTCATCCATATCAGGAGGACACCCAATCAAAGTGTGACATGTTTCATAAAATGTCTTCCTTTCTCATATTTCTCAGTAATGGGCCATATAGCCCCCCCCCACACACACACCTACTTGAGTCTTAGTGGCATACAGTTAAGGAGTTGGCTCCAATCATCACTAAACCTCTGCATGTCACTGATCCTTCCTCTTCCATAACAGATGAAGTGAGAACTGGAGGCAATGGAAATATGGTTCTACAGAAGGATACTGAGAATTCCATGGATGTAGTGAGTAAGCAACAGAAAGAACACATACTCAGTATCAGAAAGAGTCAGCTTAAATTCCTTGACTACATGATGAGGAAGGAAGGCTTGGAAACCTTAACTCTCACAGGGCCTATCGAAGGCAAGAGAGATAGGGGAAGGCAGCAAGTCAACTACCTGATGAGCTTGTGTAAATGGAATGGGCGATGAGAGACTTGGCAAAGAGAGAAACACTGCCTAGGGCTATAAATGATAGGAAGTTGTGGAGAGCCATGACAGCCCATATCCTGAAGGCGTGCGGCACATAGAAGAAGACAACGACAACTTACATAAAAGTTTTAGAAGTTTAGGTTTCAGAAAAAAAATGGAAAATGAAATTTTCTAATTTATTTTGAACATTAATGATTTTAGACAAATGATTCCGCTCAGACCAACAGCATTGTCATAGATTGAACTCAGAAGGAGAAATATAGGCGTCTATTTAGATCTCAGTTTCAGTAAAAAGTGGGGAGGCTGAAGACACTCCCCCCCAACCCTGTAGTACTATGGATGATTTATTGGTTGCCATGCCATCATTTTAGGGACCAAAGAAAAGCGATGGAGGGAAAAAATAAATTTTAAGTAGTCTGGTGTTTATCAATTTTTTTTTTTTTTTTATGTATGAAAATATTAAACCTGCATTGTTAAGGAGATTTATTTATTCTGAAATGGAAGGAAGATTGCTGCAAAACAATTTTTGTAAGTGAGGTGTGCCTGTCTACTTTAAAAATCCCCAAGCCTGACCTGAAATATTGTTTCTAAATTTATATTGATTGATCTTTATGGATTATCGACACTTTGCAGGTTATTTAAAGTCAGAAAATAGTTTTCTTTGGCTTTTATTAATTTTTTGGAGATAATAATGATTTTCTGATACAAGTCCTACTATTTAACCCATAGCTGGGAGGAAAAGAGGTAAATTCATACCTTTCCCAAAAGTATTTCTGTATAAGTGAATATAAGGAACCTGATGAGAATTGGAACTTGGTTCTCTGATTTTCAATTCTGAGCCATTATCCATTATGCCCCCTGTACATCCAAGTTTACAGCACCTGATATTCCCAAGCAGTCCCCCATCTAGTTACTGACTAGACTTGATGTAGCTTAATTTCAATGATCAGATGAGAACCATTGTTTCAATGTCATATGGCCATAAGCCTTAACATTTTAATCCCTTTGCAGTATGAAAAGACTTCATAATGCTTGATAGAATTAAGACTGGATTATTTTATTGGTAGAATGAACCCCATTACATAAATCGACTTCTTTCATTTTCCAAAGATTATTAATCACTTCTACCAACTTATCGGCTTGCCAGTTTCAACTGAAGTTCATTTCAACACAAAATGAAACCAAAAAATTTGTCACAATGTCTGATCCTAATTGGTGAGTGAACTCCTTACCTCTGCCATTATCCTTGACTGTTCAATGCCTCCCCCCCAGTGCACAGTAGGACAAAGTTGTTTATTGGGTTAGTGTTATTTTGTGACTTGCATCAACTCTATCACATTGTAGACATCGTTTTTATTTTTGCTCCCTCTCTTTCTAATTGAAATTAGAATTGAACAAAAACAAACATATCACAAATCTGTACTCTGACATTTTTTATTTAAATAACAAGTTGGCCCAAACATTTATGACTAGCAAATGAAAGAATGTCAAGTTTTTAGTACATCGTGGGTCATTAATGCAATTCAACTTTTTGTTACTTCCAATTGGATTTTTCCAAACACTATTATTATTGCATTTATATGATTATGATGCTTAATTCTTCAGTATATTACCATAAATTCTCAAAATGGTTGTTGAAGACTGACAAGTGGTGCTGACCAATGAAATACACCAACATTGTCTTCAGGTTCATCTGATTCTTTGTTCTGGATCATTATCATGCTAAAAACCCATGACTGATATGTTTTTAGGTGAATGCTAGCATAACCTTATTCAATATCTCTAGATAAAAATTTACGATCTGTAATTCCCTTCATTCAATGCAAACCCATTTCCAGACATACTACTTCATACCATGATACTATCTACCTTCTTCTTGTATATGCTTTATTTCTTCAGAACATGGATGATCATGGCTCTCCCCAACTTCTTATCTTTCACAGCTTCCTTACCAGTCTCTATTCTGCCAGCAATACTTTGTTTACCTATGCTATGTTTAATTGTCGCTCTAATGTAAGGTGGGTGATAACTCTCTCCACTTTTAAAGAACATCTGAGCATCAAACCAAAAATGTTAAATTTTGATTTATCACTTTTTAACTGTTTACTTACAGTCTCAGTCTTTATTATCCTTAGTGAAGTTGGCAAATGTTTTCAGGAAACTTGCATCTTTTCTATTATCAACTGTATTTTTTCCTAATATTCATTGAAAGTTACAGAATTTTGGTCAATCTGTTTAGGCTAGCAATAGATGATTACAAGCCAAAATATAATACATTTAATCATGTGGGTCATGTGACAGCCACTTAATGATGTCATTGCATACTAACGAAAGTGGCTTGTCAGTCAGTCAGCTTCCAGGAGTCAAATGGAGCAGTTGATTTTTATTAGGTTGGTGCAAAAATAATATCGTTTTTTGACGTTCAACTTCAAAAGAAAAACGACATTATTTTTGCACCAACCTAATATATCAGGGATATAATAATGCCGATAATGGGGGAAATACAAATGGGAAAATAAACTTTTTTCCCATAGCGCACGTTATCTGGGTCAGATTAAAAAGGAGGCCCAAAAAAAACTTAGGAGGTTGGGAATCTCGGCTTGGAACGGGAACGACACTTACTCACATTAACTACGTACATAAAGAAAGTATATATAAACCAGGCTCGATTTCCACAGGAAACCACCTCGTTGTAACCAAGGGGACTTAAAAAGAAAATCAAAGTTAGCCCCGTTCACCCGAACCAAGTTCGTTACTTTTACCCACCATTCGCTGTCGATAGCAGACACTTTCTATCAGTTCAGATCTTCATCTTGAGCT
This sequence comes from Acanthosepion lycidas, assembly GCA_963932145.1. Taxonomy (NCBI): domain Eukaryota; kingdom Metazoa; phylum Mollusca; class Cephalopoda; order Sepiida; family Sepiidae; genus Acanthosepion; species Acanthosepion lycidas. Next base: position 73,204,426 of record OZ010611.1, read on the forward strand.
GATGCCATGGCGTTCTATATTAACAGGCCTCTGTGTAATGCCGCGACCTCGATAGACTGGAGGCCAGCTGACAATTAGATCGTTTCAGTTTCAGTTTGAGCAAACTGCTGCATACTGTGTACTCTTATGTTGTTGGCTCGAGAAATTCAAAGGAATCTTTTATTTTACCTTTGGTTGGAATATCATTTAACTTATTTATTTGAAGTAAGTATATTTGATTATTTTAGTTTGAGTCCATACATTATTTATATTTAAATTGTAAAAAGTAAACTTTGGTGCTTAAATTTACTCGCACAAAAAGATTTACTTAAGTTTAAAGCCTTAAAGTTTAATTCATTTTTGGCATTTTCCCTCTTAAAGTTTGTTCAGCATTTTTTGATTAAAGTTTAAAGAATTATTTATTGATAAAATGCAATTCTCTTTGAGTAATTTGTGTTAAGAAGCAAAACAAAACATTTAACAAATTTGAACAGAATTTAATTTAGTTTCTTCAAAGACGTAAAGAAAAATATTTTTAAAATGAATTAAAAATGTTTGTTTTTTTTCCATAAATTCAATGTCATTACTTAATTTGATATTTTTGATATCACTTGTGAGAATTTCTTCTCACACAGTTCAACCCTTGGCAGAGACAAGAAAGACATACAATCAACAAGGCCTATCTTAAAACTTAAAACAAATTTTATTGTATCCTTGCAAAAAAAGATTTTGCCCTTTTTTGCCCCTGGGAACAGGGTGTGGTAGTTCTTCAATGAATAGGTAGTGTTGTAGTGCCACGCCTACATTTTCGCCAATTCTAATTGGTCAATAAATACATACTTGAAAATAACAGGACAATTTATCTATCGCATTCCACCATAGTAAATTTGTTCCTAAACTTTGTTCCAAACAAGCTTTGCTACAAAATCACTGATTGGTCCATTTTCCGTCCAATCGGATATTTTTCGTGTATATTCAAAAATATACTAAGCGTCTCTTTTTTTGAGCCACTCACGATAGTATAAATATTGAAGCATTCCAAAAAACCAGTAGTAGTAATTTCAGAACCACAGTCGAGCTACCCAGAGACAATAGCTCTCATTTACTCGCTCGTGTATTTCATCCTACTCACTCCGCACGTACATACACACTACAGAACTTTATGTGACACACCACCAGTTCTCAGTGGACACATCAAGTTAAATCAACTTTGTAAGTTGCGACATTTGAACAATTTTCTCAAAGAAACATTCTATTTCAACACTGAACTCTGAACATTTTTCTCAGACAAATCTTCTATAGATATTTTCTTACAGTCAAGGGGAAGCTACTTTTTTCTCCCTTTTTTACTCATTTACAACTACTTTGTATTATTGTTGAATTTAATATATATATTTCTTCGTTAAACAAAATTGGTTCTCATTGTTCTTTTTCCTTGATGTTTTAAGTATTATGTATGAATGTTGATTACCTTCTCAACACGCAGCCGCATTATCTATTTTTAACCCATTCAACATTGGTTACCACAACACTCGAGAAGCAGTACATTCCGACGTTAATCAACACATTAGTGTCCTTTGCTTCAGTAGGACTCTATTGGTCTCTACGAAGTTGTAGAAGCTGGAATTTGCTTGGAGAAGCTGGAATTACCATTCGGTTGCAGAAGTTAAAATTCGGCTGTTGTCGAGATCATTCATAAAGTTCTTCGTGTAAACGTACACATTTGACGACAGTCAATAAATGACTGAATTCTACAGCCTTGAAGGAATTAAGCTGGGACATGACGTCGTCTCTGAAGCATTACCATTTCGGTTGCTGAAAAGAATCATAGCCTAATTATTTAGGCTTGATCTTGGGCGCTAAAGGCCCTGCAAAGATATTCAAAATTGAGTCCGGACATTTCCAATAATATGCCACAACTGGTTGAAAGGAATCTTAGCCTAATTATTTAGGCTTGATCTTGGGCGCTAAAGGCCCTGCGAAGATATTCAAAAATGCGTCCGGATATTTCCATGAAGGGCACGGGCCGTTGAAAATGCCCACGAAAGGCAAAGTCAAAATTCGACCAATGAAATTGGTCGTTACAAATCAGCCAATAGGAGCTTAAATTGCAGAATTTCTCACACGCTAAAAAAAAAAAGAACATTGTTAGTATGAGTGAAAACATAACGTCAACGAAATTAAAGTTTAATTTTTTCAAGTTTTTAACCATGATAAAAAATTAGCATAAGTCAACATTTTCTTTTAAAAGTTTAAGTTTGAATAATAAATTTGAATAAAATTTTAATAGAGAAAGGTTCATTGACATTTCTCTATTAAAACTTTATCCGACATTTCCATTTAAAAGTAAAAAAAAACAAAAAACAAAACAAACGAATTTCTTCGCCCTTTTGTGTCCGAAGTTAAAGAATAAATGATTATTTTTACTACATTAGTTACCAATTGGTGAACTGTAAGTATTTTTTTACTTATTAGAATTAAAGAAAAAAATAACAATAATAAATTTATTACATGCAGTTAACGTCAATATTTTAATTATTATTATTTTTTTTTTTAGAAAGGTCTCCTTTTTTACGCCTTTTGACTACAAAATTTATTTTACAAGACAAGAATAATAATACCATTTTATTTATCATTGTAGTGATATGCAAATTAGTATAATTTGCATATGAGCAGGTAGCTCATATAATAAACGGACACCAACTAGAACAGAGGTCGAATGCTTACTTAGCTAGGATCAAAGTGTAGTACGCTACCTTTGTGAGCTTCCAAGTCGGCGTTCTGTCGAACTCTCTGCTAATGCAGAGAGGAACTCGGACGAAGCTTCGCCGAAGGGCAATGTTTCGTTCGGGGAGGTAGACAGGGCCTGAACCCGTCTAGGCGGGTTCAAAAGCGATATTTTTGGCCGAACCTACTAGCTCGGAGAGACCCACATTAAACCGGCCTTGTGCCACATTCGGTCCTCGTGGGTGGATTGATAAATACCGAACGCTTACTTAGCATTATACACGACACAACAATGGCGTCGCCGATAGGATACTCTCTGGTTCTTGAAGACCCAGAATACGTGGATTCGTTGCTTTGCTGCTAATGCAAGATGTAAAAAGTTGAAAGACAACAAAAACAGAGGAGGGGAAAATTAAATCACCGACTTGTTTATGGCTACCGCTGGTTGTGAAGCAATTATGAAGGTTGCTACAATGGTTTACCCTCGAGAACTAGAAGAAATGACTTTCGAAGAAATAAGTCAGGTTATTAAGGGAAACATGAGGCCAAAGAAAAGACTGGTGATTGCAGAAAGGACCAAGTTTATGGCAATGAAGCAGGAAGTGGATGAACCGATAGTAAAATATTTACACCGGTTAAGAAGTGCGAGTAAATACTGTGAATTCGAAAAACTAGGAACAGGAGAGCAGACAACGGAAGAAGAATTAATCCAACTAAGATTAATTGAAGGTATACATAATTCAGCACATAGATATAAGTTAATGGAACAGTTACAACTTTCAAACACGACTTTGAATATGTGTATAGAATTTATACAACAGCAGGAATTAATACATACCTACAACCAAAATAAAAATAAATCCTACGAAGAAATAATGGCTGAAACATATACGGTACAAACAAAAAGAAAAAATTGTACGTACTGTGGAAAAATTCATGAAATGAAAAAAGAAAAATGCCCAGCCTTTGGAAAAACATGTTCAAAGTGTTTAAAAAAATCACTTCAAAGAAGTATGTAAAACAAAAAATGTGGAAAGAGTAGAGGATGAAAATAGACAGATTTTTAATGTAAAAAAGGATAATATACAAAATACTGGATCTAAGAACGGAGATACAAAAATAAAAGTCGACTGTATTGTCGAAATGCAAATCGACACAGGTAGTGAGGTCACGATAGTACCCAGAAATTTGTGGGAAAAAATGGGAAAACCGTTTAAAAAAACCAACGTACAATTACGTCAGTTTGATGGCTCGATTATAGCAATTATGGGTTACTTTGAAGGTTCAATAGAACTAAAAGAAAAATATGAAATAGTACCCATTCGCTTGTTCCCAGACGTCATGAGTTCAAGCGCCCTACGAGGCAGGCATCCCGCTCTCACCCCTTCACTGTCGAAATTCCTAAATGTAGCCGTCTCTTCTACTCCAATAGCTTCATGTCTCGCACCTCTCGCCTGTGGAATTCCCTTCCCTATTCTAGTTTCCCTGAGAGCTATAATCTCCAGCTATTCAAGTGTAATGTCAATCGACATCTCCAGTTGCCTTGATCTATCCACTACCCTCCTCCTCCTCCTTTCTTCTATCACTCCTATCTGATCTTGCTCTAAATTTTCTGTAACCCCTTGCGTCCTAGTGGCTTCCCGCCTTGCTTGGGGTGAAACGCTTAAAAAAAATTAGCAGAGTTATGGGCCTATAATCATTTAATCCCCCGCCCCATACACACACACCAACATCTTTGCTCTTTTTCAACAGTGTGATCATACCCGTGAATGGCCCCCTGCCGGAACCAGTTATTGAACACGATAGTCAAAATCGGCACAAAGATGTGCGACAGCCACAAGTACAGTTCATAGTGCAGACCATCAAGTCCCGGAGATTTGCCATTGCCGGTCCTCTTCAAAGCCAAGTAGACATCGCCTGCTGTGGTTTCACTCTCACAGCGAAAGCCGAGGAAAGTCAATAACTGCGAAACTCTTCGTCACAGAGACCAGGCTCCTTGGTAAACCGGCTTTCGAAATGCCGCTGAAAAGTTTCGCAGATGTCATCGATCGACCACAGAGTACGACCCTCCATGTCATCTACCTCCCGAATGTATCGATCGGAACCTCGACGGATCTTTTCCTTGTGCAATTCTGCGTCCACATTACCGGTTTCGTTAGGCATCTTATTTAACCTATGCCTAAATACCTGACCCTGGTATCTCTCGCTAGCTGTCGTTGGCTATATGCGGTGCTGAAGGACCTAATGCTATCCTTAAGCATCTCCCACCACTTAATCCCAATAACCGTCCCCACTAGTTTTCGCAACACTAATCTAATTAGCTGTTGGCGGATGTCTCGCCAGTCCAGAATAAAGACAGATTGAACTTCCAGTGTCTAGCCATTCTAGATCTATTACCTAATGCCATCCGGGAAGAGACAAGTCTATGGTACGAATAACTTAGCCAGTGTTACATGGAACAATTTATCAGATCTATATCAGCCCTTTTAACTAACATTCTATCCAGATAGCTGGCTATCTGAGTAGACGGCCACGTAGGTGCTCGCGTTCACATCTTTGGCCCAGGGTGATCGACCCGGTATCTATCGACGAAACCAAATGGCGATCAGCTCAACCAAGATACGATCGCCCGACCTCCTGCCAGCTCCCCGCTCCTGTCTATGACGGGATCAAGGATGGCTTTGCAGTATCCCATTAAAACTAAGCGTGACAAAATTCACAAGGAACGGTCCTAAATGACGGAAAAAACGTCTTGTCATTGGGTGCATAAAACGTAGCAAACCGAAACGAACTACTGTTCACAGCAATATCAGCTACGATCAACCGGCCGACCGCATCGACATAGACAAGGTTTGCCCTCACACTCAGGGTACGTTTAATTAGCAAGGAAACACCTGGTCAGCCGGTACCCGTAGTCGCTAGACAATATACATAAAGGTGATTCCATGCTTTTAAATCTTTCGTCCGTATCACGTATCCATGTTATTACACCTGGGACCTCAGGGAAATTATGGGGGTCCTCCACCGACGTTCAGTCGACAGCGGCTACTTTAAATAACGAATCCAAGAGGGCCTTTGTCTGAGTGGAAAGGTCCTTTTCCAGTTCCCGCCTGACAGACCTTTTCACCTCTGGGGAAATGTCTCTTTTTCTTTTTTTCTTTGGCTGGGCCGGGAATGGTTGATGTGGATTGGGACGGAGCCCTAGAAAGGGAAGTGGGAAGGCTCTTTGATTTTGGGGTGCCATCTTTAATTTTTGCTGGCGAAGACGGAGCGAATTGGGACTTGGTTTTCTCCATGCCATTCCCCGCCCTACTTTGCCCAGCCCTCTTCTCCATCTTTGTAATTTTTCCTCCTTTTCATCCTCTTCCGCCCCCCACCTCTTCAAGGAGAAGGACCAATATGGAGGTATTTCATCCGCCTCCATATTAGAATCCGCATGTTGTTGCTTTTGCAGTTGCTGCTGTTGTCGTTGTTGCTTTTGGTTTTGTTGCTTTTTCTGTTGCTGCTTTTGCTGTTGTTTTGCTGATGACATTGCTTTTGTTCTTGTTGTTGCAGCAATCCCTGTTGTTGTTGCTGCTCTTTTTGTTGCTTTTCCACCTGAGGCTGTGGTTGATGCTGCTGCTTCTCCTGCTTCTCCTGCTTTGGCCGTTCATGTGGTTGTTGTGGGACATTCTGCTGGGGAGGAGGACTTACCGTAATCCGTGCTCGCCTCACCACCTTCTTCCAAGCACCAGAAGTAGCGAAGACCTTGCTAAACTCTTCCACTTCTTTCCCACCAGCATTTTTTACCAGTGCTTATATTTCAATTTTTCCATTATCATTATTGAATATTTTTTACCAGAGCTTATATTGCAATTTTTGTGTTGTTATTCATTGCTTTTCTCTAGCACACCTTATTATTGGTTCCCATATTGTATTCATTTCTATGCTTGGTCGTCTCAGGAGATTTTTGTGGTCTAGCATATATGTTAATTCCTTAACTTTTCGTATTTTTCAGTGATGTTCTCTGTCTATTATTTCAATCTCAGTCACAGGATGATTTGGAGGATAATTTTAAATAAACCATGGATGCTACAGGTTTGAAATGAACATGGTTGCTGTTGGTCAACAATTTGTATCTGGAGAGGCTACTTAGCAAAGGGCGCATCTGGAGAATCTACTATGCAAAGGACGCATCTGGAGAGGCTACTTAGCAAAGGACGCATCTGGAGAGGCTACGTTGTAAAGGATCCAATTGTTTAAGAAATTGGACAAAGAGTTTGAGAATTTTTCAAAAGAAATGAATTCCAACAACAGGAGGAATTTGACACATGTTAGAATGAGTCATAGTTTAATAAAAGAGAAAGTGTACCTGTATGCACATAAATTGCTGAAAAAGGCAAAGAAATATTTATAGGCTTTACTGCTTTTTTTTTTCCTGTTGATGCTTGTGACGGTACCAGTAAAATGGGGATGAAGGTACAGAGACGTTTGCTTGCTGTGTTCAAAAGCAAGTTTCTTTCGAAATTGGTGTATATCTGGATTACAGCTACAGGGTCTCAACGCTCGCGTATGTATGGTTGCCTAAAGCCCATAAGGAGGGTATTCCTCATAGACCTATTTTGTCTATGTTGGTCTTGGTGCAGCACGATGTATAAAAAATTGTTGGCCGAGTTATTGCAGCCTGCTTCAGATTTATATTCTTCTTTTTGTCTCTTTGATTCCTTTATGGTCTTAATTTTCACAAGTACTTTCAATCTCATACAAGATTATCTTCAGGGGTAAATTTCTAAGCTAAAAAATTAATGTAAGTCCTAAAAATGTGTAAGCATGAACGCTGTAAAAACGTATATAAATGCATGTTATTTGTTGAAATCTATAACTACGTTGTTTCTCGTTGATTTCTTCCAATTGAATTGCCATCAAATGTTTGTTTATTTTATTTGTTGGGGATGAATGTTTAACGAACACGCACATTTTTTAAGCCTTCACACAATTTCACCTTCTGGCACATCCAATTAGCTAAATTCTGCAACAACCTCACGCAAACTTACTTCGAGTAAACTATCTTACAGACAAACAAAAGATTCTTAATGTTTAATGCACAATTTACTCAAAAGCTATAAGCTTAAAAATAGGTGCGGCCAAAAATTTTGCTAAAAAGAGCATAGCATGAGAAAAATGGTCTGAAACTCTGACAAAAATTTTTAATCGTCATACTGTTTATTTTATTATTCAGAAAAAAAACCAAATTATTTTATGGATCTTGAAAATTTATGTAAAATAATCTTCCTGGTTTATTACACACACACACACACACACACACACACACACACACACACACACACACACACACACAAATACACACGTGCGCAAGCATTCACGGACACACATACACGTACACATACAAAGACACAAACGCATATACATAGGCAAACACACGCACATACGATAACCCAGTTGACACAAAATTTATAAAAGTATCATTATTTGACAATTTGTTTTTATTTTCTCTCTAACTTCTCTGACATCATGGCTAAAAGAAATCCTGAAATAAATCAATTCCCATTTTTAAATTTTTATGAAGTGAATTTCTTTTCCGAAATTGACTATCACCTCTGAAAATACCCAAATTCTGCTTTCTCAAAATTCTCTTTAAATAAAACATATTTTAACAGAAATTCTATTTGTTGCATTTTTGGACAAGAATTTTCAGCGAATTCTCTCTGTTCTACAAAGTGGCATGAATTCTCTTTCTCGGTTTAAATTTTAATCTTAATCTTCTAATAAATCAAAAAGTTGTTGATATTTTCATCCTGAGGCTGTTTTCGGGGCTGGGTGGGATGTATATGGTTAAATATTGATATTTTTTAAGAAGATATTCTGAAATATACATTCGATGTGAAATGTTGATGCCCAAATGAGAATGACAAGTGGAAATACGATGCGTACATTTTTAGACAGTTCTAGAAATTATTCCATTTTCTTGACAATTTTGTTTTCTTTGAGGGATACTTGTTACATGTGTGATTGAACCTGACCCTTTCACTTTAAGTTCGGCGCAGTGGTTCTGGGAGATTATTCCTACAGAACTGGATTTTGGTTAATATAATTTTCAGGTTTCATTCAGCCAGGAAATGAGAGATTTGTAAATGTGTCCTTTGTGATTTTGTATATTATGGAGTTGACGAAAAAAAAAACGAATAAAAAAGGAAATATTAACAAATGTAATAACATTCAGAAGTCAACATGTCTGCGACATTGAAGTCTTTATTGCAATTAGAAAATACAATGATTATCCATAAAAATATTTTTGGAGAACATCGCCCCCACCCAAAAAAAAAAAAATGTTTCTTTACACATAGTGTCATTACATTTGGCAAAAACCCGGATGCGAATTACTTAAGTACGCATCCTGTTTAAACCTAAGTATCAAAAAATCAAAAGCAGTTTTATTGGCCACTCGTCAGATATTTAACATCATTTCAGATTTTAATTCTCTCATGTCCATAAGTCAGTTGAAAAATAACACGATGAATTTATGCATCCTAATTTTGGCCTTTTCGATCGTGGAATCCTATTCGTGTGAGTATCTCATTCTTTTTCACACATTTTCTCTTTTACCGACATCTTTTTATATTTCGTATTTTATTCATTGCATTTGACCAGCCCGCTTCTCCCCCATCGAATTGTTTGTTGTTGTTAGCGCTAAGGTCAAAGGTGAGATCAGTTTCCAGGTGGCTTTAGCCATCTAGAATTTTGAAGGTGCATCCATTTACTGGTGTATCAACGGTATGGATATTTGAAAAAGATCGACGTATTATCTTTTCTTTGTTTCTCCAAAGTTTTTCTGTTTCTTAATACTTTTCTAAGCTTTCTATCCCAATGAATCTTCGGATTTCAAAAGTAGATAAAGATGGGCCGGTTGAACTTGAGGAGGGGTCGTTTATTACCAGTGAATATCATAGGCCCGCTTCCACTGGTTTGTACACCAATTGGAATTCTTTTGTCCCGTAAAGTTAATTTGATCTCTTCTTTGGTCAACTGGGCTTTGATGATTTGTTCACTTTTTAAGTTGGAGGGGAAAAGGTGAAAATTTCCAAAATATTTTCCGGGATAACTTTTACCCAGAGAATGTTGGCGAGACGTAAAGTTAAATTTTTTAGGGTTTTGTGGAAATTGTCTTTGTCAGACACTTGGCAATGGATTGTCGGCTTGTGTGACTTATAACTTTTCTACTGTCAAGTTGTATGTTGTCTTTGATACTATTCCGCTGTTCCCATCTTTCGCTAAAGATGGTTTACGAACTTACAAAGCAGTTCTGTTATTTACCAATTTAAATGTCAATGTGAGCATGATTATGTGGGGCGAACCACATTTTTCTGTTTCCTAATATTTTGCTTAGCGTTTGGAATCTGTTCCAATGAAACTTCGGATTTCAAAACTAGACAAAGAAAGAGAGAGAGAGAGAGAGAGAGAGAGAGAGAGAAAGAGAGAGAGTTTAAAGTACTTATCTTTCTTGGATTGTTGAGACAAAATTCTTTGAAGTGTTACGAGATTAGATTGGTTAAAGGTCGATAAGATAACTGACGAATAATTTGATACTGGCAAGAAATTGGACGCTGGCCGCGAGTAACTGAAACGAAACCTTTCACATGACTTCAGACAATCTTCTTTTGCTAATTTAATTTTTCTCCTCATTTTACATCGAAGATTTGCGCATAGGTCCGCTACTTTCTTTTCTTTCTTCTTGATTCAGCGGCTAATTTATATGAAGACAATGGCCCTATTGGTCCAAAAACAATTTCACATAGGCTCGCGAATTTATTTCTGTTTTCTTTCAGCTGACCAGTCATTTTTTTGTGAAGGCAAGATATTCATGGGCCCAAAGAAAATTTCACAAGGGTTTCGCGAATTCCTTTCTGTGTTTTTCTCAGTCCTCCGAATTTGAATGTAGTGGCTAAAAGAAGTTATTATTATTTCGTACTCACTGCATTTTTTCCTAAATGTAATGTTTGTATATTTATCTAATACAAATGATATATCTATATGATCAACTATTTTCCTAATGTATGTATCATTATGATGTAAGGATTAGAAAGATTGACTGTCTCACTAATGTTTTTCAATTTTCTCATGACTAATTAAATTCTAGCATCCAGTCAGATGTAGTTTCTAAATAGTTTTTAAACCAATAATCATTGTTTTGTAGGTCAACTCAGATTGGATTAAACCCCTACAACCATTACTTCTGGTAATATAAAGATGGTCAATATCCGCATTTGGACGGTGCATCTTATGGCAAATCAGTAATTGTTTTAATCCATTTTCTTTATTTCAGTTATAGCCCAGTTGATAATATTGAAGCTATGAATACCAAATGGTATTGTCTTGTGTATTTATAGCCATAATCTGATTAGAAGAAATGAATTCACTTTGTAGTACAGTGTAACCCGGATATAAGAGAGTTGTCGGGACAGGAGAAGAAGTCTCTTATATCGGGGTTTCTCTTACATCCGGGTTTGGTCTAATTTATATACATTAACACAGGCTCTAATTTGGGACCAGAGAAAATCTCTCTTATATCCGATTTTCTCTTATATCAGGGTTACACTGTATTGTTCTTATTCTTCTGTAGAACTCCTTTGTAAACTTTTTCTTTGTTTGTCACATGCTTTATGGCATCTGCCACTTGGATTCCTGGATATTTGTAAGTCTCGTCCCGGTCAAGCGCCTTTCTTGTGATATCAGTCATTTTGTATGTTATTGTTATCTTCATAAACTGACCTTAACTTGGTCAAACATGTCTCAACTAAACTACATTGCTGTATCATCATTGAACTTCTTGACTATGTTTGAAAGACTCACTAAACTTTTGTCCTTTTTTATATCTACTTTCAAGGTATCGAAAAAGAAGAGGTGATTTATATCCTTTCTAGAAATTTTTATATTCTTACCCCGTCTTATCAAGTTCAATAGAAAGAGAAATAAGAGACTTTTTCAAAATTATTTCATCCTAAGCAAGGCGATTAAGCCACTACGGTTTAAGAGTTTACTGAGAATGAAGGAAACTGAGAAAATGTTATCAGGAGAAAGGACAATAAAAAACAGTTTTCACATAGACAGAAGATGACGATTGAGGTTTCATTTAATTTTTGAAGATCATTGTTCACAGCAAAGCAAGAAGCGGGAAGATATTTCCACAAGCAAGAAGTGTAAGGGGAAAAAAAGTAAAGAAGAAAGTGAGTCGCTTTGAAAAAACAGAGAATGGCACATACTACCTAACACCTGTTCTCCGGCCCTGTGCTGGTGGTATCACGGCTATGACTAACTTGGACCGGCTGTCCCTACTGTCTACGACTACCAACCCGATGTTGATCACCTCAACCCCGGATGAAGATTCCTGTGATCACGAACTCAGCCTACTCACATCACACACTTAACAGGATTCTATTCACGTTATCCAAAGACTCTGATTTATCATACCATTATTCTCGTGCGGAGAGAACATTCCTTTCTTATGAATTCTTAGATTCCATTAAGAATCATCCTCTGATGAGCTGTCTACTGAAACCCTTCTTTCTCTCATGAACTGATTCTATTGTGACATTCTTTGCTCGTTGGTTAAATATATTTTCCTTAGGTCCTTTTTCGCTCTTAGTCTTTTTGTTTTTTATATTTTATTTTTTCATTGTATTTATGCAAATAAATATTTATCGTTTAACTTAAAATTTCACCTTTTGTGTTTACTAACTGTATTCCCCCCACCCCGTTTTTTTCTTCCGTTATCGAATCAGAATCATGGGACCTCGTCCGTTGTATTATTATTATTATTATTATTATTATTATTATTATTATTATTATTATAATCGTTACGCTAAAGCCCCCGTAGTCCCAACGAGCGCTTGCGTGTAACAAATACAGTTTTTCTCTCTCTCTTAATATTTTACACAGATTTTGGAATATAACACCTTCGGATTTCAGTGGCGCAATATGCAGAAAACTTTTTGATTTTCTTCACTAATTTTCTCTTTCACTCATTTTCTTGCTATTTTCTCTTTCACTTATTTTCTTATTTTCTTTTTCATCCATTTTCTTATCTCTTTCATTTATTTTCTTCGCTTATTTCTCCTATTCTCTTTCACTTATTTTCTCTTTCTATCATTTTCATCTCTGATTTTCTCCTTCACATTTTTTCTTCTCTTATTTTCTCTTTCACTCATATTCTTCTTATAATTTTTCTTTCATTAATTTCCTTTCCTTATTTTCTCTTTCATTCATTTTCTTCTCTTTCATTCATTTTCTTCTCTTTCATTCATTTTCTTCTCTTTCATTCATTTTCCTCTTTTATTTTCTGTTTCATTTTATTTCCTTCGATTATTTCTCGTTTTCTTTTTCACTTGTTTTCATCGCTTATTTCCTTCTCTTATATTCTCTTTCACTTTTATCTTTCACTCATTCTCTTTCACTCATTCTCTTCTCCTATTTTCTCTCTCACTCACCTTCTTCTCTTATTTTCTCTTTCACTCATTCTCTTCTCCTATTTTCTCTCTCACTCAACTTCTTCTCTTATTTTCTCTTTCACTCATTCTCTTCTCCTATTTTCTCTCTCACTCACCTTCTTCTCTTATTTTCTCTTTCACTCATTCTCTTCTCCTATTTTCTCTCTCACTCACCTTCTTCTCTTATTTTCTCTTTCACTCATTCGCTTCTTCTATTTTCTCTCTCACTCAACTTCTCTTATTTTCTCTTTCACTCATTCTCTTCTCCTATTTTCTCTCTCACTCAACTTCTTCTCTTATTTTCTCTTTCACTCATTCTCTTCTCCTATTTTCTCTCTCACTCAACTTCTTCTCTTATTTTCTCTTTCACTCATTCTCTTCTCCTATTTTCTCTCTCACTCACCTTCTTCTCTTATTTTCTCTTTCATTTTCTTCTTCTATTTTTCTTTCGTTCATTTTCTTCTTTTTTTCTCATTCACTTATTTTCTCTTTCACTCATTTTCTTCTATTTTCTCTCTCACTTACCTTCTCTTATTTTCTCTTTCATTTAATTTTCTTCTCTTATTTTCTCCCGAAGAAATAAATGTCTCTTTCCTTCTCCAAATCCTAAAGAATATTTTATTTTATTTTTCTTGTCAGATGAAAGATTTATAAAAACCGCAAATGGACCGAAAACAATTCATTGTGATCAGAATTCTTTCCTTTTCACAAATTCTACAAAATACATGTATTCTTGCAATGATCACAGTTCTTGTCAGATCCGTTCTTCATACCATCATGTAAATTATGTTTGCATAAAACGTAAGTATGTTTCATGTCTTTCTTTAAACTTCACCCATGCCACTGACATAGACATTTCTACAATGGAAAATGAAAATATTTTATTGTTTTTTAGTTTGAAATTTGTCTTCCTTTGTGGTGATAAAAATATATTATCCATGAAATCAAAAATAAAAACATTTTTAAGAAAATAAAAAAAATTATTTGTTTGAAGAAAACCATTTATTTTATGTTCTTAAATTCATTTTATTTGTTCAAAATACAAATATCAACGGCAAATATTTTTGCAGAATTCTAAAATTACAACATCATAAAAAAATAAAAATGAAACAATATATTAAGGCATAAAATAAAGAAAACATTTGTTTGATATTTTCTGCTTATACAGTCCGAACTATTTAATCCAACACACTTGGGACCAGAACATTACTAGGCTACAGAAAATCCTGAATGACATAAACGTACTCTTAAAACAGCCCTATGTAAACAGCGTCCTGTCAACTCATCTCATATATTGTCGTTATCAAAGGTAGAACAAAGCTTAAATCAGGAAATTAAACAATCCTTAATGTTTGCAAATAAGGCTTTTTGTTTCATTCAATACAAAGTCTAAAATAAAAAGAAGACTAAAACCATAATTGATTTATACTTATTATACTGTATGCAGTTATATACAAGAAATGATTAAGACCATGTCATAAAAAATCTGCTGCTGTTTGGTGGGTAAACTACGCGTGACAGTGCACTTGTAGCTGCTCATTGAAGTCATGGTGGCTGATACTTTTTGTGCTGAAACGTGGGAGTTACCGGACAACGCAGTATCAGATTAAAGAGGTAGGACTGGAATGTCATGTAACAGAGAGAGGTTGACGCACATAAATGCACACACGCAAATATAACGTTTTTGATTGAAGATGGAAAACACGATCTTCCGTGAAAGTTACAAACTGTGTCAGCGCTATTAATAGGAAAGAACCTAGAACAATGATATTTGAAACCCGAGACGGCTGATGGATAAAGAATAAATTTCAAATCGGGTTAGCGAGGACTTGTTTATAAACAAATGCAAAAGGGCAGGAGGCGATGTTTAATTTGGACGAAAATAATATTTTTGATAAAACATATTGAAGCAAATTGGACCGGGGAGGTAAGTCAGTGTATATTTACCGCGAGCGAAATCTGATCTAAACATAAGTTGTATCCGCTGAATTTGGTCATTGAAAAGACAATTGAAAGGATCATTGAACTAATTCATTTTATCCACTAAGAGATTTGAAATAGATCTAAATTTAAACGTTGCTTATGGCGACACTCGTATGAAACGCGTGAACAACCTGGCTTATAACCTTCGATTTGCTATATAAACGCGAGTTTGGGAGACTTGGGCGTTAGACGAGAGTGACGTTGAGAGAGAGAGAGAGAGAGAGAGAGAGACTGTCGTTGCAGTGAGTCGGTCCAGTGGCGAGTCAGAGATAAGGACTTCAAGAAATATCATTGTCGTTGTAGCAGTCGCATTGAAAAGTTGATGAAACTTAACGTTTGTCACTTACGACAACCAAGTGACCGGTCGAACAATCTACGGGTACTCAGGGAGCGTGTGGCCATCTAACCCTGAGTTCGGTTCACACCGAGTGGGCGCCTCAATCCAAAGAGGAAGACGTCGGAGGTTGAGGGGCTGAAGGGAAAAGTGGTAAAGTCATATTGAAGGTTGTTGGTGTTCATAATATTTTTGAAGTTTTATTTATTATATTTTACAGGAAAATTTGAAAAATCAACCTGCACTCAATTGACACATTTCAATCAAAATGTTAATCAAACTGGCTGCTACATTGGGGACTTTACTCGAAATTTTGAAACCACTCTTCCAAAAACTGACAGTAAAATATTCCATTTTTTTCTACTTTATAAGTATTTTCGATATCAGGATACATCGAGTAAGATGTTCACGTGTCCTGCATTTTGCTATTATAAATGCAGATCTCCATGTCGATTAAATATCGATGGAGATTCTAGGATCCTTTTTAAAGGTAAAATATCCATTTTCTTTTTTCCAAGTTTAAACTATTACAAAAATATTGTAATACATTTTTTACTATCAGTTTTGCTAAAAGAATGATTAAGAATAATTGTTCATTGTATGCATAGCAGGCCACCATTTGCATATTTCGTGTGTTGAGTTCTGATGCTTCATGAAATACTTACAAACAACTAGAACAGCAAGTTTCATGGAATGAGAGTTTTATTCACAAGTTGGATACTATGTCATGGATAATCCTTTAGATTCTGCTTTCTAAGGGGGTACAGCCTTGAATTCAGGAAAGATTGTAGATTACTGATTTTTTTGTTGTTAGTTTCACATCATCTTCACTTATGTTATAAGCTAGAAAGTCTAAGGACTTCACATTAGATTCACATTTAGAAACAAACAATTTAAGGTTACTTTTAAGGTGTTGAGAACATCATCTATATCTTGCATGTGTGATTGTTCATTATTACTGAAGATTAGTATGTCCTCCATATAGACGAGAACACAGTCTAGATTGGAAAATATTTTGATATCATTGCAGCATTTTTAAATCCAAAAGGTGTTTTATCACTTGCTGTTCAAATGGGCTTCATATCGGTTCTTTGTGTATTTAGAAACAGCATTCATTAGTCAAGACTATTATATTCATGTCAGTGGAGACTCTAGGTCATCAATATTTGTCAGGTTCATTACAATCTTTAACAAAATATATTATTTGTATAACTTAGATGCTAAAATGATTCCTTTAGTCCAAATAAAATATATACTTTTTAAAATCTCCAGCTAAATATATTTTTTAAATAACATGCGTATCTATTTTGAGTGTGTATTTGTATATATGTTTATATGTTAGTGTGTTTATGGATCTCTCTGTCTGGGAATTTTTAGTTTAATTTATTAGACGTTTAGGAACAGTACTGCTGACTGATATCGTATTTCCTCAATACTACCCCAGTCACGCACCTCACCCTAGACTGGCAGTTTACTAGATAAGGTTGTCACCTTCTTTAATTTTCGCCAACTTACGTCGGGCTAAATTAAATTTAGCCACATTTCAATTGATACATTATGCTAAAAACTTTATACTGTATGAAATAAATGAACTACAATGGATATTTGAAAACAATAAGTTGAAATAAAAAAAGTATTCTTTGAAAAGCAGGACATACAAGTCATTAGAGATTATAAAAAGATTATTTATGAAATTAAAGCTAGAAATACATTGCCTATTAAATGTTTCCAGCTCAGATAGTGCTCAGATGTATGCAGCCTGACAAGCCACCTTAATTTTATCAAAATTCTTTATTACTTACTTCCTTTCTTTCTGTTTTTTTATTCCTTCTTCTTCGTTATTATGATCAATATCAACGAAATGTATTTAGGCCATTATTTTGTGGCATGGAGTTAAAACAATTAATTTTGGATCCAGCTGAAATCCAGAATGAAAATGACGCACTAGGAAAGATTTTTGTTTCTTTGAAATAGATATACTTGAATGTTGACTAACGCGGACTAAGTCTGACAAGCCCGACCCTCAGAATCGGCACTGACATGCTTCTTGAAACTGATGGACTTTATTTGTTCATATATTACCTACCAAGCTTTGTTTGTTTTTTTTTTGTTTTTTTTTTGCAGCATTGCTTCAATGCTGACACTCTAGACAATTTTCAGTGTTCTATCTCTGATATTCTTAGAATTAATTCAGAGAACTACATCTCTTTTGTTTTAAGTCTATTTATCTGTGAGAAAGTTGTCCAGGATTTCAGTGTCGTATAGGAAATTAGATATTATACATACTATCAAGTTTGTCTCGCTAGATCAATTACAACTGAGAAGTGAGTTCAATCCCCATTGGATGCTCCATACTTTTGGCTCTGTAACAAATGACATTAATTTTTACTTTATTTTTAACGATCGATTGTCCTTTTGTTAAACACTCTACTGATTACAAATTATTTTCCATCTTTAAAAATCACTGGTGGAGTAAGTTCGTTTTCAGGTTGCACGGTTATAGACATTCTTTTAATTTCTATTGATATTGTTTTGAGTAAATACTAAAACACTTTGAAAAAAAAATAGTATACATTATTGGACGACTATCAAACCATAAACAAGTGTGTAATAACCAAAAATTTAGAAGTCGAATTCATTTACAATAGCTACAGAGAAGACAAACATCTGGATAGAAAAAATTTTCAGTTACAATATACTATTTTCCACATCGTCACCACCATAGTCTATGAATTTTCAAAGTTCTCTTCCTTTAGTCGTCTGAAAGCTGTAAAAGGCCACCAAGAATATGGGTTGTCGCGTGTATCATTACCATCAATGCTGAAATGCATTACCCACTGTATTACTTTGTTCACATCCAGTGTTTGAATTCCATAAATGTTCAGGAAGCATTGATGAATGTCAATGAGAGTAATGGAGGAACTCAATGAGATGTGCATGCTTTGTATACTGTTGTTTAGTGTTACCTACTCACCGGAAGTAGTATGCATCATATCGGTAACATCCGTATCTCTTTATAGTCTTTGTGACTTCATATGTCAATGAGTCACTCATCTCTGTTTACAGAAGAGGATCTATTCTATTATTTTCCCTGGTATTTCTTCTGGGAGCTTTTGTCTCTTCACTATCTTCCTTCCTCTTCCTCAGAAATTGTCTAGATATGGGAGGTCATGATCTTTTTCTTTTTTTTATTGGGGTGATCCTTTAATGATTGGTCTTGTTCATTTTCAGAGTTTATATTACTCTCGATTTCACTGTCTCGTTTGTCTTACCTTGATAAGATACTTTCGCCTTTATTACTTTCAAAATCATTATACATTTCTTCATTGCTATCGTGTTGCAATCTAAGTTGGTTTCCATGAACTAATATCCCATTTTCTATTATCATATTATTCTGTCCACTTTTCATTATGAATCTTGCCTCTTGTAGATTAGATTTATTATTCTTTTTATACAATAGTTTATCGTTGGTTGCATAGGACATTGTCAATGAGGCCCTAATTTATCTAGCCATGAGGAGGGACTAGCTTTTTGATCTTCTAGCATGTGGTACTGTCCTATAATATAGCAACAATCTAGGAAGAAATGTTTCTAGTTTTTATTTCCATTGTACACATATTTTCATTCCGTTTTGTATAGTTTGCACAATCATTTCTGCTAATTCATTTCATTTCGGTTGTTACGGGCGGCTTATATGGTTTACATTCTATTATATTCAACCATTGGCATAGTTCGTTCTCACTAAACTCTGATGAGTTGTCAGATAATAACATTTTTGATATTCCATTTCTTGAAAATGCTTGTTTCATGGTCAAACTTCTTTTTGTTGTAAACCTGTATACGAATCAACCAGTATTAATAATAATCCCACCCCATTAACACGGGAATGAGCCATGTGTACTCTGTCATAAGGGTGGGATTTGCAGAATAGCCTGGCCACCCTGCCTCTCGCCTTAATCTCCACGTGCGTAGATGTTATTCCGCAATGAACATTGTCATGTATACTTTTTATAATTTTGCTTCTTTGCATTGCTAGGGGAACCACTACGCCTCCATGCATCACCAAATCTTTCTGATTTTCCCCCGAGAGTCCATCGATACTGGTTGACTCCGCTATCGTTGAAATTAAGACTCTTGATTAATTATTTATTGTAATTTTCTTGTATATAACTTCCTTTTTGTTTTGTTTTCTTCACTTTTCTATGCTATCCTATTTCCGAATGTTACTCTATATTTTTCTTTTTCTTTCTCCCTTGTTTTAATTTTCTCTTAATACTTGCCTCAACACGTGAATTTATATATATATATATATATATATATATATATATATATATATATATATATATATATATATATATATAAACTGTAATGGTAACCGACTTTTTTCAAGGCAAAAACGAAATAAATTTATTAAACAAAGTAACTAATAATAATAATTTATTCCTACCTCGTTAGTAAGACTGATCTACTGCTGACAGTTTCTTTTCTCCTTTGTGGAACCCCCATTTGGCTGTATGCTTTCCAACCAACTTTAATCTGCAAAAATTTAAATGCAATGTCAATCGCTATCTACTGTCCTCCTACAATGTCAATCACTATCTAATGTCCTTCTGATTGCTCTTTTCTTTCTCTTCATTACTAAGGTTTCTGTTCGTAATTCCTCACAACCAGTAAATTTTGCCTGCTAGTGACTGTTCTACCTGGCTTGGGGTGATACCAATTAAAACAAAAATTACACCCTTTTCTACAGTTAACTTACGTTTAAGCTCTTTAAAAAAGACTTTCTGCCCATGAGCAATTATTCGAATTCCTATTTTTTATCCTAAACAATATACTGCTCAATATGGGATCTCACTTCCTATTCTCAACTAATATGTCTATCGATAAATATCATATAATCCTCTATCAGTCTCGACCCAGTTTAAGAAAGTATCTTCAAATTATACCTCCTCTTTTCTCACATTCAGAAATCATAAACTTCAATCTTGACAAAGCGTCTATTTGCGGAATTTGTTCTTTACATTATTAGAACATTTATCCTCATCTTCATTTCCAGATTCACAACGTTTCAATCCCTGGACAGTATTTACTTGAAAACAGTGGAAACAGAGTAGACAATACCTGAGTAGTACTAAAAACAAACAAACAAAAAAAAAAGAGATAAAATATCCCTAGACATGGACAATGGCATGAGGTCCAGCTGTATAAATTAAAAAAAATTTTCAGTTCAAAATTTCCTGTAGGTGATCTGGATTTAATGTACACCTGATGTGTTGTGATAACAACAAAAATGAAAAAAAAAACGTGTAAATAACTGCCATCTGTGTTGTGTGCGAACATTATAGGATAGACATTACATTCAGAGAACACCCTTGTGTGTGTCAGTGTGCTTGTCTCTCTCTCTTTCTCTCTCTCCCCCTCTCTTTCTCTCCCCCCTCTCTCTCTCTGTACACATGCACATATAACATATATAGATAACAGTGAAAGAGAGAGTGAAAGAGAAATATAGATCGGCACACATTGTGCGTGTGTGTGTTTGTGTGTGTGTGTGTTTGTGTGTGTGTGTGTTTGTGTGTGTGTGTGTGTTGTAACAATTTTTTTCTCCATTTCACACAGTTTCCGACGAAAGTGAAGAAGATTTTGGAGAATTCTTCATGGAAGATAATCCGAAAACAAGAGTTGAGAGAAAAGATGAAGGTAAGTTATTATGCTATACTTTTAGTGTCAATGGAGGTGGTTGCTGGGTGACCAACATGTCTTGCTCCATGGCTAGATGTCCAGAACAGACAGCAGTTGACTCTCTAGTTAATATATATATATATATATATATATATATATATATATATATATATATATATATATATATATATATGCAAACTCTCTGAATCAATAAAATGTGTTGAATATTTTACATACATAGGAAACAAGATAAACTCTACTGAAAAGGATGTGAAAATTTGCATCTCTAAAGACTGGGTCACTTTGGAGAAAATGGATGTAATCCGGAAACCTCATCTACCAGACAACCTCAAGTGGAAATTCTTTCAAGCCACTGTAGAGATGGTGTTAAAATATGGTACCACTGTCTGGATATTAAAAAAACCCTAGAGCTATATGTAATATCATTCGGAGAAAACATTCAATTAAATCACAGATCTATAGATCCATCCGTGATATTTCCACAATTTTATATGAATGTAAAATGCACTTTTTGAATTTCCTATTTGAAAAACAGATTGTTTTAATGAATCTTTTCTGATGATTTTTTCATGTTTGTAGCATTTATGCATCATGGAAACAATTCTTCATCAAAGGAAACACCAAAGAACTGTTTACCTGTTGATAAAGGTAAGTAAAATATTTTAGAATTTTTCTGTTTTGATTGTTTTAAATTTCATCAGAGAATTAAGAAATATTTTTGATCTGAAAGTTGACTGAAATTTGAATGCCTTTTCTCAAAGCTGATTTCAGATCCTGTTTTCAAAAAATGAGAATATGTTGGCATATGCAAGTGTGTATGTGTATGTAAGAACACCAATGCATTGACATATGACATCAATGCATTAACATATGACGTCAATGCAATGACATATGACATCAATGCATTGACATATGATATCAACGTATTGACATATGACATCAATGCATTTACATATGACATCAACGCAATGACATATGACATCAATGCATTTACATATGACATCAATGCATTGACATGACATCAATGCAATGACATATGTTTATCTATAAATCTAAGAAATTAGATTGAAAATGAGGCACAAAGAGTGAACAGAAAAAAATGTAATTTTCTCTCAACAAAAAAGGTTGGAAATTACTTCATATCAAAGATAGATTGTAGATCTAGACAGTGTGGACATAGAACTCAACACTGCATGGTCATTGTCAGTGTCACATCTAGAGATATACAACCATATGTCATTAGTCCGTGCACAGGCTCCTTATATAGGTCACGGGTCAATTATGAAAATATGAAGAAGGAACAAACAAGTTTACCCAGATTTTATGCTTAAGGCTATATCTTACGTTATTTATATATTTTGACATATATATATATATATATATATATATATATATATATATATATATATTTTAAGACCTTTTTACGTTTAACATTCTTTTTTATAGATACAAATATTTAAGTAAATGCTCTGTTTTTATAATAAACAGTATTAAACAACAGTTACCGGCCTGAATGTCCGAGAAATCTTCATAGAAAATATTCGTCCTCCGAATCTGTATGAAATCTATGAAGAATTCTCGGACATTCAGGCCGGTAAATGTTGTTTAATACTGTTTATTATAAAAACAGAGCATTTACTTAAATATTTGTATCTATAAAAAATGTTAAACATAAAAATGTCAGACTTTGTCCATTTCATAACATATATATATATATATATATATATATATATATATATATATATATATATATATATATATATATATATATATGTAAAAGTCGAAGTTTGTCATTAGTCAGGGGGTCTGTTAAGGAAATCCACTTCAAAATTGATGATGACACAATACCAACAGTAAAAGAAATGCCAGTAAAGAGCATCGGACGGCTGTATACAGTCTCACTGACAGATCGACATCGGGGTACAGAGGTTCATAAATCAGCTCTAAAGGGACTAATATCGATCGATATAAACTATCTGCCCGGCAAAATGAAAGCGTGGTGCTATAAACATGGTCTACTACCCTGCCTCTGTGGCCTCTGCAAATGTATGAAATTGAAATGTATTGAGTGCATTGAGCAAGTGATCAATAAGTACTTGCGTAAGTGGCTTGAAGTTCCTCCTTGTTTTTCGAAAGTGGGGCTATATACCAACTCCGGACATCTGCAGCTCCCTATACATTCATTGGTGGAGGAATTCAAGGTTGGGAAGGTACGCCTTCATATGATGATGAGAGACTCAGCCGATGCTTGCATACGGAGGGTGCATCCAGAGATTAAATCTGGTACAAAGTGGTTAGCTGCAGAGGCCCCACAAGAAGCAGAAACCAGCCTGCGAGTCAGAGATATCATGGGCGGGATTCAGTATTGGATTGGGAAACACAACGCACAAATACTTCTCCAATGAGAAAGCAAAGGGAAAAAGGTGTATGGTGATTGAAGAAGTCAAAATGTTCGAAGAGGGGCATAGAATAGCTTCTGCTATTACTCAAGCGAAACAGTGTAAGTGGACAACCTGGAATGATATCGAACCCATTAAGCTTTCGTGGAATTCATTAATTGCGATGGAGCCATTGGCGATATATTTCCTTCTTCGATGTAAATACGATCTTCTCCCAAATGAAACAAACCTCAAAATGTGGGGAATACACAGATACAGGTCTCTGTTTTTCGTGTCAAAAAGACCGAGGTACCTTGCGTCATGTGCTTACTGTTTGTCCACTATCGCTCCAGATGTACACGTGGCGGCACAACAAGGTATTAGAGGTGACCAGGGATCTAATAATAACACAATGTGAGACATCAAACCAAGGAAACTAAGATCAAATTCCACAAGGAAGGTGAATGCCCTGCAAAGAAAAAACAAACAGCCCCCAATATAAAGCTGTTGAGTGATGCCAGTGATTGGAAGGTTTCAGTGGATCTAATGTCATCCTTAACATTTCCAATACACATCGCACAGACAGACAAGCGTCCCGACATTGTGTTGTGGTCCAACTCAAAAAGACTGTCTTCCTAATAGAGTTAACAGTCCCTTGGGAAGAGAAATGGGTGGAGCTGCACGAACTAAAGAAAAACCGGTACGAGTCACTGCGTGCCGAATGTATGGAAAATGGTTGGACGTGTCACGTGATGCCTATTGAGATTGGGTGTCGTGGGTTTCTGGAACATTCGGTCATTTCCTTCCTTTCAAAAATAGGCATCGCATTCAAAAAACAGTTCAGCACGCGTCGAGTTGGAATTGGTTGAGATTAAAACAAGCAAATAAAATGCGCACAACATCACGACCTCACATGCGCAAGTGAAAAATTTGCGTGGTCGTCTATAACGATTTTTACGAGCGCGTCAATAATGGCAAATGCATTCAGGAAACTTTCATTACGGATAGAAGCTTTGTGTACCTAGTTAATGTGAGTAAGTGTTGTTCCCGGCCACAGATTTAGTTATGATCCAGGTTGAAATTCCTAACCTCCCCAGTTTGTTTTGGCTCTTTTTTATCTCGTCTGGGTCAGCTTTATATTTTCCCTTATGATTTTTTATCCTTTTCCCACTCCCTTAGCGAGAGAGCTTCTTGATTTTGTCCCATTGGCAGAATACAGCAGCGTCTCTGTTTTTGAGGGTTGGATGGACCCTACTAACATCAGTTATATTTAATTTGATTTGTGTTAATATTTTAGTTTGTTACAGGGTTCATTTCCCTCCCCTCTCATTTCTTCATCACAGATTTATATATATATTTTACTATTATTAAATTTTCATGGCATGGGGCGAATTTTGTAGGACCCCCTAGAGAGGATGTGGTATTATGGTGCATGGAGGATTGATTGGTGATGGACGAGTTCTTGTGGTGAATGGGTAAATTGTAATGAGTGAATGGGTTGTGAATCGGATTAGCTAGGTATAAGATAGTTAGTGTGGACCAGCCTTAACCCCTCCCCTTTTTCGGCCTTGTGCCACAATTATGTAATTTTTAAATAATAAATATCTAGAAGCCGCAAAGAAGAACAATCGTTTTATTTATTTCATTACAAGATTTTACAAAGAAGAACGATCAATTAGCTTATCTACATACCCTGTCTGGTGACAAACGCTGCTGGTGGCGTCAGGGGTGGCGGTCCCTCTATAGCCACCAAAACACCATGACATCAACCCTGGTCGGCGGCTGATGAAGACAGGGTATTGCACGTGCTAACACTCGTAGTATGTTAAACATATATATATGTGTGCATGTGTGTTTCATTAAATAATATAGGCACTTTTTACTCCAAGTATATTTCGACCCTTTTCTAAGATCCTCTTCAGGAATAAATTACATGGAGAACCATATTGTAACTGTGATAAAATCTGCGTTCCGTTGTGATTGTCTCGCTTGTTTTAAAAAAATTTTAATGTAATATAACATTAGTTTTAAAAGTCGAAGGCACGTGAAACATGATTGACCAATGAAAATCAGACAACACAAAAGTAAAAATATCAGAAATTCTTTCTTCTTTTTCTCTATATCTTAATCTCTCATGAAGCTTTAATAAAAGTGAAACATTTTAGATTTGATAGATAGATAGATAGATAGATAGATAGATAGATAGATAGATAGATAGATAGATGATAAAAATATAGTTCGAGAAACAAATGTGGCAGAAAAAGAACAGGAAAGGGTAGATGTGGTTTTTTGTCAAATTTTGTTTTCATCCAAAAAAAATGTCTATTTCGTCTTTGTCCTTTCTGCTCTGATATGAACGCCATTTTTAAAAGAAGCCCAGCTACGATGTTGTTGTTGTTATTGTTTTCTTTTCTTTTCAGTGATCATCATTTTGGTGGCTGTTGTGATTGTTTTTTTGATGATGATTAATATCGCGCTGGTAGCTTTCATCTTTTACAGGTAAATCTGACAAGATTTAATTGTCGTTGATTTATTTGACTACCGTGGATAAATTTGTGACATTTTTCACAGCAAAATTTATTCCCAACGTCTCTTTCTCAATCTGGTTATAATTCTTCTCAGCTGATAAAAGGTTTCTTGACGCAAGTTCTCTCCCCTTTACAGAAAAATTTTTCTGCTTTATGCAAAATTAAGTCACTGATACCGTAGTTACTAGCATCGCTTGCCACGATTATTTCTAATTTTGGATTAAAATGCAAGAAAAACAAGTCCGATGTTAGAATCTTTTTAATTTTTTTGAATGCTTTTTGGCAATCAGACATCCTATTGAATTTCTTATTTAAGTAAATTATTTAATAGTAATTATTTAAATTATTTAGTAAAATATATTTCATGTTCGGAATAAAAACATTATAATAATTTTCAAAACATAAAAATGTTTGTAAAGATTACACATTTGTTAGAGACAGCATAAATTTGCTCTGGTTGGGTCCGGTTTTATTGATGATTTGACCCAAATATTTCATTTCCGTCATGAAAAATTCGCATTTTTCTTCACTCAATTTAAACTTGTATTCGTTTATTTTTCTGAAAACCTCATTTACGTGCTGAATATGCTGCTCTTGATTTTCACTTTTTTTAAAAAAATTTATATAAGTAGGCGATCGTGAAGTTTAGCTCTCTCAACATTGTGTCCATTATTTACTGAAAAATTCCACGTGCTAAAATAATGCCGAAAGGTAATCTGATAAATTTGTTTAATCCCTTGTGGGTATTTGATTGTTAAGTTTTGAACATTCTTCACCAAATTGGATTTGCAACTAAGCGTCTGACAAGTCCAACTTTAAAAAGTATTTTTCGCCATTTAGCACTGCGAAAATTTCTTCTGCTCTTGGCAGGGGTTAAAATTGTAAGCTTTGTAGGCAATCATTCATCTGCGTGGAAAAATCCACACAGACGCGGATTTTGTTATTTTTATTTTTCACGAAGACGGTTGTGGAAGCCCAATCGCTATAATCTACATTGGAGATCACCGCCGTATTTAACAAGCGATCTAATTCCTTGTTTATCGTATCCAAAGCTGAAAAGGCACATTCCTCTTTGGTCTAAAAATTGGTACCATATTTTCCTTTAAGTAGAACTTGGCGTTAGATTTTGTACATCTTAACCTTTCAGAAAAAAATTCCGGAAATTGATTTTTTCATATTTTTTTCTTAGACTTCCAGAGTTACTAGAAGAGCTATCCATTTTATTACAAAAAGAGTTTACAGGTAAACAGTTTCCATCCAATCTGTTCCGAACAAGTTCTTTCTATCGCGTATTCTTTAGCCTTCATCGTTTTTCCATAAAACGATACATCTAAAATTTACATTTAAAACATTTAAATTTAAATTTCTGCTAAATAAAGCCCCGGGTAATGTTTTCATAATGTTAATATGAACTTACCGATTCTTTTTTACGTTTCATTGTTCATAATATTCAAATCTGATCCTATGTCCAGCTGAAACTTCATATTTCTTCTATTTACTTTTACGATCATAAATGTTCTCCGTTGATCCTTGTCTGCGTTGTCTGTGGTTGACGCTACGTTTACAGTACTCTTGGAGTTTGAAATGCGAAAGCTTTAAAATGCGAAAGCTTGTGTCCTGCCTTTTCATAGTCAAAACATTTTTTGTTCTTAAAAGGGCAATTCGTCGCATCCGTAACATGGATTTGGTTTTCTAAAGTATTTTCTTTTCCCATATGCTTTGGGTAAAACCAGATTTATGTCAGATATATCTCTTCCCTCAATTCTAGCCGTATCATGTTGTAAGTTCACCATTCTTTGACACTCTTCATTTACAGCTTTCAAGGTCAATTTTGAGTCCAGTTCAAGCTTAGTCACAATTCTAGTACGGACTTTCGCATGTCTATATGTTGTTAACCTTTGTACGGAGATCAAGTGCTTAAATATTTTGGGTGTTATTTAGCTAAACTTGAATTTTTCACATTCCCTGTTTACGATACTAGCATAAATGGTATAATCTTCATATTTTTTCTTACAAGTTTTAGGCATTTGCCAACGTGTACTAAACAATGTCCTTCGGTCACTGAAAATTTTACTAATAGTTTTTTCATAATAGAAATAATAGTTTCTTCAAACGACAATTTATTTGATTTTTTTTTTTTTTTTGCTGGGCGTAATTCACGTATTTTTTGTGTTCTGTGGGTCCGAACTGTTTTAGTAGAAGGTGCACTTTTTTCTCGCCCGACCAGCATGTACAGTCTTTTTTTTTCAGATTTCCTCATAGAATTTGTAGTATGCTGCAAATGTAACATCTTCACCTGAGTTATATTTAAATCCATCAATTGCATTTACTGCTGAGTCTCGTAAGAAAAAACTAAACGTGATTCCGTTACTTTTACTCTTCATAAAAAGTTCTGGTATTTTTTGCTGTTGTTCTTGTTGCCTCAACAATGTTTCCCGAAATTGTTGTTGTTGTAGTTGTTGTTCTTGATGTTATTTTATTAATTCCAAGAAAACTGCTTTTAATTCTTCCTTTTTTTAATTCTTTGACGTCCAATGTGAATTTCCGATGTTTTAATGTTCCGTTGTGTCTGGCGTAAAATTTTATTCGACGTATTGATTTCACAAGTTTTAAAAAAACGAAAATTTGTCCACCACTATTGACTAGTGAATCATCCTCGTCGCCAACTGTTGTTATGTGGGGCCTTACAAGACACAACACTTAACTCGAAAGAGTCGTGATAGTAGTATTCGACGCTCAGGTAGACAAGTCACTGCAATAGTATTATTTTCTGTTCTCTAGACAATTACCCAGGACTACTTATCATGAATGAATCAGCCCATTCATGATAGTAAGGACGGTAACTGGCTCTTACCACAACAAAAATAAAAAAAACACGCTGTCTACTCAAACATGGGTATCTATAAAATAATGTTTGAAGCAGTACGATATATATATATATATATATATATAATTTTCTTATGATATTTTTGTTCTAATCTTTTGCAGACAGAAAGCAAACAATACCACAAAAGCTGTAACTGCCAATAGCACGTATGAAACTCCGTTGAATGAAAATAAAACAAACGACTTCAATGAAGATCTAAACCGAAGAGAAGAAGATGGTCATTATATTCCGATGCATCAGGTAAAAAATCTGCAACAAATAATCTCGAATCAAAGAAATGATGCCATTTTCTGAAGCTGTCAACACAAGAAAGAGTTATAAAAGATTTACCGTCTAATTATTCAAATAAATCAAAATGTCAATTGAGACATTTTAACAAGGGCTAAAATTATAATGTAACTCAAGTAGTTTTGGAAAAAATATCTACATCTATTCAATTCAAATATGAAAATCTTTTTTTCAAACTTACAAATTGAAGTGTTTTCAGTCTGAACAAAATTTCACAATTTTTATAAATTGCGTTCATTTCCGTTTTATGAAAAGTTGTGTAAGGAAAAAAAAATAAAGAATTGTCAAATGAGAAGGCATTTTCTAATTTATCTACTGTTAAAATCATTTCTCCTGAAATTTTTCCTTCTTTCTGTTTTTGCATCTAAGTATTTCAGTCTGTATATATCATGTTAAATTTTCATTTTATTTTTCGCTCTGAGTGAATATCAGCTCTCACTAGTTGGGGGGGGGGGAAGGATGAAGGTAATAAAATAATTACTGAAACCTGCACCTTTCCAGCCTGCGTTCAAAGATCCTTCACCAAGGAATGGAGGGATATCAACTGAAGGTGAAGGAAATTCAAAATTGTTTTAATAAACGCGATTTTTTTTTTTTTTTTTACCAATGGCTAATCTTGCCGATTTAAATCTGAAATCCTTTTGCTGACCGTCAAATTATTATCTGCTAAATCGGACCTCCCGGTCATTTGGCTATAAAAAAAATCCCTGCAATACAACCATCAAAGATGTGGGAGACACGACCGCTTTCAAAAGATCAGAAACCCTGACTGAGCGTAGACTGAAAAAAAAAAGAGGCCACAAATCAACTCCTAACGACAGAATCAATTCCCATCAAATCACAAGAACTTCTAAGAACATTCCCATTTCATACCTTAAAGGTAAATCTACCCTTTTAACTGGGTTCTACCTAACTGAACCCCCTTTTATTGTCCATTCTTTGTAATAATTTCCATTGTAGACGCTAGCATTTTCCGTGTCCATGTCTCTTGTTATTTGATTGATATTAATTGTAAACTTGATCTTTTCCCCTCAACTACCATAAGCCTTATTTAAGAAAAAAATAATTACTTGCCCAGAAATTTGTTATAACCTTTCCTGGGTCTACAAACTCGCAAATGTCTGCATCCCTAATGTCTAATAAAATTTTATTTTATTTTAATAAAATTGTTTTGGTTTTATATCTCACTGAGTATCTCTCATTTATTTTTACGATGCGTCTTGTTTTCACTTGATCTCCATTCTCTACATTTTTTTTTTCTTTTCATAATCTATGTCTGAACTGATAGAGAAACGTTTTAGGGTAAAACAATTGCATTTATAATAAGTTTAAAAAGTAATTACTATCCATCTCAATTTTACAGTTGAAATGGCTAGATGCAATCATAAATTATATGCTAATAGTTTCACCTCTTGCATTTGTTCGCGTGTGGGACTCGCTTCCGGTTTCTTGCTTTTCAGTCAACATTGATCTTCAAAAACTGAAATGCAATGTCAATCGTTTTGTTCTGTCTTCTTAATTTCTCTCCTTTTATTGTACTTTCTACTTAATAATGTTTTTTTTTTTCTCATATTTTCTCACTATGAATAAACCTTTGGGTCTTAGTGGCTTTATTGTCTTGCTTGGAGGAATGATTAAACAATAAACATTGTTGTAAATGAAATAACACCAGTTTGTAATGAGCTGACACATTTTTATAAATGTATTTATTAGTAAAAATAAGTTAATTTTTGATCATACCAGATGAATTTTTTTAAAATTCAGGCAGTTCACGAGGGGAAATCAAAAGTGTAGCTCTTGACCTGTGCAAACCCCTTGAAAAAAATTTAAGACAATCCATTCGTGCACATACTGTCAAAGCAAGTACAACCATTCCTTGAGATGAATAGTAATTACTTTTTAAACTGATTATAAATGCAATTGTTTTACCCTAAATCGTTTCTCTGTCAGTCTAGACCTTCACTGGAAAGCAAAAGGCTGGAAGATAATTCTACAAGTGAGAAGTAGAAACTTTTAGCATAGAAATTAAGCTTACATCTAGCAACTGCGACTGTAAAATGATGAGACCTAGCTGCCAATCAAGTACTGCGCTTAAATGTGTAAAGTCAAAGTATCAAAAATGAAGGCTCGTCAGAACAGTTATCATGAAAATATTTATAGAAAAGGCACAGAGAAGCTATATTATGGCAGTGGAAAAGTGTATGAAGCTGATATGTCAGGTCAGGACCGATAACATTGCAGATTCTTCTTTGTTTTTTATCAAGAATGTCTAGATACATAGCAGAAACATTAGGCCATATGTGTGAGCAATATTCGATGCGTGGACAAATGGTCAACTTATAAATGTTTAAGAAAGATTCTGGCGAGAAAAATTGTCTATGACGACACAGTAAACAAACCTTCCTAGCGGCTGACATAGTAATGGATTCAATAGAGTCTTTCCCCTTCATATCAGCCGAGAATGTTAGTCTACCGGATGTTTTGATCGTAAATGTTGAATAAAAACTGGGAAGGATATATAAAGGAAGGATTTATTTTTAATATAGTAACTAAAAAAAGTACATTTCGATAAGAATGTATATACACGTCTACGCCAGAGAAAGGATTAACGGAGTAATAGACTTGACATTGTGAAAAATGGTGATCTTCGACAGTCATTGACTTCGATGAAGCTGAATATAAAAAAAACTCGCAGAGTAAAATCAACCATCGAGATCTCACTGATTAAATTTTTCAAATTTATTAATAACTCACATATTTTAAAACTGTTTATAATTAGTTATTTTACAAGTGTATATAAATGTTTCATAGAATTTAGTTGTTAAATACAAGTTTATTTTCATTAAATTATTTTTTAATTCAAAATAAAGCATATACATTTTTTTTATTTCTATAATGCACTTCCTAAATTTATTTATTAGTAAAAAGTAAAATAAGTTTTTTTTTCATTAAATGGTTCTGGGTGTGCATCATACAACAGTAAAAGTGGTCCATGGGTAAAAAATGTTTGAGAATCATTGGTATAGATATACTGAGTTGAGAATTGATGACATCGGGAATATCGTTAATGAAAATTAGGAAGAATATAGGGGCAAAAATATCACTCTGGATGACACCTGCATTAATATAAAAAAAGATCGAGAAGAGTGGCCGTTCAAAATAATCTTAATTTCACGATTTCATAAGAAAGATTGAATCAAATGAAATGTTTTTTTCCAGAAATAGAATTTTGAAGAAGACCTGTATGCCAAACCCTGTTAAATACTTTTACATTATTGAAAGCAAGAGACAGAACTTCACTATTTTGGCTAAAGCTTGATAAACACTTTCAGCTTTAACTGTTAGCACATCAACAATTGACCTAGTGAAATGAAAGACATATTGTTTGTCTGAAAGTGAAAGCTTACAAGGTAAGATGCTTAACTATTTCGAAGTTAATTAGAACGTCTAACACTTTGCCAAAAAGGAAGTGAAGGCTAATAAGTAATGGGTAAGCTTTTTGATCCACTTTTTGCACAGATTTGTACAAAATTCAACATTGATAAGAAAGTGGTATCGGGATGCTAAAAGACTCTACTGGAATACAGACAGAACGTTCAGGCTAAATACGATGGCCGTCAGACACGTGATTTGACTTGTGCTGAGCAAAGGTGATTTTGTAAGAAGTCACCCGTACAAGAAAGGTGATCGAGTGTGGGAGAAAGGCGTTATAAACTACCGATTGGATGAACGTTCATACGAAGTCCAGACAGCGAGTGGAACGTATCGGCGAAACAGACGTCATCTGCGCAAATCTTCTGAACCAGTAGAGCATGCAAGCCGGCACCATCCTCTACCGAAACACTACGTTTGCCATATGACATGGCTGAAACTCAAAGAGCCCCTGCAGTTCTAACAATAACCTCATCAGCCTCAGCTGTTGCGAGTGAAGGCACAAATATAATTGAACCAGAAAAATACGAATCTCTGCTAGGTTTCACAAACGTGATGGACGAGGGATACAACAGCCAGCGTATCTGATGGATTTTGTCAAAATGATCAAGGCCTGTACGTGAGACCGGAGACTCTACTTACAAAAGGGGAGATGTTACATTATTGTTTAATGTATGATCCCTTCGCATTACAGTTTAATGTACGCTCCCTAATCGTCGTTAAGGAACGTGACTCTCGCTCCTTGATACGCCCCTTTTATCCTTAACCACATTCTCATTCTTTCTTCCAGTATCTAATAAAACGCCAGCCATGTTTCGTGTCGGCTCTCTCAATCCTGAGTCTAAAGATTAAAAAGAAGTTTTAAAAATGAAAACGCTTTCTTTTTAGCTTTAATTGAAAGCTAAATGATTACATTTACTATTTCCAGCATGCAAAATAATCTGGTGTATTTCAAATAGAAATTATATCGACTGGTATCTCGACTTTGTGGTCGCTTTCAGTAAAGTCATTATAATTGGCTATTTTAGCATATTTGTAAACAAAGATTAATTCTTGATTTTAAAAATCTTCCAAAAATAAAATATAATTTTATGACACTTTATTTGAAGAATATTAGCTGATTTAAAGTATAATTAATCTGATTTGGAAAAAAAAAGTTATTTATTTTAAGTTTAAAATAATAAAAAATGGATTTCTAAAACAAACAGTAACTTACGACGTCACCGTCTGTTGTCACAAGTAGATCACTTGACAAATGATAATAAAATATGTCAACACTTTTATTGTTGTTCTACGGAAATTTTATCTGTTAAAACTAAAACATAATTTAAAAAAAATGATCGGTGAGCGTCTTTTTTTATATAATCTTTAAGTACTCAGTAATATTTAAAATGTTCGAAAAATATTCTCCGTAATCTAATTTTAGGAATATTAAATTTAAATTTGCTACACTCTTATGTTCTGATAATGTCGTGTATGATCGACCTTACTTTCAAACAGGGGGCACGTTACGTAATATTTTATATACACAAAACAATTATTTTAAAAATCTTGAAGGAAAATATTTTGTATTTAAGCTTTTCAATTTTTGATTCGTAATAAATATAGTCTTCACTTAATAACAATATCACCTAACCTAAAAAAAGGTAATGCAGAATTTTAAACGATTTATATATTATAAATTATTATAATTAAAATTTTAAAAAATGAAAACAATTCTTGTAAAAATTCATTATTCATCGAATATTTTTCTTAAGACAATAGGGTTGTCGGAGTTAGCTCCTCCTTAATTCCTTAATCCTTCACCAGAGGTCGTTATCCCCTGGTTATAAATACTGGGAGACCTTTTGCCTCGATCTCTCTTTTCCCCTCGTGCCTTGGGCCGTATCCCACCTCGCATGGAGGTGAGGTAATTCTTCCTATTCTTTCTATTCTTCCTTATTTCAGCTAATATCAATATGTGAGCTCTCACCAATACAGCGTTTCTGAAATTCTGGGAACACGCTAAGAACAATACCAATACACGTACGACACACACATAATATTCACCACACACACTCAATGTAACTGTCCATGTACTTGTAACTTATTGTTAAGACATCTATTTGTTTGCATATAATTATCGGTCTTGTTTGTTTTCTTTGTCTTCTTAGGACTTAATTAAAGTCCAACATTGTCATGTAGCTGGACAGGCTAGCAGGAAATTTTAACCCACGTGTGTTCTTTACATCTTCACCCCACGGTCCTCTACAGTGTACTTACATAAAACTTATTTATAAAAACAATTAAAAGCTTTTCTAATGAAATAATGTCATAGTTTTATTGCATTTTTTATTTTCCTATTCAGAGTAGATTTTCTGGAAATGAGTAATAGTTTGAAAAAAAATAATTAATGATTTATAATTTTAGGTTCCTTCACGAAAACGCTAAAAAAATCAATATACCGTGATTAAAACATGATCGAAATGAAATAAAAACAAATTTTTATCATCAAAATGTTTATGTTATTATTAAGAGGAAGGATCAAAGTATTTTTAGATTATTTTATTAAATTTTTTAATCATTTTTTAGAACATTCGAAATTTTGATTAAAGATTTGCTTTTCTTGCGCCAGCGGTTGTACTTTTAGCAAAGCAAATTTTTGCCTCTTTTTTTTCTTTTTTTTTTTTTTTGCGGTGACAGACATATTACTTTGGAAATTCTTGTAAATATCAAATAATTGTTGGATTTTAAAGAAATTTTCAGAAATTTTTCACAAAGGGATTAAATTACTTTTTAAACTTTTTATTAGAAAAGCCCCTTTCAGACACTTACTTAATTTTATAAAAACTTGAAAAATTCAACATGACAATTTTTAGTGACTATTTTTTTTTTTTTTTTTAATCGGTATCACCCCAAGAAAGGCAGTATAGAAGGCAGTGTAGCGACTAACACGCAAGGTGTTACATCACTGTCCTATATGCGGCAGCAATATTCTAAGTATTTTCTAGTCTTCAATTTTTCTCGCAGAAATTCTAACCTGTAACATCGCAGTTTAGGAATTGAATATTATTTGTATATTTACATGAGGTAAAAAAATGTTTTAATTGACATTTTCAAATAGGAACAAATTTCTTAGTTTTCCATAATAAAGTTTTACTTTAAAATATCACTATCATTTACTAAGATAAGTAATAACATTGTTCAAATGAATATTCTTTATATATACAAAGGCTGGAGATAGATTTTCAGCCCAACCCACTTTCCAAAATCTGCCCAAATAAACAAATATCATATTCTTATATATGCATTTCCTTATAAGCAAATATTGTTCAAATGAATATTCTTTATATATACTCTTATGGATTCCGAGATGAATTCGCTCTCCAAGGAATGACAAACGCAATAATTAAATATATGAAATAAAATGTATTTACACAATCATACAAAGAGTAATACTGTTAGTAAGTCCAGGAACGTGCTTAGTAGCAAATACAGATAGATATATACAGTCTCGATGTAGGACTTCCTTAGAGTCTAAGTGCTTGCAACTGACTTCAAGAGGTTACCTCACTCTACCCGATTACTGACTTCCATACGACTGCTAACTGTAACTTTGGGTATTTAATGGCAGCAGTCCAGGTAGACTTGGTAGAGTCCACCTATATGAAAAAGGGGTGGACGCCATAATACACCCCCTTTCTTAGATCCCTTTTTGTGGGGAGTTAATACTTTTGTCTCTTGTGGTTGATGATCAGGGTTTCGACGAATTTTCTTTTCCTGTTTGACCTAAATATTTAATTTCATTTAAGAAAAAAAAATCACACCTATCTCCTTTTACTTTGAAGCCGAAGTCCTGAAGTCTTCTAAAAACTTCTTTTATGTGTGATATGTGCTCTTCAACATTGTCGCTCTTAATTAGGATATCATCCAGATAAGCGGTCGCGAAATTCTGGCCGGTGAGCATTGTGTCCATCGTTTGTTGAAAAATTGCAGGTGCAACTTTTATTCCGAATGGTAGTCTGTTGAACTTGTACAACCCTTTGTGCGTATTAATGCAAAGGATTTTCCTACTCTCTTGTACTGCGATTTGTAGATAAGCCTCACTAAAATCTATTTTTGAAAATATCTTAACGCCGTTGAGCTTTGTAAATACCTCCTCTGGGCTCGGTAGTGGGTAATGGTGGTCTTTTATTGCTTTGTTGAGTACCGTCGAAAAATCTGCGCATACGCGAATTTCTCCTGACTTCTTTTTTACGTAAACCACCGGCGTAGCCCACTCACTAAACTCCCAGTTTGTTCAAGTCTCTCCAATTCTTTGTCTATTTTTTCTATAGTAGCAAATGGTACATTTCGCTTCTTTTTAAAAATTGGTTGGGCGTTTTCTTTTAATTCTATTTTGGCCTTAAATTTGTTGCATCGTCCCAACCCGCTTGAAAATACCTCAGGAAATTGCTTGTATAATTCTTCCTTCAATTTTATATTATCGGATGGTTCAACCTCTAACTTTTTGCAAAACGAGTTGATAGGTAGGTCCCAAACGTTGAATTTCTGCATCCAGTCGATACCTACTAAATTTTCAGTATCTTTCATGACGTATATCTTAAGTTTTTTTGTTTTGCCGTGAAATTTAACATTCACTATTATTTCTCCTTCAAATTTTATTCGTTTGCCTGTAACCGACTTGGCAATTTTTTGAGTGTGTAACATTGTAGGTCTGTTGAGTTTTTTCCATGTCTGTAAGTTGATTATCGTGAGGTCGGAACCCGAATCCAGTTGTAATTTAATCTTTTTGTTTAAAATTTCCAGTTCCACATATTTCCTTACATTGTTGTTATCGTTATTCATCCTTGTAGCTCTTATTCCATTAGTATCTTTTCTATTTCTACATTGGAATGCCTTGTGGCCTTTTTTACCACATTCATGACAGTTTTTATATCTGAAGCGGCAATCCTTGTTCCAATGTAATCCTCCACATCGATAACAGGCTGATGGAGGGGGCTTATATTTGTTTCGATATCCATCATAATTTGTCCTGTATGTTGTACTTTTTCTCTTATCATAAAATTTTATTTTTCTTTCCGGGGAGGGTGAAGAACGTAGACTTTTGTTTAACTTACGTATATGATAAACAGCTGATTCTTCAATGTCCTTTGCGTCTTTCTTTATACTTAAACATCTCTGGCAATCTTCCGATAATTGCTGTAACGTTAGACCCGGTTCGTTTTGTAATTTTGCAAGCATTCTTCTACGCATTTCGCTATCTTTTGTAGAAACTAGCCCTTGAACAAAAATGAGACATTTGAAATTGTCCGGTGTTAATTCCTCTAGTTTGAAGCCGTCAAAATGTTTATTTACGATTGCGGCAAACGTGGAATAATCCTCATTATCGCCCTTTACCAGGTTAAGGCATTTCCACCTCCTATGGAAGAGTGATGTTTTGGGGCTGAAGAGTTCTTTAAGACATGTCACTGCTTCGTCAAATTTTAATTCGTTCGTTTTTTTTGGCAAGATATAATCCACAAACTTTGTATATTCTTCAGTTCCTAATTTTCTAAGCAATAGACGTAGCTTTTTTGCTTCTGTCCAATTTTGACAGTCTATGTTAAAGATGTCTTCATGTCTTCTGAAGTAATCTCCAAAATTTTTGTCCTCATCTAGAGAATATTTGAAAATCTCTATGGTATTACACACTACGTCTTGCGAAAATGTTGTTTCTTTTTCAATATCTAATTGCTTGTTGTCCGCTACTTTCAATATTAGTTCCTGGAGCTGTGTTTGTCTATCTTGATTTTCCTTTTGCGTTTGTAATAATTGATTTTTACCATTTTTCTTGTAGTTGTAACTGTTGATCATTTTGGTGTTTTATCAGTTCTACCAACATATTTTTAAAATCTTCCATGATAACTCAATTTTATGTATTTTTACTTCTCGAAATTGTTTGTCGCTAATTTGTTGTAACGACGAGGGAACGATTTTTCGTTTGTTGATTAGTTTTCCGCGTGTGTTCGCCAAGTTGTTTGTTGGTTACGCGTACGAAAAGTTTTTCTTTCCTCGTGTGAGTTTCGAATCCTTGTCGCCAAGTTGTTGAGAATTCGGTCTCCAAGGAATGACAAACGCAATAATTAAATATAAGAAATAAAATGTATTTACACAATCATACAAAGAGTAATACTGTTAGTAAGTCCAGGAACGTGGTTAGTAGCAAATACAGATAGATATATACAGTCTCGAAGTAGGACTTCCTTAGAGTCTACATGCTTGTAACTGACTTCTACAAGAGGTTACCTCACTCTGCCCGACTACCGACTTCCATACGACTACCTCCACTGACAGTAACTCTGGGTATTTAACGGCCGCAGTCCAGGTACACTTGGTAGAGTCCACTTATATGAAAAAGGGGTGGACCCCATAACATATACAATGGCTGGAGATAGGTTTTCAGCCCAACCCACTTTCCAAAATCTGCCCAAATAAACAAATATTATATTCTTATATATGCATTTCCTTAGAAGCAAATATTTGGCTTTCATTGATTGAACAGCTAGTGCTGATTTCAGTTGAAATATAATATACGTAAGTCCAGTAGTTGTTATCACTCTTTCTGGTATTGAAGGGGGGGTCCTTCCTAAACGTTTCTGTGAGGCAGTGTGGAGCATTAGCATGTTGATCATGCTATCATTTTCTCTTTAGCTTACACGTGTTATCCATTTTAGTTGTTGAATCTCCTCAAATGATGTGCTTTCTGTTATCAGCTATAAGTTTTAACTGTTTCTGCAGCGCCAGTCCATGAGGTTTGAATAAGGATAGTCCTCACTAATACCTACCAGCTTCATTTGTCGTACCTCCAAAAGCCGAAAAGACATTTTCCCATACACAGATGGATGTAGCCAGGATTAAAGCATTAGTTAACTTAAACATGTTGATGCCGTAATGTAAAAAATGTGTGAATGTAGTTTCAGCAAAATACTAAAACCAGTAAATCAGAATTAAGTATTCAATGTTGGCTAGTCAAACGGAAGATAAAGAGTGTAAAATTGTATTCAGGTTGAGCTTATCTCTACCGATATAAGCGAGGAGAATCAGCATTTAACAGCAGTGCATCAATAAAGGAGAAGTAACAACATTCATGGACCAAGGATGACGTATTTTACTGAATACATTGGTGTTGTAAAATTCCATTCACTATTCCTGGATAAGGAATTTGACACAAGAACTGATTCTCCACCGATTATCTGAAGCTTGCTTTGTGCATGACACTCTGAGTCGTGTTACTGGCGAGGAGGAATATGCATATCTATTGACATATGTTTGCATCTTTGTCGTAATGCCCTGAGTGCTGTTTTATTAACACCAGCAATCCTTGTGCGAAGTTATATTTATGATCATATATATATATATATATATATATATATATATATATATATATATATATATGTGTGTGTGTGTGTGTGTGTGTGTGCAGCGTCGCATATTGATTGCTGCTGTTGGTGATGTACTGTTCAGTGTGGAGCGACGAAGCAATAATTGATACATATATATAAGTATCCACTTCCGTCGGTGATTCAACAAGTGTAGCATTCCCAAGTCTCCATGACACAGATGTTGGGCACAGACATCTCTGTTGGCATAATGCTTACGTCCACCCCACAAGAAAAGAAACAGAAAGCGCTCGTTCGCCTTCTTATGCTCCTCGCAGAGAGGAAATACAGACAGCCGGTAAAGGGTGAGAGGAAAGACGTAAATGGCACTCGCCTCAACCCTACCCTTCATAGACAACCGCCTTCGGAGCCAAGTCCGGGCTGATGCTACGTCCGTTGTTCGTACCTCTGATCAATTATTCTCCAGCAGGGACCCGTGCTCGAACGACACTCCAAGAATGAGAACGGGTCTGTCTGTCAGTCCAACTAAACTGCCTTTCCAGGCATATAACCGCAAGCCGGGAGACTTCTTGCGTTTTATCTTGGCCCCCGTGACCATTTCGTACCGTTCAAGAGCCTTCTGTATCACCTCAATATCGCAGCGGCACGAAATGGATAAGTCATCACCTTGACTAGGACCATGGACCAAGCCCCAACAGGGACAGCGATTCCACGTAGAGCCGAACTGTTCGCCCCATCCCTCAGCTTGAGAATGAGAAACTCAGCGCCAAAGCGTAAAATAGGAGCGGCAGTGGGCAATCCTGTCGAACCGACGTTCACCTGTATCACTACACTGAAAACTAACCTGCCTGCAGAAGTCGGGTTTAAATTTGGTTGCCTGTAGGAGAGCAGCCAGGTACCGGTGGTCGACCCAACTGAATGCCTTACAAAATGATCAGCACGGCTTGCTCATCGTCTTTTACACTCTCTAGGATCGTGTGGATCTGATGCAGGTTGCTTTGAATTATTCCTCTCTTCACTGCACAAGTCTGCTCGAATCCCAACAGAAGTTATGGGCTTGTAATCAATTAATTCTACACCCCTCAATACACACACAACATCTTTGCCCTTTTATAACAGCGTTATCATACCCTTGGCGATCCGGCCGTGAATGGACCTCTGCTGAAACCAGTTATTGAACGCGACAGACAAAATCGGCACAAAGATGTGCAACAGCCACAAGTATAGTTTATAAGTCTCAGAGATTTGACACTGCCGATCCTCTTCAATGCCAAGTAGACTTCGCCTGCTGTGATCTTACGGCGAAAGCCGAGGAAAGTCAGCCAAATAACTTCGAAACTCTTCGTCACAGAGACCAGGATCCTTGGTAAACCGGCTTTCGAAATGCCGCTGAAAAGATACACAGATATCATCGATCGGCCACAGAGTACGACACTCCATGGCATCTAACTCCCGATGGTATCAATCGGAACGTCGACGGACCTGTTCCTTGCGCAATTCTGCGTCCACATTCCCGGCTTCTTTAGGCGTCATATTTAACTTATGCCTTAGTACCTGACCCTGGTAGCGCTTGCTAACATCATCCGGGCACAGACAAGTCTATGGTCCCAATAGCTTAACCAGTGTAACGTGGAACAATCTATTATATCTATATCGGCCCTTCTAACTAATATTCTATTCAGATAGCTGGCTCTCGAGGTAGATGGCCACGTAGGTGCACGCGTTCACACCTTTGGCCCAGGGTGTTCGACCCGCTGATCTATCGACGAGACAAAACGGCGATCAACTCAACCAATCTACGATCGTCCAACCTCCTGCCTGCTCCACGCCCTTGTCTATGACGGGATCGAGGATGGCATTCCAGTATCCCATTAAGACTAAGCGCGACAAATTCCACCAGGAACGGTCCTAACTGACGGAAAAACGACTGGTCATTTGGTGCATAAAACGCAGCGATCAAAAACGAATTACTGTTTACGGAATTATCAGCTACGATAAACAGGCCACTAGCATCGACATGGACATGCCCTCACACCCAGAGTACGTTTAATTAGCAAGGAAGCAACTGGTCAGCCGTTCCTCGTATGCTGTATGCTGTCACTAGTCAGCATACGTAAAGATGATTCCATACTTTTAACTTTTTCCTCCGTATCCCGTATCCATGTTATTACACCTGGGACCTCAGGGAAATTACCTCCACCGACGTCCAGTCGACAGTGGCTACTTTAAATAACGAATCCAAGTGGGCCTTTGTCTGAGTGGAAAGGTCCCTTTCCATTTCCCGTCTGACAAACCTTTTCACCTCTGAGGAAATGTCTCTTTTTCTTATTTCTTTGGCTGGGCTGGGAGTGGTGGATGTGGATTGGGACGGATCCCTAGAAAGGGAAGGTGCTCTTTGATTTTAGGGTGGTATCTTTAATTTTTTCTGGCGAAGACGGGTCGAATTGGGACTTGGTTTTCTCCATGCCATTCCCCGCCCTACTTTGCCCAGCCCTCTTCTCCTTCTTTGTAATTTTTTCCTCCTTTTCTTCCTACTCCCCCCCCCAGAAAAACCAACAACATCAACAAAAACAAAAGCAACAACGACAACAACAGCAACTGCAAAAGCAACAACATGCAGATTCTAATATGGAGGCGGATGAAATACCTCCATATTGGTCCTTCTTCTGTTGTTGCTTTTGGTTTTGTTACTTTTTCTGTTGCTGCTTTTGCTGTTGTTTTGCTGTTGACATTGCTTTTGTTCTTGTTGTTGCAGCAATCCCTGTTGTTGTTGCTGTTCTTTTTGTTGCTTTTCCACCTGAGGCTGTGGTTGATGCTGCTGCTTCTCCTGCTTTGGCCGTTCATGTGGTTGTTGTGAGACATTCTGTTGGGGAGGAGGATTTACCGTAATCCGTGCTCGCCTCACCACCTTCTTCCAAGCACCAGAAGTATCG
This sequence comes from Acanthosepion lycidas, assembly GCA_963932145.1. Taxonomy (NCBI): domain Eukaryota; kingdom Metazoa; phylum Mollusca; class Cephalopoda; order Sepiida; family Sepiidae; genus Acanthosepion; species Acanthosepion lycidas. The sequence goes on from OZ010611.1 coordinate 73,247,437, forward strand.
AAGACCTTGCTAAACTCTTCCACTTCTTTCCCCAATGATAATGTCCCAATAATTCACTTTAAATATCATTGTTTGTGGAGAGAATAATGTCAATTCAGTTTAGCCAAAAAACAATTTAATCATCAGTGCTGCTGAAGTGAAGTGCTTCAATAAATTCCGATACCATTTGAAGATAGAAAAAATATTCCTAGATTTGAATTTGTGTCAAAACTTTTTTGCACGGATATTTATCACTTTTCTTTTATACTTACGTAGATATACATTATTTACATTATTCGGACTATTGTCCTCATCTTTGTCGCCATATTTATCACAACGTTTCGACCGTTGTATGCTCCGGCCTTCTTCAGGTGGTTGGAATTGCGAACTGAACCCTTTATTTCGCTCACTGGAGTAGACTGTTCTAGTTCCACGTTCCATGTTTGATGGATGTCAGTTATCAGTTATCTCCTGCTAATTTCCCTCTGAAAGTTCTCCACTGCCTTAACCGGGTATTGAACTCACACTCTTTGTGTCCTGTCACTGGATATAACCAACGCCTTTATCTACTGTGCCATGTGTCCTTGAAATATAGACAGATTACGTAGATATGAAGCGAAATTCACGTAACTCAGTGTCACAATAGTATAGCACCAAATGATGACTGAATTCACTTTAATAAGCTTGTTAACCATAACTCTACACTAGATTTATTTTTGTATATATGCTTTACATATATATGCTTTCTTTGATATAATGACTGTATTATGCCCCGCTTTGCAGGATGAAATTAGCTGTCTCAATACTTGCTACTTTGTCTTTTTTATACGACGTTTTTTCGTTTGTCGAATAAGACATTGATAACGGAGAAATTATATGCCTTCCCATTAGCGCACATGGACTTTGCAATCTGTCTGCATGTGGAGTCGTCCTATAACTAAGTAAGTAATCTTGGTAAGTAACTGTCTATAGGATCTCTATTTATGGAAAAGGCCTTTAATCCCATTCTGACTGTCTTTCTGCAATCCCATTAGACTGTGAATGATACGGTGATGTTTTCAAAGGTAAGCAGCCTATTCACCTCAACCAATCACATAAATCCACATCACAAAGTCCTGGTGCGTGGTCTGATACCAACATTTTAGGGACCCCATTTCTAGAAAATGTCACTCGTAATATTTGCCTTATTGTAGTTGTTTTTCTGTCGTTAACTTTAACGACTTCAGGCCATCCAGAAAAGAAATCTACTAAAATTAGAAATAGTCCTATACCATTAATATATTCATGGTCCATATGAACACGAGACGAATAGTCCTTTTCTTTAGGTCATGAGTGTATTCTCCTTTGTCGAAAATTCTTTATTTCTGCACATTTTGGGCATTTATGTGCATATCATATATATGGCCTTTGTGGCCGAGCGGTTAGGCACGCCGGGGTAAATGGCGGTTCCGTATAGGATGCAGGTTCGAATCCTGTCAAAGGACGAATATTTTCTATGATAATTTCTCGGACATTCAGGCCGGTAAATGTTATTTAATACTGTTTATTATAAACAGAGCATTTACTTAAATACTTGTATCTATAAAAAGAACGTTAAACATAAAAAATGTCTTTAATGAATATATATATATATATATATATATATATATATATTCAAATTATGTGCATATCATATATATATATATATATATATATATGGACATGTAAATTTTATAAATTATCATTTCTTACTGTTTCTAGTGGTACTATCGCATCTCCATTGCATATAACACGATCATTAATTTATTCCTTTATAAGGTGTTTCAACTTACATTATTTACATTACTCGAACTGTTATTTTCATCTTCATTGCCATATTTACAAAATTTCGGCAGTTCTTCAGCCTTTACTTCCGAGGTAGATTGTTCCACGTGTCATGCCTCTTCCGGATGTCTCAATTATTTCCCTTTACCACTTTCTTTCACCACTGCTGTAGTCTGGTATTGAACTCACAATTCTTTATGTCTAGTCACTGGATCTAACCAACTGAGCCATTGTATCCTTCAGAAAATCTATGTATGAATTTCTGGGTCTTATAAACATAATGCCCCAGCAACTATTTTTTTACCAGTCTTCATATTGCAATTTTTGTGTTGTTTTTCATTGCTTTTCTCTAGCACACCTCATTACTGGTTCCCATATTGTATTCATTTCTATGCTTGGTCTGCTCAGGAGATTTTTGGGACCTAGCATATGTGCTAATACATTAAGTTTTTGTATTTTCCAGTGATGTTCTCTGTCTATTATTTCAAACTCAGTCACAGGAAGCTGTGATCTCCCTTTTCATTCCTTATGCGGTCAGCTATTCCAAAATTTTCTATTTCCCCTCGTGTTACCGCTTTACGATATTCTTGCAGTCTTACCTTAAGGAGATGGCCTGTTTCTCCTTTATGTTTCTTATCACAGCTGCACGGGATGGCGTATACACAGTCCTTAGTCATGTTCTCAAGGTGTCTGCAAAGTGTTGAACCACTTTTGAAGGATGTCTTGATGCGATATGAACCACATATTTTTGTAGAGATAATATGTCAGTTTCAGCCCAATGTAATATTTCTTCATCCGGGATATCAATTTTTTTCCTTTTCATCTTTATTAAATTGTTGCCTTGACAACGCATCGACATCTCGTATTGTATTTCTTTTTACATAGTCGATGTCAAAATCATATGCCATTAATTTTATTGCCCACCTTAGAACTCTGGAAGATGTAACATTTGGTAACTCCTTTCTACATTTAAAAATAAATTCTAGAGGTTTATGGCCCAACTTTAATAGGAACTTCTTGCCTAATAAAAATTGTCCAGCTCAATCTGTACTCCGGGCAATGGCCTCTTTTTCAGTATTTGAATAATTTATTTATGCAGCCATCAATCTTCTTGAAAGCTTCATTATTGGATGGCCTTCTTGCGATAAAATTGCCGATACAGTTCGCTCACCCGCATCCTTAGTTAACGCAACCTTCTTTTTGAGATCAAACATTTTTACAATCGGTTTTTCTGCGAGTATCTTTTTTAAATCATCAATTGCTAAGTTTTACCCTTGAGTCCATTTGAACTCAATATTCTTTTTACGCAGTTTAGCAAATGACTCTATTAAGTCGCTGTGTTTTTTAGATACCTATTATAAAAATTGACCAATCCTAAAAAGAATTCTAATTCATTTTGTTATTAGTAGGTATAAATACCTCTGAAATTTTCTTAATTAACCATGGATCTGGAGCAATAGCATCTTTTGAAATCTGAGATCATAAATATACTATTTTATCGCAATGAAATTCACATTTGCCATCCTAGCATTTTTATAAAACTTTTTTAGCACATGTTTTTTTCTGTTGTTGTTTAATTCGTCATTAGTGGTGTCACCGAAGCAAATCTCATCTTGATAAATAATCCTGTTACTCATTTTCATCAGTGAACACGTTTTCCATTGCTCCCTGAAAAATAGACCTTTTCGATTTCACTCCGAAAGGCATTCTCGTCCATCTTAACAATCCTATGTGGTGTTTATTATGGTAATTTCATTGAATTGATTATCAGTCTGCATTTGACTGTAGACAGATTTTAAATCAAGTTTTACACAATATTTAATGCCCGATAATTTGTGGACAGTGGTTTCGATATTGGAAAAAGGAAACGAATCCGAGCATATTTTATGATTTACACCTATTTTGAAATCATCACATATTCTTAAGTTTCCATCGGAGAGTCGCAAAACTACAATGCGAGAGGCTCTAAATTTATCCACCTCTACCATTTTCTTTACTTTAGCAACTACTAGGAGTAGAAGGTGAATAGGTAATTTACAGGATTCAAAATAGGAGGTGGATACAATTTTCTTTTAATTGTATGCTCGTTTTATACCCCTTTAACATTCCAGTTTTTACGTTTTCTGTTTTTATACTATTGATTAATTTCGACGTATCTACCCTTATAATGTCTATTTCAACATGCCATTGACTGTTTTTACATTCCACTGCTGTCATAGAAATAATTTCAAATCCGTCACAGGTTTCAATAGTTCAATTAAAGTATCCCAAATTTGTTATAAAAGATCCATTGAATTGTCTCAATTTCAGATGATTATTTAGCAATTTTGGTTTATTCATTTGTTTCCAGAAATTTCTTGCAATTAGAGAGACCTCGCTCCCCGTATCCGCCTGAATTGGAAAAGTCATGCTACTTAATTTAGTCTTTGCAAAAGAATTCTTTTCCTGAGTTCATTGTATAATTTTTCTTCCGCAGTTCTGGCAAATTTTTCTAAAAGCAGTAGGATATATATATATATATATATATATATATATATATATATATATATATATATATATATTCAAACATGTTTGTTTGAATAATCTCTAGACATATTATGCCTTTTTATTTTTATTTAATCCTCCCAAGTTCACAAATCAATTTCTTGGTGTCTCTCCAAACCTTCAAGAAAAAAAGCCATAGTTATCCAATATGGTCTTAATTTTCACAAGTACTTTCAATCTCATCCAAGATTATCTTCAGGGGTAAATTTCAAAGCTAAAAAATTAATGTAAGTCATGAAAATGTGTGAGCATGAACGCTGTAAAAATTAAGGGAGGTAAATTAATTTATATAAATTCTTATTAAAAATTGCAATTACGTAGTTTAAAATATTGCTTTAATTGTAGTTTTAACAATTATAATTTAAATATTTTAAAACCTTGCAGCTATAAATATTTTAGAACTTTGTTACCATACTCATAATTGATTTTATTTATTTTTGGCCATCATTTTTTTTTATATAAAAGGCTTCCAGAATATGAAGTCTTTGTTTTTACTACCCTTCAAGTTTAACATGTACGATTTTTATCGAGACAACAAGAATTCTACTCAAAAAACATACAGTTTGCCAAACAAACATTTTATTCAAAAAGCAACTTTGAACATAACCTCACGCAAACTTACTTCGAGTAAACTATCTTACAGCCAAAAGATTCTTAATGTTTAATGCACAATTTACTCAAAAGCTATAAGCTTAAGAATAGGTACCTCCAAAAATTTTGCTAAAAAGAGCATAGCATGAGAAAAACGGTCTGAAACACTGACATAAATTTTTAATCGTCAGAATGTTTATTTTATTATTCAGAAGAAAAAACAAATTATTTTATGAATCTTGAAAATTAAAAAAAAAATAATCTTCCTGGTTTATTATACAAACACGCACACACACACACACACGCAAATATACAAGCATTCACGGACGCACATGCACGTACACATACACAGACACACGCACACATACGTGTATACATAGACAAACACACGCACATACGGTAACCCAGTTGACACAAAATTTATAAAAGTATCATTGTTTGACAATTTGTTTTTATTTTCTCTCTAACTTCTCTGACATCATGGCTAAAGGAAATCCTGAAATAAATCAATTCCCATTTTTAAATTTTTATGAAGTGAATTTCTTTTCCGAATTTGACTGACTATCACCTCTGAAAATACCTAAATTCTGCTTTCTCAAAATTCTCTTTAAATAAAACATATTTTAACAGAAATTCTATTTGTTGCATTTTTGGACAAGAATTTTCAGTGAATTCTCTCTGTTCTACAGTGACATGAATTCTCTTTCTCGGTTTAAATTTTAATCTTAATCTTCTAATAAATAAAAAAGTTGTTGATATTTTCATCCAGGGCCTGTTTTGGGAGCTGGGCATATGGTTAAATATTGATATTCTGAAATATACATTCGATGTGAAATATTGATGCCCAAATGAGAATGACACAAAATCAAGTGGAAATCCGATGCGTACATTTTTAGACAGTTCTAGAAATTATTCCATTTTCTTGACATTTTTTTCTTTGAGGGATCCTTGTTACATGAGTGAATGAACATGACCCTTCCACTTTAAGTTCACCGCAGTGGTTCTGGGCGATTGTTCCTACAGAATTGGTCTTTGGTTAATATTAATTTCAGGTTTCATAAAGTGTCCAGGAAATGAGAGATTTGTAAATGTGTCCACTGTGATTTTGTATATTATTGAGTTGACAAAAAAAAAAAAAAAAACGTAATAACATTCAGATGTCAACATGTGAGCGACATTGAAGTCTTTATCGCAATTAGAAAATACAATGATTATCCATAATAATATTTTTGGAGAACATCGCCCCGCGCAAAAAAAAGAAATAGATATTTCTTTACGCACAGTATCATAATATTTGGCAAAAACCCGGATGTGAAGGACTTAATTACGCATCCTGTTTAAATCTAAGTATCAGAAAAACAAAAGAGGTTTTATTGCTCACTCGTCAGATGTTTGACATCATTTCAGATTTTAATTCTCTCATGTCCACAAGACAGTTGAAAATAACACAATGAATTTATTCATCCTAATTCTGGCCTTTTCGATTGTGGAAGCCTATTCCTGTGAGTATCTCATTCTTTTTCACACATTTTCCCTTTTACCGACATCTTTTTATATTTCGTATTTTATTCATTGCATTTGACCAGCCAGTTTCTCCCCCATCGATTTGTAAGTTGTTGTTAGCGCCAAGGTCAAAGGTGAGATCTGTTGCCAGGGAGATTGAGCCATCTAGAATTTTGAATGTATAGATATTTGAAAAAGATCGACGTATAATCTTTTCTTTGTTTCTCCAAAGTTTTTTTCTGTTTCTTAGTACTTTTCTAAGCTTTTGGAATATATCCCAATGAATCTTTAAAAAAAAAAAAAAAACTCATTTCATCCCAAGCAAGGCGATAAAGCCACTAAGCTGTAAGGGTTTACTGAGAATGAAACTGTTATGAGGAGAAAGGACAATAAAAGAACAGATTTCACATAGACAGAAGATGGCGATTTAAATTTATGAAGAGTATTGTTCACAGCAAAGCAAGAAGCGGGAAGATGTTTCCACAAGCAAGAAGTGTAAGGGGAAAAACGTTTAAAAGTTGACAAAAAAAGTAAAGAAAGTGAGTCGCTTTGAAAAAAAAAACTGTGAATGGCAGACTTGTCCAGAATTTGACCTCAGTTATTCGAGATGACTTTCTAGACTGATGTCCCTTATTCTGCCTGAACGTTAGACCCAATTAGATGTCTATGTTAGTCACACTAACCGAATACGAATGAAAAATAACAAAAGAACCCTCGCAAATAGGAAAATTATAAGCACTCACTGCAAAACAATCAAAGATTTGGTTAGAAAAAAATAGAATTAACAATGGATCGGAAGCTGAGATGTATAGGATAGGCTGCTTGAAAGGCGATAAGAAAAATGTCAAGAACTGCACAAATCGGGAGAATTCATTAAATTCTTTCTTCTTTTGTACCTTCAGGACAGTAGCGATCTTTGTTCTCCACAATTTCTTGGCCTTTTAGCTCTTTTTCATTTTCGTCGTTTTGCAAAATGTTCTAGCATCCATATACGCAAGCTCGTTAGGTACGGTATGCACTGTTTGACTATGCACTGTTTATTTTAATATCTTGTCAGTGTCAAATTTTCCAAGCCCTCTTTCCTCATTATGGACTCTATTAATTTCAATAGTTTCTTCCATTATGTTAAGTATAAGTGTCCTTTTCATTTCCATTTACTCTAAAAAATGTTACTTACATATTTGTTTCAACATTCCTTCCGTAGAATCACATTTCGGTTGCTTTAAGTCTCTTCTTCATCTGTGAGGATATTTTCCCTTATTTACTTCCATATAGGAGAACTGGTATTATTTTAGAGTTCAGAAATCGGTTCTTTGTTAAACACAAAGTTTTTCTCTTTCTTAATATTTTGGAATATATTACAATTCACTTTCAGTTTTCAGTAACGCAATATACAAATCAATTTTTTATTTTCTTCTTTTATTTTCTCTTTCGCTCATTTTTTTTTATTTTTTTAAATCTTTCACTTATTTTCTTCGCTTATTTTCTTTTTCATCCATTCCGTTTTCTTCTTTTCTCGTTCACTTATTTTTCTTCTCTTATTTTCTTTTTCATCCATTTTCTTTTCTTCTTTTCTCTTTCACTCATTTTCTTCTTTTTATTTCATTCATTCATTTTCTCTTATTTTTTCATTCAATCATTTTCTTTTCTTAATTTCTCTTTCAATCATTTTCTTCCATGATTTTCTCTTTCACTCATTTTCTTTTCTTTTTTTGTCTTTTACTTATTTTTTTCTCTTATTTTCTCTTTTGCACATTTTCTTCTATGACTTTCACTCATTTTTCTTCTCTTATTTTCTCTTTCACTTTGGTTTTTCTCTTATTTTTCTTTTAATTATTTTCTTTTCTCCTATTCATTCATTTTCTTCGCTTAATTTCTCATTAACTCATTTTCTTCTCTGATTTTTTCATTCACTCATTTTCTTCTTTTATTTTCTCTTTCACAGATTTTCTTCTTTTATTTTCTCATTCACTCATATTTTTCTTTTATTTTCTCATTCTTGCATATTCTTTTCTTTTTTTCTCTTACACTTATTTTCTCTACTTATTTTCTCATTGATTTATTTTCTCTTATTTTCTCTTTCACTCATTTTCTTCTCGTATTTTCTCTTTAAATCATTTCCCTCTCTTTTTTCTCATTCACTTATTTTCTTTACTTATTTTCTTTTTCACTCATTTTCTCTTGTTTTCTCTTTCTCTCTTTTTTCTTCTTTTATTTTTTCTTTCGCTCATTTCCTTCTCTTATTTTCTCCCGAAGAAATAAATGTCTCTTTCCTTCTCCAAATCCTGAACAATATTTTATTTTTCTTGTCAGATGAAAGATTTATAAAAACCGCAAATGGACCGAAAATAATTCACTGTGATCAGAATTCTTTCCTTTTCACAAATTCTACAAAATACATGAATTCTTGCAATGATCTCATTTCTTGTCAGATCCCTTCTTCACAACATCATGTAAATTATGTTTGCATAAAACGTAAGTATGTTTCATGTCTTTCTTTAAACTTCACCCATGCCACTGACATAGACATTTCTACAATGGAAAATGAAAATATTTCATTTTTTTTTTTTTAGTTTGAAATTTTTCTTTCTTTTGTGGTGATACAAATATTTTATTCATGAAATTAAAGATAAAACTTTTTTAAGTAGATAAAAAAATTAATTCAATGGCCTTCTTCAGGTGGTTGGAATATCGAACTGAACCCTTTTATTTCTCTCACTGGGGTAGACTGTTCTAGCTCCACGTGCCATGTTTTATGGATGTCAGTTATCAGTAATCCTCCTGTTAATTTCCCTCTGAAAGTTCTCCGCTGCCTTAACCGGGTATTGAACTCACACTCTTTGGGTCCTGTCACTGGATCTAACTAACGCCTTTATCCAGGAGATAACTGATAACTGACATCCATCAAACATGGCACGTGGAACAAACAGTCTACCCCGGTGAGCGAAATAAAGGGTTCAGTTCGACATTCTAACCACCTGAAGAAGGCCGGAGCGTACAACGGCCCAAACGTTGTGATAAACATGGCGACATGGCGACAAAGATGAGGACAATAGTCCGAATAATGTAAATAATGTATATAAATATCAACAGAAAATATTTTTGCAGAATTCTAAAATTGCAACATAATACGACAAATATATTAAGGCATAAAATAAAGAAAACATTTGTTTGATATTTTCTGCTTATACAGTCCGAACTATTTAATCCAACACACTTGGGACCAGAACATTACTAGGCTACAGAAAATCCTGAATGACATAAACGTACTCTTAAAACAGCCCTATGTAAACAGCGTCCTGTCAACTCATCTCATATATTGTCGTTATCAAAGGTAGAACAAAGCTTAAATCAGGAAATTAAACAATCCTTAATGTTTGCAAATAAGGCTTTTTGTTTCATTCAATACAAAGTCTAAAATAAAAAGAAGACTAAAACCATAATTGATTTATACTTATTATACTGTATGCAGTTATATACAAGAAATGATTAAGACCATGTCATAAAAAATCTGCTGCTGTTTGGTGGGTAAACTACGCGTGACAGTGCACTTGTAGCTGCTCATTGAAGTCATGGTGGCTGATACTTTTTGTGCTGAAACGTGGGAGTTACCGGACAACGCAGTATCAGATTAAAGAGGTAGGACTGGAATGTTCTATTGAAGGTTATTGGTGTCCATAATATTTTTGAAGTTTTATTTTTTACTTTTTACAGGAAAATTTGAAAAATCAACCTGCACTCTACTGACACATTACAGTTCAAATGTTAATCAAACTGGCTGCTACATTGGGGACTTTACTCGAAATTTTGAAATCACTTTTCCAAAAACTGACAGTAAAATATTCCATGCTTTTCTACTTTATAAGTCTTTTCGATATCTGAAGAAAGGAAATAAGATCCACCAGTGTCCTGCATTTTGCTATTATAAATGCAGATCTCCATGTCGTTTAAATATCGATGGAGATTCTAGAATCCTTTTTAAAGGTAAAATATCCATTTTCTTTTTTCCAAGTTTAAACTATTACAAAAATATTGTAATACATTTTTTACTATCAGTTTTGCTAAAAGAATGATTAAGAATAATTGTTCATTGTATGCATAGCAGGCCACCATTTGCATATTTCGAGTGTTGAGTTCTGATGCTTCATGAAATACTTACAAACAACTAGAACAGCAAGTTTCATGGAATGAGAGTTTTATTCACAAGTTGGATACTATGTCATGGATAATCCTTTAGATTCTGCTTTCTAAGGGGGTACAGCCTTGAATTCAGGAAAGATTGTAGATTACTGATTTTTTTGTTGTTAGTTTCACATCATCTTCACTTATGTTATAAACTAGAAAGTCTAAGGACTTCACATTAGATTCACATTTAGAAACAAACAATTTAAGGTTACTTTTAAGGTGTTGAGAACATCATCTATATCTTGCATGTGTGATTGTTCATTATTACTGAAGATTAGTATGTCCTCCATATAGATGAGAACACAGTCTAGATTGGAAAATATTTTGATATCATTGCAGCATTTTTAAATCCAAAAGGTGTTTTATCACTTGCTGTTCAAATGGGCTTCATATCGGTTCTTTGTGTATTTAGAAACAGCATTCATTAGTCAAGACTATTATATTCATGTCAGTGGAGACTCTAGGTCATCAATATTTGTCAGGTTCATTACAATCTTTAACAAAATATATTATGGTATAACTTAGATGCTAAAATGATTCCTTTTGTCCAAATAAAATATATACTTTTTAAAATCTCCAGCTAAATATTTTTTTAAATAACATGCGTATCTATTTTGAGTGTGTATTTGTATATATGTTTATATGTTAGTGTGTTTATGTATCTCTCTGTCTGGGAATTTTTAGTTTAATTTATTATACGTTTAGGAACAGTACTTCTGACTGATATCGTATTTCCTCAATACTACCCCAGTCACGCACCTCACCCTAGACTGGCAGTTTACTAGATAAGGTTGTCACCTTCTTTAATTTTCGCCAACTTACGTCGCGCTAAATTAAATTAAATTTAGCCACATTTCAATTGATACATTATGCTAAAAACTTTATACTGTATGAAATAAATGAACTACAATGGATATTTGAAAACAATAAGTTGAAATAAAAAAGTATTCTTTGAAAAGCAGGACATACAAGTCATTAGAGATTATAAAAAGATTATTTATGAAATTAAAGCTAGAAATACATTGCCTATTAAATGTTTCCTGCTCAGATAGTGCTCAGATGTATGCAGCCTGACAAGCCACCTTAATTTTATTAAAATTCTTTATTACTTACTTCCTTTCTTTCTGTTTTTTTATTCTTTCTTCTTCGTTATTATGATCAATATCAACGAAATGTATTTAGGCCATTATTTTGTGGCATGGAGTTAAAACAATTAATTTTGGATCCAGCTGAAATCCAGAATGAAAATGACGCACTAGGAAAGATTTTTGTTTCTTTGAAATAGATATACTTGAATGTTGACTAACGCGGACTAAGTCTGACAAGCCTGACCCTCAGAATCGGCACTGACATGCTTCTTGAAACTGATGGACTTTATTTGTTCATATATTACCTACCAAGCTTTGTTTTTTTTTTGTTTTTTTTGCAGCATTGCTTTAATGCTGACACTCTAGACAATTTTCAGTGTTCTATCTCTGATATTCTTAGAATTAATTCAGAGAACTACATCTCTTTTGCTTGAAGTCTATTTATCTGTGAGAAAGTTGTCCAGGATTTCAGTGTCGTATTAGATATTATACATACTATCAAGTTTGTCTCGCTAGATCAATTACAACTGAGAAGTGAGTTCAATCCTCATTGGATGCTCCATACTTTTGGCTCTGTAACAAATGACATTAATTTTTACTTTATTTTTAACGATCGATTGTCCTTTTGATAAACACTCTACTGATTACAAAATCACTGGTGGAGTAAGTTCGTTTTCAGGTTGCACAGTTATAGACATTCTTTTAATTTCTATTGATATTGTTTTCAGTAAATACTAAAATACTTTGAAAAAAAAATAGTATACATTATTGGACGACTATCAAACCATAAACAAGTGTGTAATAACCAAAAATTTAGAAGTCGAATTCATTTATAATAGCTACAGAGAAGACAAACATCTGGATAGAAAAAATTTTCAGTTACAAAATAGTATTTTCCACATCGTCACCACCACAGTTCTCTTCCTTTTGTCGTCTGAAAGCTGTAAAAGGCCACCAAGAATATGGGTTGTCGCGTGTATTATTACCATCAATGCTGAAATGCATTACCCACTGTATTACTTTGTTCACATCCAGTGTTTGAATTCCATAAATGTTCAGGAAGCATTGATGAATGTCAATGAGAGTAATGGAGGAACTCAATGAGATGTGCATGCTTTGTATACTGTTGTTTAGTGTTACCTACTCACCGGAAGTAGTATGCATCATATCGGTAACATCCGTATCTCTTTATAGTCTTTGTGACTTCATATGTCAATGAGTCACTTCATCTCTGTTTACAGAAGAGGATTTATTCTATTATTTTCCCTGGTATTTCTTCTGGGAGCTTTTGTCTCTTCACTATCTTCCTTCGTCTTCCTCAGAAATTGTCTAGATATGGGAGGCTATGATCTTTTTCTTTTTTTTATTGGGGTGATCCTCTAATGATTGGTCTTGTTCATTTTCAGAGTCTATATTACTCTCGATTTCATTGTCTCCTCTGTCTTACCTTGATAAACAAAGCAACTAATAATAACAAAAACAAATGTTATCATTAGTTATTTTGTTTAATAAATTAATTTCGTTTTTACCTTGAAAAAGTTCATATTGGACGAAACGCGTCGGCTACCATTACGGTTTTCCTATTGTCTTTTACATTAATAAATATTATCTTTTTCTACAGGTTAACATTGTGTACAGGTTAAGAGAAATTTTTCATATATATATATATATATATATATATATATATATATATATATATATATATATATATATACTTACCAACTATTATTTATCAATGCTGAAAAATTATGTTTTACCACCCCAATTTTTTTAGTTGGTAGTAGACATCAGAACTTAGTCATTAATTAATATGAATTCTTTCCCGTTTTTTCTAATAGAATGAGGTACCGCATAACCTCTAAAATCAATGGCGCTCATGCCTACTGACATCTCTGTAATAGGGTAATAAATAATAACTGCAAAGTCACTATTCACTTCCTCTTCAATCGATTTGAAATGTTATCATCATCTGCTGATAAATTTGAATGATTTGCCCTTGTCTCATCTGGAGGGACGCCTGACTAACTTCCCACTTAGAACTGATTCTCTACTGAGTGATATGTATATAACCCTTTCCATGTTTTCTGCTATCATCTCTATCATTGATCTCCACAAAGCATGTGAACCGGATGGCATTCCTGTAATAGTCATCAAGAAGTGTGCTCCTGAACTATCTCCTGTTCTCTCTTTAAACTGTATAATAAATGCCTCGCTGCCTCGCTGCTAACCTGTTTGCTTAAATTCATCGTCTTTTGTTTCTGTTTTTAAGAAGTCTAGTGAACCGTCTGACACTTTCAACTATTGACCTATTAACCTTTTGCTTCTTTTTGGGAAACTCTTAGAGTCCCTAATCAATGCTTAATTGGTTCGTAATCTTTCATCACAGGGCCTTTTTTCAGACAAACAATACAGCTTTCGTTTCTTCAGATCAACTGCTGATGCACTGATGATAATTGCGCAAGGAGTCTATTATACTTTAGATAAAAACGGTGAAGCCCGGTCTGTATCATTGGACACCTTGAAAGCCATTGACAGGATTTAACATTCAAGACTTCTCCACAAGCTTAAAAGCTACAGTATCCCCAGGAATGTTTCTGAGATGATCCAGTCGTTCATATCAAATTGTGAAATGAAAGTTATCCTGACCGGCCAATCATCTACATCCTTTTGTACTAATGCGGGGGTGTCCCCAGGGCTTCACTCTTGGTCCTATGCTGTTTTAAAATTTCATTAACGACTTTCCCGTTGACATCAGCTCTCAACTTGTCATCTGTGCTGTCGCCACTGCTATTTCTACCTGCCTCGATAGTAAGGCTGATCTGCTGTAGACGTAACTTCTATGTTTCTTTTCTCGTTTGTGGGACCCCCATCTGGCTCTATGCTTTCCAACTAACTTTAATCTGCAAAAATTTAAATGCAATATCAATCGCTATCTACTGTCCTCATGCAATGTCAATCACTATCTAATGTCCTCCTGCAATGTCAATCTACTGTTCTCCTGCAATATCAATCACTATCTAATGTCCTTCTGATTGCTCTTTTTTTTCTCCTCATTACTAAGATTTCTGTTCGTAATTCCTCACAACCAGTAAACTTTTGCCTGCTAGTGACTCTTCTGCCTTACTTGGGGTGATACCCCAATTAAAACAAAAATGACACCCTTTTCTACAGTTAACTTGTGTTTAACCTCTTTAAAACAATTTTCTACGCCTTTTTGTTCGACTTACTAATTTTTTTTTTTAGCTCGAACAATATACTGTTCAACATGGAATGTCAATTCCTCTCGTCAAATAATATGTCTATCGACAAATATCATATAATCCTCTATCAGTTTCGACCCAATGTAAGAAAGTATCTTCAGATTTTACCTCCTCTTTCAATCCGTGAACAGTGTTTACTTGAAACCAGTGGTAACAGAGTGAGCAATACCTGAGCAGAACTAAAAAAAAAAAAAAGATATCCCTAGACATCGGCAGTGGTATAGGGTCCAGCTGCATAGATTAAAGAAAGGTTTCAGTTCAAAATTTCCTGTAGGTTATCTGGATTTAATGTACACCTGATTTGCTCTGATAACAAAAAATAATGAAAAAAAAACAAAAACTTTTAAATAACTGCCCTTTGTATTGTGTGCGAACATTATAGGATAGACATTACATTCAAAGAAAACCCTTGTGTGTGTCAGTATGCTTGTTTCTCTCTCTCTTTCTCTCCCTCTCTCTTTCTCTCTCTTTCTGTACACATGCACATATATATATAACAGTGAAAGAGAGAGTGAGAGAGAAATATAGATCGACACACATTGTGTGTGTGTGTGTGTATGTGGTTTTTTTTAACAGTTTTTCATCCATTTCACAGCTTCCAACAAAAGTGAAGAAGATTTCAGAGAATTCTTCATGGAAGATAATCCCAAGACAACACTTGGAAGAAAAGATGAAGGTAAGGATTTGATTCCTTTTTATGCATATATCATAGTTATTTCATTAAATCTAAAAGGTAATTAGGATTATGCAAATTATGAAACAATCAACTTAATTGGAGTTTTGACCCTATTATTCTCACCAGGAAAAGGTCAAAAATATCTTCAAATGTATTTGTCGTTCAATGATGATCAGGTAAAAGTCCAAAGTTTAACAGGGCAGCGACCCTGATTGATTCATACTAGTATATGGAAAGTGGTTAATGAGAGTGGGTATTGAGAGACTTAATAATTCTGAGCAAAGAAGCAGATCTTCAAAGGCAAAAACACAAGCCACACTCACCAAAATGTAACACTCCATCACACAAACCATGACTTCTACCCCAACAAAAAGTACTTTACCAATTAATAAAAGTACTTGACCAATCAATAAAAGTAAGTGCTAAATATCTCAATTTCTTGAAACATATTTTTTAATTTGTTTTAATTTTTGATAAATAAATTTCTGCCAAAGATGAAGCAAACAAAGTTTAAGATTATTACAAACTGAAATTGGCACCAAGGTTTTCACCTGACTGTCTTGTGTGTTTTATAAATATTGGAATAAAACCAATTAGGAAGAAAATGACTAAGATTTAATAAGAAAGATTTCTTTCTCTTAAAATTCAAATGGTGGCAAAGTTGGTCCTATTCATGGCAGCAACATCAGAATATTGACTTTTAATTACAAATTGCAGTATCAGTTGTTTTGCTATTAATTGAATAGAAATAAATAGTATAATGTAATTGTAGAGATTTTCCTTCCCAAATAAACTGTATAATTCAATTTTAGAGGTTTTCCTTCCCAGATAAACTGGATAATTCAATTGCAAAGGTTTTCCTTCCCAAATAAACTGTATAATTCAATTGTAGTGGTTTTTCCTTCTCAAATAAACAGCATAATTCAATTGTAGTGGTTTTTCCTTCTCAAATAAACCGTATAATTCCCTTGTAGTGGTTTTCCTTCCCAAATAAACTGTATAATTCAATTTTAGAGGTTTTCATTCCTAAATAAACTGTATAAATAATTTGTAGAGGTTTCAATTGAAACTGTCCAATCAATTACCTGGATTCATGTGTAAATAAAGAAAGAGAAAAAAATAGATTTTCTTTTTGTCTTTTCGAAAGATAAAATCCTTTTTGAATTTCCTATTTGAAAAACAGATTGTTTTAATGACTATTTTCCTCATGATTGTTTCATGTTTGTAGCATTTACGGTTTCAAGTTTGGATCATGGAAACAATTCTTCATCAAAGGAAACACCAAAGAACTGTTTACCTGTTGATAAAGGTAAGTAAAAAATGGACCCTGTTCATTTATTGTTCTTTTCTCACTTCTCCTCCCTAATGTTTTCTCATTCTCCATTCACTGTCTGTCACCTCCTGCATCCTCGTGGCATTATTGTCTTGCATGGAGTGAAACAACTAAAAAAATACACACACACACACACACACACACATATCTCTCTATATATATATATATGTGAAGAAATATACTTTTAAGGTGTGCTATATTCATGGGATAAAGTGCTCAACATCATAGCTAGAGCTTGTGTAAATGTAAAAGTCAACACTTTCATGCTAGACGCAATCGTCAGATTGCCTCTAGCAGGAAACAGCCTGTCGCCTCTAATTTTTGACTTTAATGTAATATATATATATATAGAGAGAGATAGATAGATAGATAGATAGATAGATAGATAGATAGATAGATAGATGATAAAAATATAGTTCGAAAAACAAATGTGGCAGAAAAAGAACAGGAAGGGGTAGATGTGTTTTTTTGCCAAATTTTGTTTTCATCCAAAAAAATGTCTATTTCGTCTTTGTCCTTTCTGCTCTGATATGAACGCCATTTTTAAAAGAAGCCCAGCTACGATGTTGTTGTTGTTATTGTTTTCTTTTCTTTTCAGTGATCATCATTTTGGTGGCTGTTGTGATTGTTTTGATGATGATTAATATCGCGCTGGTAGCTTTCATCTTTTACAGGTAAATCTGACAAGATTTAATTCTCTTTGATTTATTTGACTAACATCCTTATCATTATTCTTGTGTCATTCAAAGCTTTTGCAGGGAATTAGCTTTGAGGGTTAATCAACTATGCAGCTAAACAATAATATGCTTTTCTAATTGTGCGCATTTACGTGGGTGTTTGTAGGAATGTATATATGTGTGTATGTATGTGTGTTTGCAGAAATGGATAACTCATTTTTTGTTTTGATAAAGAAGATTTGTCATTCCACGTGAGATGACATTGTGTAATGAACTGATATCTTCTAAAAGAATATATTGATGCATGGAGATTGCCACACCTTACTCAGTTGAGAGCCACATTCTCACCCTTCTCGTCATTTGTGAGGCTTCCGTCTCATTTCTGCATCCATGCTCTCCAAGATGAATCTTTAGACCAACATTGGATTTCATATGTATAATGTCTATATGACGGATAACTCTGTATCCTTGATTGGGTTGATTGGATCTGCATGGCCTACAACTCTCGTGTGGATGACCTCAGTGTGCCATCTAGATGATCATCTGCAAACAATGAAGTTTTGCATAATGGGCTAAAAGAAGTTTTCTTTCGCCTTTATTTATGGGTTAATGTGCCCAATATCAAGGATAGAGCATATTTTATCTCAAACTCCATTTGTGATACTTTACACAAACACACACACACAAACACACACACACACACACACACACACATATATATATATATATATATATATATATATATATATATATATATATATATATATAAAAGAAGATCAGATCACTTTAAGGTTCCATTATAATAATTTATTTCACCAGAACCCTTTTAAAAAGCTCCGGATCATCAGATAGCAGTTCTGAAAATGAACCGAAAAATGAAATGAAAATTGATGGGTAGTGTAAATTTTTGTAATTTAACAGAGAATGAAATAGGAGTAGTTAGAGTTACATGGTACAGTTTAGAGAGGGTTTAATTTAATATCTCTCTCAATCATACTTAGTATTGGGGGAGGAGGGGTGACCAGACCTTGACCTATTTAAACGGTTAGCTTAACGGAAGTGATATATTGAAATGGGAGGGGAGAAGAGAGAAAACATAAAGGAAAAAGAAAGAAAAGGGAGAGGGAAGTAAAGAGAAAGAGGCTGTAAATGGGTTTTACATATTTAGGAGATGGTTGGTAAGTTTTAGCAATTTATGTAAAAATAGATTTTAATGTTCGATAGTAATTTAGATGTCAATATATTATATTATTATTATATCGATATATTATAACGAAGAAGTCATACAAAGAATAAATGAGTAAAGTTAACGTAATTAATGGCAAATTCACTTCGCTAACATATTTAATAAAGCATTAACTTACTAACCACTCATTGAATGACGCGATTTTTGCTTTAAAAATTGTAAAATGGATTAGATAAATATTAAAGTGCATATAACATTTAATGCCATTTTACACGTCTACCAATTCACGGTCTGCTCCATCATATTGAAACGCTTGTTTGTAAAAAAAAAAAATTCCATAACTACAACGGAAAAATTTTAAAATTCTAAAATAACTATGACACGTTCAGATGTGTTTTTAAATTCACTATCAAAACGAAATGCAGATTTTGTCACATGACAATAAGTTTGTTTTTGTAATTTACCTCTGAAGATGATCCTAGAAAAGGTCAAAATTAGTTGGGTTAGAAAAAAACATCCATGATAAATTTCATCTTAACATCAAGAAACTCATTAGACAACAGGAAAGGATCAGTATAAAAATAAGTTGACACAATATGTTAATGTTTTTCAATGAAAATTCTTTGAGTGAAGATATGCTATATATATATATATATATATATATATATATATATATATATATTATATTATATTATATTATATTATATTAGGTTGCTGCAAAAATAATGTCGGTTTCTGACGTTAAAAATACATAAAAAACGACATTATTTTTGCACCAACCTAATATTATATTATATTAAAAAGACCTACTTGGTTTATCCTTTCGACGTACGGATTTGATATTATTATCAAATCTAAAATGTTTCACTTTCATTAAAGCTTCGTGAGAGATTAAGATATTGAGAAAAAGAAGAAAGAATTTCTGATATTTTTACTTTTGTGTTGTCTGATTTTCATTGGTCAATCATGTTTCACGTGCCTTCGACTTTTAAAACTAATGTTATTATAATTTTGGTGTTCTGAATTCAAGGAGATATGAAGCGTCTACCCAAAGTTTAAAGAAATTAATGGATTTCAATCGTACCTAAAAAACCAATGTGGAATTCAGATGATAATGTATATTTGTAATTATGTGTGTACTGATGAAGCTTTAATAAAAGTGAAACATGTTAGATTGATAAACATTTTCTATTTGTTCTTTAACTTCGTTTCACTTCCATTTATTTGTTTTTATGCACTTTTGAATGTATGGACGAAGCATTTTGCTTGCCTATTCAATTTTGGATGATAGAAGGAGTTTTGATATGTTGTATCGCAAAGGTTTTACAAAAAATTTCAAACTCTTTAGTAACGAATTGCATGGCCTTGTCCGAAAAAAAATGTTATCCGGGATACCGTATCTAGCAAATAATTCATGCATGAAGTTGAACTCTTGCATTTAAAAATTTCTGACCATGGAAAAACCGTTGACAACGATTAGATTGTAGAGACCATTTATCGGTCCCGTAAAATTGATGTGTAATCTCGACCACGGTGTGTCAAGGGTGGAATTTAACTGGTTCTTAATTTGCCGCTATGTCACAACGTCTGCTCGCTTTTATCACTCTCTCTATGTCTTTGTCGATATTGGGTCAGTAGACATCGCTACCCATGATGGATTTCTTTCTAGAGATATTTGGATGACCTGTATGAAATTCTTTCAACATCCTTTTCTGGAGAGATGCAGGCATTATCACTCTTTCACCAGACATTAAAACCTCATCGTAGATTGAGAAAATATTGTCACTGCCAATTTTGGGATTTAATTTTATTTTCCTCCTTCAATTTCCACCTTACTTGCTTATTTTTTACTAATAAAATTTCTTATTTTAATTTCATTCAGCGTCACTGAGAGATCACATACGGTATTGCAGAGAACGATCATGATTTCACTGTCAGTTCTTAGCTCTTCAATTATCTTATCTTCTATTATTTCGCTAAACTTGAACTTTTCCCATTTTCTGTTTACGATACTAGCATAAATGATAAAAGCTTCATATTTTTCTTACAATATTTAGGCATTTGCCAACGTATACTAAACAATGACCTTTGCTCACTGAAAAGTCTACGAATAGTTTCTCCATAATAGAAATAATAGTTTCTTCAAACGCCAATTCACTTGATGTTTTTTTGTTTTTTTTTGCTGGGCGTAATTCACGTATTTTTTGTGTTCTGTGGGTCGGAACTGTTTTAGTAGAAGGTGCACTTTTTTCTCGCCCGACCAGCATGTACAGTCTTTTTTTTTCAGATTTCCTTATAGAATTTGTAGTATGCTGCAAATGTAACATCTTCACCTGAGTTATATTTAAATCCATCAATTGCATTTACTGCTGAGTCTCGTAAGAAAAAACTAGACGTGATTCCGTTACTTTTACTCTTCATAAAAAGTTCTGGTATTTTTTGCTGTTGTTCTTGTTGCCTCAACAATGTTTCCCGGAATTGTTGTTGTTGTAGTTGTTGTTCTTGATGTTATTTTATTAATTCCAAGAAAACTGCTTTTAATTCTTCCTTTTTTTAATTCTTTGACGTCCAATGTGAATTTCCGATGTTTTAATGTTCCGTTGTGTCTGGCGTAAAATTTTATTCGACGTATTGATTTCACAAGTTTTAAAAAAACGAAAATTTGTCCACCACTATTGACTAGTGAATCATCCTCGTCGCCAACTGTTGTTATGTGGGGCCTTACAAGACACAACACTTAACTCGAAAGAGTCGTGATAGTAGTATTCGACGCTCAGGTAGACAAGTCACTGCAATAGTATTATTTTCTGTTCTCTAGACAATTACCCAGGACTACTTATCATGAATGAATCAGTCCATTCATGATAGTAAGGACGGTAACTGGCTCTTACCACAACAAAAATAAATAAAACACGCTGTCTACTCAAACATGGGTATCTATAAAATAATGTTTGAAGCAGTACGATATATATATATATATATATATATATATATATATATATATATATATATATATATATAATTTTCTTATGATGTTTTTGTTCTAATCTTTTGCAGACAGAAAGCAAACAAGACCACAAAAGCTGTAACTGCCAATAGCACGCATGAAATTCCGTTGAATGAAAACGATACAAACGGCTTAAATACTTATGAAAACCTAAACTGAAGAGAAGAAGATGATGGCTACAATTAACAATGGCTACAATTATAATGTAACTCAAGTGGTTTTGGAAAAAATGTCCACATTTATTCAATTCAAATATGAAAATCTTTTTATTCAATCTTACAAATTGAGTTGTTTTCAGTTTGAACAAAATTTCACAACTTTTATAAATTTGGTTCATTTCCTTTTTTTGAAAAGTTGTATAAAGAAGAAAAAAAGAATTGTTGTCAAACGAGAAGGCATTTTTCCAATTTTATCTACTGTTAAAATCATTCCTCCTTAAATTTTTCCTTCTTTCTGTTTTTGCATCTATTTATCTAAGTGTTTCAGTCTGTTTATATCATGTTAAAATTTCATTTTTTCTCTCGCTCTGAGTGAATATCAGTTCTCAGTAGTTTGGGGGAAAGGATGAATGTAATAAAATAATTACTGAAACCTGCACCTTTCCACCCTGCGTTCAAGGAATGGAGGGAGATCAACTGAAGGTGAAGGAAATTCAAAATTGTTTTAATAAACGCGATTTATGGCTAATGGCTAATCTTACCGGTTGAAATCTGAAATCCTTTTGTTGACCGCCAAATTTTTTCGGCTCTTTGCCTATGAAAAAATCCCTGCAATACGACCATCAAAGGCTTGGGAAACACGACCGCTTTCAAAAGATCAGAAATCCTGACCGAGCGTAGACTCAAAAAAAGCGGCCACGTAAACAACTCCTAACGACAGAATTAAGTCTTATTTTCAACTCCCATCAAATCACAAGAACTTCTAAGAACATTCCCATTTCATACCTTAAAGGTAAATCTATGCTTTTAACTGGGTTCTACCAAACTGTACCCACTTTTATTGTCCATTCTTTCCAATAATTTGTCGACGCTAGCATTTTCCGTGTGATATCTCTTGTTATTTGTTTCATATTAATTGTAAATTTGATCTTTTCCCCTCAACTACCATCAGCCTTATTTAAGAAAAAAATAATTACTTGCCCAGAAATTTGTTATAACCTTTCCTGGGTCTACAAACTCTTAAAAGTGTGCATCCCTAATGTCTAATGAAATTTTATTTTATTTTAATAAAATTGTTTTGGTTTTATATCTCACTGAGTATCTCTCATTTATTTTTACGCTGCGTCTTGTTGCCACTTGATCTCCATTCTCTACATTCTCCAATCTCTCTTAACCGACTCCACAAAAATATACATTAATAGTTTCTTTTTTGCTAGTTTTTGTTCATAAAGTCTCATCATTTTACAGTTGAAATAGCTAGATGCCACCATAAAAACTATGCTAAATTTCTTAGTTTTCCATAATAAAGTTTTACTTTAAAATACCACTATCATTTACTAAGATAAGTAATAACATTGTTCAAATGAATATTCTTTATATATACAAGGGCTGGAGATAGATTTTCAGCCCAACCCACTTTCCAAAATCTGCCCAAATAAACAAATATTATATTCTTATATATGCATTTCCTTAGAAGCAAATATTTGGCTTTCATTGATTGAACAGCTAGTGCTGATTTCAGTTGAAATATAATATACGTAAGTCCAATAGTTGTTATCACTCTTTCTGGTATTGAAGGTGGGGGTTCCTTCCTAAACGTTTCTGTGAGGCAGTGTGGAGCATTAGCATGTTGATCATGCTATCATTTTCTCTTTAGCTTACACGTGTTATCCATTTTAGTTGTTGAATCTCCTCAAATGATGTGCTTTCTGTTATCAGCTATAAGTTTTAACTGTTTCTGCAGCGCCAGTCCATGAGGTTTGAATAAGGATAGTCCTCACTAATACCTACCAGCTTCATTTGTCGTACCTCCAAAAGCCGAAAAGACATTTTCCCATACACAGATGGATGTAGCCAGGATTAAAGCATTAGTTAACTTAAACATGTTGATGCCGTAATGTAAAAAATGTGTGAATGTAGTTTCAGCAAAATACTAAAACCAGTAAATCAGAATTAAGTATTCAATGTTGGCTAGTCAAACGGAAGATTGTCGAACAATCACGTGATCAAGATAAACACTCAGTTGTGGAGCAAGCTGAGGTAAAAAGTAATCCAACCTTGAGGAAGAGAGCTATTTATGGTGCAATGGAGCATCTCATTGTGCTAAAGTGGGATAGTCCATTGCTTGGGCTGTGATTGGCTGCTGGTACCTGAGTGGAGGTATTTCTATATAAATACCAGCTTGATTCATCAGTTAGTTTGCAGGGTTTGTATTAAGTTACAACCTGCTTTATTTTTGTCTGCCAGCTGGACGCTAGCTGGGACTCTTACACCGGTAAGTGCTGTTTATTGTCTTGTTATTCTACAAAGATAAAGAATGTAAAATTGTATTCAGGTTGAGCTTATCTCTACCGATATAAGCGAGGAGAATCAGCATTTAACAGCAGTGCATCAATAAAGGAGAAGTAACAACATTCATGGACCAAGGATGACGTATTTTACTGAATACATTGGTGTTGTAAAATTCCATTCACTATTCCTGGATAAGGAATTTGACACAAGAACTGATTCTCCACCGATTATCTGAAGCTTGCTTTGTGCATGACACTCTGAGTCGTGTTACTGGCGAGGAGGAATATGCATATCTATTGACATATGTTTGCATCTTTGTCGTAATGCCCTGAGTGCTGTTTTATTAACACCAGCAATCCTTGTGCGAAGTTATATTTATGATCATATATATATATATATATATATATATATATATGTGTGTGTGTGTGTGTGTGTGTGTGTGTGTGTGTGTGTGCAGCGTCGCATATTGATTGCTGCTGTTGGTGATGTACTGTTCAGTGTGGAGCGACGAAGCAATAATTGATACATATATATAAGTATCCACTTCCGTCGGTGATTCAACAAGTGTAGCATTCCCAAGTCTCCATGACACAGATGTTGGGCACAGACATCTCTGTTGGCATAATGCTTACGTCCACCCCACAAGAAAAGAGACAGAAAGTGCTCGTTCGCCTTCTGATGCTCCTCGCAGAGAGGAAATACAGACAGCCGGTAAAGGGTGAGAGGAAAGACGTAAATGGCACTCGCCTCAACCCTACCCTTCATAGACAACCGCCTTCGGAGCCAAGCCCGGGCTGATGCTACGTCCGTTGTTCGTACCTCTGATCAATTATTCTCCAGCAGGGACCCGTGCTCGAACGACACTCCAAGAATGTGAACGGGTCTGTCTGTCAGTCCAACTAAACTGCCTTTCCAGGCATATAACCGCGAGCCGGGAGACTTCTTGCGTTTTATCTTGGCCCCCGTGACCATTTCGTACCGTCCAAGAGCCTTCTGTATCACCTCAATATCGCAGCGGCACGAAATGGATAAGTCATCACCTTGACTAGGACCATGGACCAAGCCCCAACAGGGACAGCGATTCCACGTAGAGCCGAACTGTTCGCCCCATCCCTCAGCTTGCGGATGAGAGACTCAGCGCCAAAGCGTAAAATAGGAGCGACAGTGGGCAATCCTGTCGAACCGACGGAGATTGCGCAAAAACCCGTGATCGAATTTCGTTCACCTGTATCACTGCACTAAAAACTAACCTGCCTGCAGAAGTCGGGTTTAAATTCGGTTGCCAGGTACCGGTGGTCGACCCTATTGAATGCATTACAAAATGATCAGCGCGGCTTGCTCGTCGTCTTTTACACTCTCTAGGATCGTGTGGATCAGATGCAAGTTGCTTTGAATTATTCCTCTCTTCACTGCACTCGTCTGCTCGAATCCCAGCAGAAGTTATGGGCCTGAAATCAATTAATTCTACCCCCACCCATACACACACACACAAACACACACAACATATTTGCCC